>JACGDI010004897.1:218635-252270 GCA_014898725.1 Jacaranda copaia | reverse complement strand
TTTTTTTTTTTTTTAATATATGTTTCATTTATAATAATAACTACTGAAATCGTTAGAATGTCAATTAGATGTATGTTTGTTTCATTGCAAAGCAGTCTTTGACCGTGTCGATGAATGCAATGGGCTCTGCCATTGGTGTAAAAAGAAAAATAGTACATGAGTTTGTTAACATTAGACTGTCTTGATCCTTACACAAAACAGTTGTTGCTTTTTTTTTGTGATAATTGTTATCAATTTGTTTCGAATAAGGAGACTTATTATGATTGATGTGGATTATAGTCATTTAAGGTGGCGGTATCTTGTTTCATATCTATCACAGGAATTCATTACATTGGCAAGTTTTCTTTGGTTTCAGGGTCTTTGATGTTCGGTGCATGCATATCCCGGTGCAGGATCGAACACCATTTGAAGGTCTTAACCCTTTATTGCTTCCAAAACTTTCAATATGTATCGCTTCTCATTATTAAACCTTTTGCTAACTTCCGTAAAGTAGAGTTATAATGTCTATTTGTCCACACATTAGTTGCTTTTCCGGTCTTGTTTTCAGAATTCATACTTTTTCTTTTCATGGTTTCCTTCGAGTGACAGTTTTTGTCTGGTAAATTTTCAGAGTTGGTAAGATGGGTTGAAGGAACTGTAAGGACTGAGCACTCTTCGTCCCCAAATAAACCAATTTATCTGGTCGGAGATTCATTTGGCGGATGCTTGGCACTTGCAGTGGCGGCTCGTAATCCCCAAATTGACCTTGTAGTGATATTAGCTAATCCTGGTCTGGCTTCCGAAACATGTCCAGTAACTTATTCTAATTCCTAGAGATGTCGCTAGCTCTCTAGCGACACCTGTGGCGGGCAGTTGGGGTAACTTAGCTTTTTATTCATTCTTTCAGCAACTTCATTTGGCAGGTCACAACTGCAGCCTTTGCTCCCTTTGTTGGAGGCCTTTCCTGAGGAACTTCACATCACAGTTCCATATCTCCTAAGCTTTGTTATGGGTACATACTGCTCTCGTGATCCAGTCAACATGCCATAATGTCATTATTGAGCATAAGCAATACTGTTTTGTTTTGATTTTCTCCATTCCTTAGTAACCACGAGCAAGTTGCATGTTGAACTCTCATGTTTGCTTACCTAGGATGTTCATACATGGGACAAATGATGGAGTTGAACTTTTCTTTTCTTTTTTTAATCATCATCATGTAAAGTCAATAAGTCATATATAGTTCCTTTTAACCATTTGCATTCATAAATCTCTGAGGTGATTTTACTTCTAGCAAAACTTGTTTGATGCTAAAAGTAAATGTTGTTTGTCTTTGATGCATTGGCTGCAAAAGGAAACATTTTCTGCTGAGTTGAAGGAGCCTTTACTCGGATGTTGCTTGGATTTCATCTTTTTGTTGCTATTAGGTGCTGGGGTCACACAATAAATCCATAGTCAAAATACCTCTCATATGCTTGTATTTTTGTTAAAAATAGAATGCTAGCCAATATAACATGGGAACAGTACTCATTCTGTCTGTTGGTCCGGCTCCTTTTATCTGTTGATTCTCTTTTTCTCTTGACTTCAAGAATCAATTGTTTTTTGACTCAATTAAACTTCATCGCTGAAAGTCTTTATCTAGAATGTCTTTCCCACAGAGATTTGTTTAAGTAAAGTCTTAAATCTACCAGAGGATAGTGATAAATATCTCCATAGTGGTGTCCGCTGGTCCATATTATTTGGATTCTTTACTCTCTCCTTTATATATATAAGAGCCTTTCAGTATTTATCTTGGTGGCTATCTTATTTGTTGTGCTTATTTCTAAATTTTGCTATGCTGACAAGCAATTAATATACCTTTGGGCTCTGTATTGGAAACAAGCTGTCGGCTTGGGCACTTAAAGCTTTTCCCTGACTTTCTTATAGCTAAAAGTATGGGTTGTTATAACTTATTGCTGTTTGACTGCCTAATTTTACTCGATTTTAAATATTCTAGCTCTCTAACACCAGGTGATCCAATGAAGTTGGCTGCAGTAGATATTAATAAAGTGCTGCCTCCTACACAATATTTTGGACAGTTAGCTGGCAACCTTACTGCTCTGCTACCTCGTCTTTCTGTAAGCACATTGCTTGCATTTTTTCTTTATTTTTTGTTTTTATCCATAATCGCCTGCTCTATGGTGGTTTTTGAAGGCACAAGTAAAATAGAGGAAGAAAAAGAGACAAGAAAAATCTTGAATAAAGAAAAATATGTGCTGTAGAACACTGTTATGGGGGATGCATATTTATACATTCAGTCTTCTTGAAGTATGCTAACTTTTTTCACTGGAATATGGATAGGGCTTTGCTGATATCATACCTAAAGAAACCCTGCTTTGGAAATTGAAACTGCTCAAAAGTGCTGCTGCTTATGCTAATTCCCGTCTTCATTCCGTTAAAGCTGAAGTACTTGTTCTTGCTAGGTTTCTTCTCTATCTTGATTTGTCTACTTTTCAATATTGTGTTTATGTGATGATTGAAGGCAGAAAGAAGGTTGGAAAGGAAAGAAGAATGCTATTAAGAAATTAAAACCAGGTGTTGCTGACTATCTCGTCCTCTGGTCTGAAATATTTAGGCTTTGTGATATATAAATGCTTAAATGCCTAAAAGCATTTATATATATTGCACATATTCAGAGTATGCCATTGTCCCCTATGCCCCTCTTGACCTAGTCAAAGCAAATCCTGTATCTCCTTTGCTCGAAAAATTTGGTCTAAGATGGTCCTCATCTACTAATACTCTTATCTTTTTAAACGTTCCTAGTCTATGCTATTGGATTTAGAGAAAGGATTATGCATTTGTGACACATACAAAGGCTATAATTGTCTGGGCAATTGAAGTTTTTAGATATACAAAACATTTTGTTTTTTAATATAAAAATTGTCAAATAAAATTTCAAATTATCACAGCTGTAAAAGGATTACAATTACAAATATATTGTAAATTGCCATTGCAACCACAACTTTCATATTTTTTTTATTTTTTTAAATAAATCAAGAGGCATACAGACACCTCTTAATATGTTATTGCTAACAGACAATGTCAACAATTATTATTGATGCCATTCATCAGCAATATATATTTTTTAAAATTGTTAGAAGTTGTGGTTGCAACCGCAACTTCAAATTTTCTTTTTTAATATTTGAAAATTGCAGTTCACTTGTAACTTTTTTTAGCCTTTGAGGTAGAAAGCACGGTCACTTTATATTCACATGACTGACCTTCACTTGATTTTGCAGTTTTCATAAATACTTTTATAGAGGCTGCAATTTTATAGCTTTCATGTGGAGAATTTATAAGGGTGTTGGTTAACACCCTTCATAAATACAAGAATTAAATGCGAATTAAGTTGGGTATTGTTGATCGCATCCCAAATCTTCCTAAAAGGTAGAATGATCTTCAGGTTTCATCAAAAGTCCCATTGCACTCAGTTCGCACCCAATTTTTATATTTATGAAGGGTGTTGGTCGACATCTCTCCAACACCTTAATAAAGTTTTCACATAAAAGCTACTAAATTACAACCTTCATTAAAGTATTTAGGAAAGATGCAAAATTACATGAACGTCGGTGAAGCTTGACCTTCATGTGATTATACAGGAAGATTGTGCCTTCTACCTTAAAGGCATTCAGTGTTATTAAAAAAAATTACAAGGCAACCGCAATTTTCAAGTATTAAAAAATATATCAACCGTCGTTTCTAATCATTTTAAAGTAGATATATATTTGACACGGTGTTAGCAATAATTGCTAACATTGTGTGTCAGTAATAACATATCAGAAGGCATACACTAATTTATTTAAAAAAAATAAAAAATTTGAAAGTTGTGGTTATAGACAACAGCCTACAATATATTGTAATTCCTTTACAATTGCGGTAATTTGGGAATTATTTTTTTGACAATTTTAAATTAAAAAAAACAACCATTTCTGTCCCTAGTGTGGAAATCATGTTTCACATCCCTTAGGGATAGTTGAGTTTTTCACTTTGTGCTCTATATTGTTGTTAATCTTAAAACCTGCATAAGTTTTAACTTTTTCATGTCTTATTTGTCACGTGGTGGATAAGCTGCAGAGTTATGATTCAAATATGTGATAATTGTGATGGATTTGCATCTCAGTGGCAAGGATAACATGCTTCCCAGTCAAGATGAAGCTTGGAGGCTTTTGAGGTCATTGCAAAATTGTGAAATACGTTGCTTCAAATACAATGGGCATACCATATTATTGGTAGGTGAGGAAATTGGTGAGGAAATTATTTTTTCCGCCCTTTCTAAATCTTGGTTCTTTCAGACATGTATCAAAATGTCCTAAAACCTTGAAGCATTTGTTTGCTTATTCAAAAAAGGCTGAGAATGCTTTGGACAAACAAAATTATCCTTTCGAGGAGTATATAAATATGTTAGTTTGTTGACAAAATTTTGGTTGTATATACGTCCCAGGTGTTGACCCATTGCACTCCTTATTAATGCAGGAGGATGGTGTTAATCTATTGACTATTATTAAAGGTACGCGCACCTACCGTCGTTCAAGGAACCGTGATTATGTCATGGATTTTCTGCCTCCTAGTATGTCCGAGTTTAAGCAAGCAGCTGAGGGAAATGGGTAATTAAACATAATTCTTGATCCTTAGATTTTCATGATATTCTTTCTTCTGATGTATTTTCAGTTTATATGCAAGTGAAACATATATAGACAAAAAACTTGACCAAGAAGATTGGAACGTACATGCTTCTAACCTCAGCTTCAGCATAGGGTTGATGCATTTCTAATGATATTTTCAGTTTTTTCTCAGATGGGAAAACTTTACCAAGTTAATAACATTTGAGCAACATATTTAATTTGCTTCTTACATGATTTCTCGACTTTGAGATTGATAGTGTAATCCAATACAGATGGTTTGGTTATTATGCTGGTCCAGTGATGTTGTCCACTATGGAAGATGGAAAAATAGCGAGGGGCCTAGCCGGTGTTCCAAATGAAGGTCCAGTCTTGTTAGTTGGTTATCACATGCTTATGGGATTAGAGCTTCCTCCATTAATAGAAGAGTTTCTGCGGGAGAAGAAGATCATGGTCCATGGAATAGCACACCCAACATTGTTTTCGCATCTTGTTCAAGGTGAAGATAAGGAGTTTTCATTTTTTGACACTCTGAGTGTATACGGTGCATTGCCTGTAAGTCCGAGCAATCTTTTCAAGTTGCTCAAGACAAAATCCCATGTGCTGCTTTATCCCGGGGGTGCTCGCGAGGCTCTCCACCGAAAGGTTTGTCGATGTAACTAGAAAGGATGGATACTTTCTTATGACATAATATTCTTAATTTTCTTTTGAAATTAATGGAAGTTCTATATCATCAGGGTGAAGAGTATAAATTATTTTGGCCCGACCAGCCAGAATTTGTCAGGATGGCGGCAAAATTTGGCGCCACAATCGTTCCGTTTGGCGTTGTTGGAGAGGATGACATAGCAGAGGTATTGTTGTTTCTATTCATGAAATTAGACAAACTTGTTCTCTTTGATTCTTATACTTCCCTTGTACTCCTGAGTCCCTCATTATCACAAAAAAGATCACTGAAAAGGTGAATGGTGGTTATAGTTATATACAATATTAACAAAGAACTAGTTTTGTAGGAACAATCCATCAAAATTTGAATTTGCTCTCCAAAAACTTGACACAACTTCTGACAGCCCTGAGATGAAAGGAACAAGGGGGTGGGGGTAGAGAGTTTATCGGCCTTTTTCTCTCTTCATCTTCTTGCTAAATGGATAGACTATGACTTATGAAGTCAGAATATGAGTCCAAACAAGACACAGGAGGCTTTAACAAGCCATCTTATCATGCCCGTACAAGGTTTTGGCTTGGTCTCGTCTGTTTCAACTTTAATTCTACGCTGATTTTGCCTCCGTAGTTGTCTCTTTGCTGAACTTGGTTCGTATTGTTTGCAATGGTCGTCTTGATCAAGGATTCAATGTATATCTTCACATGCCCTTTGGGATTGCACATGCCCATAATGCCTGAACTAGTTTTATATTAAAAATGTTGACAGAAAACCAGTATTATTGTAAATTGTCTGCTGAATTTTGATTGCTTCCGGCTTATCTTTTGTAGCAGCTGTCGAAGTTCTTATCTGAAACTACTATCATTGCCCTTACATTCTTAATTTACTGGCAGCTAGTTTTGGACTATGATGACATAATCAAAATCCCTTTTTGGGGTGATCGGGTGAGGAGAGACAATGAAAAGCATGAAGAATTTAATGTCAGGTGACCACCTGAAACTCATAATCTTTGTTTGTGTCCTAATATCAGCCCGAAGCTTGCATTTTATCATTGAGAATCTAACGGCTAATGCCATCATGTGTGCTCCGGTAGGGCTGGAATGACTGGTGAGGTTGCCAATCAAGCTTTATATCTCCCTGGACTTCTGCCAAAGATCCCTGGTCGCGTATACTATCTGTTTGGGAAGCCAATCCAGACAAAAGGAAGAAAAGAGATGTTGAAGGACAGAGAAAAGGCCAAAGAACTCTACTTGGAAATAAAATCTCAAGTCGAGAGGAATATGTCGTATCTGCTTAAAAAGAGAACTGAAGATCCTTACAGAAGTATTGTTGATAGAACCATTTATCGAGCTCTCTTTGCTCCTATGGACCAGGTGCCAACTTTTGAACCTTAAAATACGAGGTGTCTAAGGTAATAAGCAGCTAACAACCATGGCGGCCTTTGTTTTGTCAGAAGAACTGAGTTCTTACTTATTGTAGTTGTCTCCTTGATCTCATCGGTGGTGTTATCAATATTATTGTTGCAACCTTGTATTCTTCGACACAGAATCACAATATGTGTGACTTGGTTTTGCAGGGATTATTTTCACCTGTGGTGAGAAATACAATTGAATGAATCAAAACAAGACTGATGGGGACATTTTTTAATAAAGTTACCAAAAAGGCTAAGGTGTGTGTTGTAAGAGAGGGGACCGGAATTGTTGACGCATATTTTTAGCTGTTGTTTCATTGATATACAAAACATTTTAGTACTCTCCGTATAGTAATAGCTTGTATCTTCTGAGCTTGATTCTTAATTGGAGGATTGAATCCAGGTATATTTGGTTTCTTCTAGGTATATCAATGCTTAATTCTTATACCTCCAATCTTTATGTTCAACAATATCAGCTTGGATCTTTTATTCAATTTGATGTGTACTTTGTATTTCGTGTTGTGTGATTAAATAGGTATGTTTTGATATAATTATACATGCTCGGTATCATTTATGAGATTGAATATAAATTTACAATTTTTCAAAGGTTTGTAATACATTTTTTTCCCCGTATTCTCTAAAACTGTCAGCAAATCAAATTGAATCGAATATCTATCGATTTGATTTCAACTTAATTCATTTTATTTATATTTGTATTTGAATTCGATTTGGATTTTATACTAGGCTCAATTTTGATTCAAGTAAATATTTGATATATTTGAATTTGATTTGAATGTTTAATCAACTCAAATTGTTACTTGAGCTTTAAATTATTTATTAATTTTTTACCTTTTATTTTAAACACAATTTAAAAATGGGACATTTGAAATTTCAAAAATTAGGTTAAAAAAAGTTTAATTTGGAATTAAAAAGAAATCACACACGCAAGTATATATTCAAATACATTTTCAAGTATCAAAATTGATTTGTAGTTCAAGTAGCATTATGTTTTTTTTTTTATTATGTGGGAGGTCTCGTGTTCGATCCTATATGGGCATGTTGTGCATTTTATGTGTATTATTTGTAATTTATATATTAATTTGTTGAATTTAAGAATAGAATAATATTGATTTGTTAAAATGATAAAAAAATTTTTATTATTTATAATAAATAGAATAATATTAATTTATTGAAATGATAAAAAAAAATTCATCATTTATAAAGAATAGAATAATGCTTCCCCTAAAAAAAATCAAAATAAAATATTTTGAAATTTGATTTAAATTTAATTAATTTATTGAATATTATTTTAAACTCGATATCCAGTTCGTGTTCAATTAAATTAAAATTTGAATATGCTGTTTGAATTAGAATTTCGAATTGTTTAATGAGGATTGGATTTGTCCCCACGCCGCATCCACCCACACACCCCAAAAGAAGGAAAAAAAAAAAAAGAAAGAGAATAAGAAAAAGAAAAAGACAAAAGAAAGAAATAAAAAATGAAAGGGCCCAATCGTAAAGATGAATCGTGAAACATATGCTGCATTTGGGTCCAGGCCTACCTACATTCTGGGCTTGACCGAACACTTGAGACTCAGAGGCCCAGCAACAGCTGAATAAAAGTTAAAAAGTAAAAGGGAAGACTTTGGCTTTTTGTCGTCAGCTTTTCGCGCTCCTCGAAAGTACACTCTATTGGTCTAATAACAATAATTCTCATTTCTTGTTTCATTGTTCACACCGAAGAGCTCGGTTCCTCAGTGTAAAGGATTTTTTCTGAATGGAGTTTTCGAATCCACTGCTTCGGAGATACCGTAGCGATCGACGGAAGCTCCTGGAGTTCCTGTTATCCTCCGGCCTCATCAAAGAAATCACAACTCCGGCGGGCCCTACCACCTCCTTTTCCAACATTGATTTTGACTCCCTCAGCACTGATTACATTCTTGAATGCATTCAATCCGGTATATATTTGCTCGTGTCATCGAAGTATAGGAGTATAATTTCAACAACGAAATGTGCATCTGCTAGCTCTTATTTCTGTGAATTAATTTTGTACACGCTGAAGTTCGAAGCTGTTTGACGTACCCTTTTTTCACCAAGGAAGCATGTCGAACAATTCTAGGTTTAGATTTTTTTGAACGGAATGCTTCTTCATGTCATGTATTTTGGTTGGAGAAAAGTACCTTGTTTCTCTGGTTTTTGAGCTGGTGTTTTTATTTTTATTTATTTATTGACTTGTTTTGGTTGTTTGTTTGTGGGTGTTACCTGACTGATTGTATCTTCACTCAGTTGAATCAGAGTTCTGGATGGGTATATGTGTTTATATTTGCGTGGCAGCATGTTTATATGCGGAGCGTGGATTATATTTGTTTTAAATGTTGGTTCTTCATTATGTTTATTATCTAGGCAGAGGGAAATGATGATCTTGTTATTGATTAGGTGGCGTACTTGATGTTTCTTACGCAATACAGAGATATTATGACGAGTCTGCACATCCAGTAGTGGTAAGAAATGCAGAAAGAGATTGTTCCTGGTGTTCTTTTGTTCTTGTTTTTTGGTTGCTTGTTATGAGCTTGTATTTGATCTTGAACTGGAACTTGAAGTTCATTTTGTTTACTGATTCCATTTATCAGTCTCATTTGCTTTGGTTCATCCAGCCTTTATGCGTGAATGTCTAAGCAAGCAAGATTATTTATAGGTAGGTGTGACCATCCCATAAATCAATTGAGCTGAAATTGTGAGCAAAATGTCATCCAAAATACTGAATTTTCGTAATCTCTTGGTTTGGTTATTACTGATTTTTCCTTTTTGGGTATTTCAGCTCGGCATTTTGATTAACTATTTTTAAATAAGAACAGTCAAAAAAATTAAATATTAAAACCAGAATTCTGTTTTTTATTTGTTATTTATTATTTTTGGTAAATAAAAAAATGTATAAAAATAAACAATTGAAACAAAAATATGTATATAAATATGAAAATATAATTATATAAAATAATAATTTAGTGTTTGTTTTTGTTTGGTAAACTGAAACAAAAAACTAAAACTGAACTCCTCTGAATTTCACAAAAATGAAAACAAATTGAAATTTTCAGTTTGATTTCATCATTTTGGTATGAAATGATTTTCCTGTTCTGGTTCAGTTTGGTTGCTTTATGTACTGTGAATAGCACATGTCATTGTTTAGTCTCTAAGTTGAATTGAGCAGTACTATAGGTTTCAATAAAACATTCTTAGGCGTGTTTGTCTGGGTTTGGTTTAGGTAACAGAGCACAAAATCTCTTGTATATGCTGCAAACAGGCTGTTAATGTTTATCAGAGTGTAAACAGTCTAGTTCTTGTAAACGTTCAATCACTGATTGAGTATCCACTTGGATGATTAGAATTGAGCAGAGAACACTACAATTCAGTGGACAAACAAGAAAGGAAAAGCATGATTGCAGAACCTGCCCATGTTTTATGTCATATTCTATATTTTACAATCTTGGAGAAAAATCTTTGGTAAAATGTCAAATTCCGAATACCTTCCTGCAATAGCTGTCAGGTTGCAACTGTTGGCTGTTGCTATCCTGTGAGCACCATATTTCACATTTTCTCTAGTCTGGATGCTTCTAAGTTATGATATCTGCTAAGCCTCTGGAGTATATGGTAAAAGACCTTAACAAACTTTATATTGAAAATGCATAAAAATATGCTGTTATCCAAAAAAATTCATAAAAATATTCCATTTTTCTGAAAAGCCAAAATGCTTATTCTCCTTCTGAAAGTATAAATTTTGAATTAGTTATTCTGTAAATACTGGTTGTTGCTCATCGACCAAAACTGCCACAAAGTTTCCTGCTAGAGAGCAACGCCTCTGTAACCTCTCTCTTTACAAGATTTCTTTTTCCCCTTCTCTTTCTTGTTTTTTCCTTTATATAGTATTATTTTCTGGACTGTAGTAGTTGTACGATCCACAATTCTTTATTTTATTTGAATATCTAATTTTCTATTAGACTAAACATAGAAATTCAATCACTAGTTATCAGATCTGCGAAAAAGGATTCTCTTTTGGTTTGTGCATTTGGGGTTAAGATTTCACTATATATGAATATGATGGAATCTCCTTTCATTCTAAATTAAATATAGTGATAAAAAAATGGTTTTCCTATGTCTTCACATCTAGCAAAAAATAAAAAGAAATATTTGCTCTCTTCTAGACAGAATTTTTTTTTGGTTTGGTGCATAAAAGGTTGAGAACATAGATCATTCCTTATGAACCAGCATATAGTTCTAGGAAGATAGTTTAAGCTTTGTGTGTATCTATGTATCTGTATGTATGGATCCATAGTATATTAACAATTAAAGATAATCAAGGTCATGGAGAATATTGTGTTGTGTTGTGTGCTAGTATTTGATGTCTTTCTTTATGCATATGGTTTAGTTTTTGGGTGCATATGTGAATAAGTATGTCAAAGCAATGGTGTCACCCTCGGTATCTACACATGTGTGGTACTCTTTGTATAGTATATCTGTGTGAGTGTGCTTGCGCACTCACAATGGCATCTATTCAGTTTTGTGCTTTTCCGAGAAGTTTTACGCTTTTACTATATTAAATTTGATCTTTTCCTCCTCAGCTAGGCTTAGTGTTATTTTTGCTTCAGTATTTCTCGTTTTCGTGTAAAGATTAACTATATTATTTTCGTCAGAGGCACTTGCAATCAGGAGATGTGTTTTATCTTCATTCAGATCCAGACTCACCTGGATCTCCACCTCGTCGCGTTCCACCACCAATCATGAACCGAAGAGATTTTGTTGAATCATGCAATGCTCAGTGGTCAGGATATCCATATGGTGAAAGATCAACATTGTCAAGTCAGGAAACTAGGATTAACTGCCTAACCTCAGCTCCAGAATTAAATTCCCTGCATAATACAAGTATTCTTCCGGTAGGATTACCGACTCTGAGAACAGGTACGTATATTCCTTATCTCGTAGGATGATAAGCCCCGCCACTACACCAAGTGGAGGAAAACTTTACGTGGAAATGAACATTAAGGCTATGTTTGGTTTCATTTTGAGAGAATATTTCCTTTGCTTAATCCTCTAAAATGTCTAAATATGTTTGTTTTTCTCATTTTCTTATACTACTATCCGTAGGCACCTTTAGGAAAAAATACCCATTCCCAGCCCAATTTCTAGAGCCTTAATTCTTAGAAAACAAGGCTCAGACCACTCTTTTTACAGGTTCGGAAACAAATAAACCATAAATGTTTTCTCAAAATGAAATGCCAACTCAATTTGTCAGCCAACCTGGTCAAACTTTGCAACTCACTTGAGGCTAATGCAAACTCATTTTCATTTTTGCATAAGAAGCATAGGAACAAACATTTCAAGGAAATCTTTTCAATATAAATCCCCATACTCTTAAATTTTTGTGGTTTTACTGCTCTAACTGCCTAGCTGTCATTGAGTATCACATTGTACATCTCGACTATTTATCAAATCAGTCAAACCTTCTGAGATGCTATTGTAATCACAAAATGTCCTTTTGTTGAGCTTTCACTAGTAGGTTGCATTACAAACCCCCAAAGAGTATAGCAGAAACTGCAGAAGCATGCATTTATGATCTATAAAATGCTTAAGAAATGAGAGATATTCTTGGAATTGATAGATGCCAGTCGCTTCTTGCAAATTGAATGTTATCTGTTTTCACTTTTCATGGCGATCGAGTGAAACTTGTAATTGAAGCAAATAAGGTTCTTAATGATAAAAGGGCCTCATGGTTTCTGATAGATTGTGTGATGAACGAGATTGTTTTGCCACATTAACTTTTATGGAAGGTAGGAAAACAGCATTAACATCAGCATCGTGGATTGGTTTGAAAGGGAGGGCAAGCTCAACTAAAGGGAAAGAATACAAGTCTTTGGAAGGGAAACAAGGAGTTTGTTGTTTGTCTGATGAGCTCTTTTGCTACCTTTATTTCTTATCTTGTTTTGGATTATATGGGTGGATGTAGGGTCTCGGTACATTCACATCACCTTCCCATTTTTGACTTTGTTTCAGAAATATCAATGTTGATTTTGTTCAGCTTGATTGCCATGATTATAGCACTTAAGAAATTAGTGCACTCACAGTCTAGCCAATTTTTGTATCTTCTACCTCTGTTAGTCTATTATTTTCAGGAGGAGGCAGGTGATGAAGTGTCATGGTGGTTGGGGAATGTCATATCTTTAATTTTCTGAACTTGTCTAGATTAAAAGAGTTACGATTTTTTATAGCTTATCACATATTTTTTCTCCTGATTTGTTTTTTTATCTGTTTCTTAAATTAAAAATTCCATTCTTTGAGTAAACTGATGCATAGTTTTAGGATTCATGAAGGTTTGCTGGATGATGACTTGCGGGAATCTGCTTATGAAGTATTTCTTGCTTGTATGCTGTTTTCCGGGTAAGCTTTTCCTCTCTCATTGTTCTTCTCTGCTTGGGAGACCCGCTTTAAGAATTTAATCAGAAATGAAATCTGTTTGTGCTTGTCTGGTTTTCTTCAAAATATTAGCTAATGTATCTCATTCGCTTTTCCTTTTATCTAACTTTTGTTTCTTGATCGCATAGGGTTGATATTCACTCGACTGAGGGTAGAAAGAGAGAGAAAAGTTCTAGATTTCTTTCCGGGTTAAAGAACAGAAGAGATAAACGACATATAGAATCTGAATCTGCTGAAAGGCATTTGAAGGTCCTTGACACAATTCGTATTCAAATGCAGGCAAGTTACTCCTTTCCATTCCTTCTTAGTGTTATTTCTATTTTTAATTTTGTTTATATAATCTGCAATATTTATTAAAATATTCTTTGATGTATTGCTAATGTCAGGTGACATTATAATTAGTCAACTGATTCCTCTTTTACGTTGGCAGCATTTTTTCTGGTCTTTTTCCTATAATTTGTTAGTTTGGGATAATGCTGTATGCAATATGACTTAGGTTAACAGAGTGCCTAACTGTGATTCCATGAGACGCTCAAGTTGGAGGATCATTCTGATTCTCTGGCCCTGTATGATAATCACCATTTATGTGAACATATTTTGTGTATTTTTTTTCAGCAATGTCATGTACAAAAAACCAAGTTCAGACTTGAATTTGAACTTTCATTGACAAACAAAGAAGTAAATAAACCCATTCTGCTAAGTCTTGCATTCCTTATACCTAATCATTTCAGCCAAAAGATGTTTAATGGAAGCTTTTCATTAACTTGACGGAACTCCTGGTTACCCTTTCACAAATTCAAGGTAAGGAACTTATTTATATCTTTTAGTTTTTTCAAATGCTTGCATATCTGATCAGTTTCTCTTAGGCTTTCTCCTCCCAAATCCTGATTCACAAGTTTCATGCTTTTCTTTTTTAAGCTAACACAACACCTGAAACTTGCTTTACCTGGTCCAAAGTACCTTAATCCAACTTGTTCTGGTAAAGACCCTAAATTTCAGGGTTACACCCATGGTATGTACATATAAATGTACCAATATGTATTATGTTCACGCATAGAAGGGTGTTATAGTCAAAACTAATTGATGTTTGTTCCTTTCTAGCAATCTCACTTTATTGACCATGAAGTAAAAATGAGAAAAACCATTTCATTTTGGCCTTCCTCCTAGTACATAGCTAAATAATTGATTTCAAAAGATCATTATGCTTACAATTCCGTTCTTCATTGAGTACTCCCTCTGCCTGCTGTAGCCTGTGGGCACTCTGAATTTGTTGTTTCCTGACAGAATAGCTACTCATTAGGACTCAAATCGTTTTAGTTGGAGAGTTTTTTGAGTTGAGTTGGTGTAAGAACTCCTAATCAGTGTTTGGCACACTCTGGTTTCTAGATTCTTGGGCACTAGTTTGATTTAGTTTGTTTAATCCTAGTTTGGTATCTGCAGCTTCAAAGCATTTCTACTTTTTGTTTGTCTTAAAAGCTAGCTTAAAATCAAGTTCGAGTTCTTTTAGGCAAAATGCTGAACTAATGCAATCCTGTTTTCATTATATTAATAAAAGTTTGTGTTAACATAAAAGTTTGCTTTTTGAGGTATGCAATGCTAATCTTAAATGCATTAGTGTCTTTCTCATGAGACCAAGAACACAAATAAATAACTAGAAAAAAATCATAGATAAGTTAGAATCATGAAACTGCTTCGTAAATAAACTAATTAGAATAGTTTAAAAAATGGTAATAAATATAGAAAATAATGAATGTAAACCAAGACATCAAAGTATCTTAAATAAATCCTCAAGAGAATTCTTCAAACGGTTGCTCTTCATGTCGGTTGCTTCTCCATACTTCTGTGAATATGGTAATTGTTTTACAGTGCTGCTATGTTGCATATTATGGGCTTCTAAATATGTATGATTACCATAGGGATGGTCGAATATCATATTGAAATAAGTACACAAGTGTCAATAAATGGACATGATATCATAATTACTATGAGCATCAACATAATGTTTTGGAAGTCTTTCTTTCTTTGTTTTATTTGACTAGTAGGTATCTAATTACAAAGTGATTGGCCTATAGATATGAATAGGTTTTTGGTTTAAGATTGCATGACACAAGCCTTCTGCTACATTGGTTGATTGGGATTACAAAATCATATAAAAGCAGATATGCTCTTGGATCTTCAGTTGTGTGCTACTTATGCTGAGAAAATATTCGCAGCATCAGCTTATTTTTATTTTGCTCATTCATTAACTGCACTGCATAAAGAGCATGGTTGTGAAAAATGTTCACATTTGTTGTCTTAATATGCATTTCCAGATCTTGAGTTATTAAGAATTGATAGAATTTTCAGGTTTATAACTGAATATGGAAAGTACAATTGGTTGTGTATAGAAAACTTCTTGCTGTGGTTGGGGGGTTAAAGAGCTTATGAAACATCTGATTCTTTCTTGTTTGAGCTAAATACTTTTGTTGTTTGTATTTATTTAGCTTCTGAATATGTCAACTTACGGCTCTTATTTTTCCGTGGCAAAAGAAACTCATCTATGTTCTGCATTAGATCTCAGAAGTGGCAGATACATTTATTAGGCGACGATTGACACAGTTTGCAATGGGGAAATCTTGCGAACAGATTGATATTCCACAATTGTCATTGGTTCTTTTGACTGGTCTATTAAGATCTGATTTTCCAAGCGTGAAATTGTACGTCTACTGGAAGAACAGACAAGTAATTGCTACTGACTTTTATTGTTTTTCCTTTTGCAGCATTCTGTTCCAATTCTTGCTCACATATTCCTTGTTGGAATTGCGCCCAACCTTGTAGTCAAGCATAACTTAGATTTTTGTACCTTTTTAGGTGATTCTTATGTTTTGTTTTAAGAAACAAAAAATTTATTTCTAAGGAATTTTGGTTAAATGAGAAATTTGGATTTCCTATTTTTTAGTTTTGAACATAATGAGGATGGAAATAATGAGGCAACTTTTGAATCAGCTTTGAGATAATAGAGTTGGATTCTCATTTATTCAACCTATGTTATCAATTCAATCAATGAGCGGAAGTTTGTAAGGTTTGGGACTTAGCAAGATGAGCATGAATTGATTGAAAGAAGGTGTTATTAAGATATGCATGTTATGCATCGATTTGTAAAGGTTGGAATTGGTTAGTGAAAAGACCCTTGACAACAAGGCTGTGTGCAAATAATGAGTTGAAAAAAACACTAGTTCTGATGTATGATGCATCTATTTACCATAGTTCCATGCACGGAGCAATTGAATGGCTAGGGGGGGATCAGGAAGGAATATATGTAGAAATGTTGGTTAAAAGGAGGTTGGAAGGAGCTTTAGATCTTTGGAAAGTCGAGTTTCATTGTTGAAGATATACCGGCAGTTTGGCAAGAGTTTCTCAGAAAAGATGGAGTTACCTTGCACAGGAAGAAGGTTTGGTTTGAATGACCACAAATAAGAGATTAGAGTTAACTATAAAGGGATATCACATAAGAGGATAGAAAACATGACTTGGGCCAACTGTGTGTAATATTTTCAGTACATTTCATCCATGTAAATTGATCAACTTTGTTGAAACTTCTAAACATCCATTCCATGAGGGATCAACTTTTTGGACTCCAAGTCTCCTGGTCCTTTGAGCTTTTTTCAGTTTGTGACTCTAGTTGTGAATCTTATTATAGGCAAATGTTCTTGAAGAACTCATTTCTTCTGATCATAAGAAGACTGAAAAGCAGGTCATTGGAGCTTCACTTGCAAAGATTAGAAATTCAGAGGTATTTCTTGAATTTGAATTGTTTGCCATCAACAATTGCAGCCTCTCCCTCAAACAATTCGCCTTTTGTTGTTAGGAATGGGATATTAAGATGTCTCCTTCTGAACGGAATGATGTTCTTCTAACTCTTCGTCAAGTTGCTCTGGAATTCTCATCTATACCTGGGCGCTTTGGGATGGAGGGAGAAACATACTATTGGATTACTGGTTATCATTTGAACATTAGACTCTATGAGAAGCTACTCTTTGTTATATTTGACATTCTGGAAGAAGGCCAGCTTATAGAGGTTTGGATTTCTGTCTTTTGTATTAAGGTTGATGTGCCCTAAAAATATCTATGTTAGATTATAGTATCTAAGTTCTGTATCAGGAAGCTGAAGAGATCCTGAAGTTGTTGAAGTTGACTTGGTTGATGCTGGGCATCACAGAGAGGCTGCATCATGCATTATTTGCTTGGGTGCTTTTTCAACAGGTATAAATTGTCTGTTGCAGCTTTATCTGTAATTCAGTAGCGATTACCGGATGCTTTCATGTACATGCCAATTATTTTTGGCTGCAATAGAGTATTTTGATTATAGATGATTCAGAAGCATGTTTCTGAAACTGTTTTAAAAAAGTGTTTTGATGTTGTAGCCCTGTATGCTATTATCTTGTCTAATTGAAAATATTTTAGCATGATCCAGAAGGTGGTTTTGGTGCTGTGTATGTACCTTTGGTGGAAAATGTGGAAAATTATCAAATAGAGTATATGCTTTCTGTTTTGAGCATCTCGAAGTTTGTTTCAGAAAAAGATATTTCTGAAACTGGATAATTAGAGCATTTTGTGTTCTTCAAAAGTGTTTATATCCTAGAAAACAGAAAATCAGATCTGTACGCACCCCATGTTTACATCAATCTTTTGAACAGTGCTGGTTATTTTCCCTTTAAAGAAATTGAAAAAATTTCTAAAGCATATGTTTCTTTTCCAAAAATTATAAATTCACAACATATGCTTCAATACAATAAATGCTTAGGTCAACTGCTAATGTGACCAAATTGTTCTGTGGGACATACAGTTTTTCATTTCATGAAGTTACTGCTCTCTCTTGATCAATGCTACACATTTGACTCATATATAATTGTAATTGGTATTCCTGATAAAATTTCCAATACATTTTCTTTTTAATGGAAGTTTGTTGCAACTGAAGAGGCAGTACTATTGGACCATGCAATTTGTGAAGTTGAGAAGATTCTATCTACTGAAGTTTATGATGACAAAGAAGTGGCTTACATGAAGAGCTTGAGGTGCTCCACAGTTGGCAATGGACGTGAAATTGGATTGAATTTGCTGCAGTCTATCTTTTTGTCAATTGGCTCATGGTGTGACAGTAAATTACAGGATTATCACCTACATTTTAGTCAGGTTATCTCCTTTTACAACTTGACACTACCAATTATTTGGTTTCTAGTTTTGTGATGTTGGAGTAACTTGTGAAGTGTTCCACCTTGAAATATTCTATCTGAATGGATCTTGAATTTTCAGAAATCATCATTCTTTGAAAGGGTGATCATGATGGGTTTGTCCACTGGGGTTCCAGACTTTATTTCACATGGAAATATCCAGGTAGCAATATTGCAGATCAATATAGAATATTGACTGTTGAGACATTGTCATGTACTGGCATTTCGTAATCTTTATGTTTCTAAGTGTATTAGAAGAAAAACATTTTTCATTGGGCTGTTAATTTCATATTTCTTCCTTCCCATTTGGCATCTAATATTTTTCAGATAACCATTGTCTTTCTGCCAGGATGAATTTGTAAATTCTTCTTGATAATTTGTATATTTCAGCTTCCCATCAAGTGCTAGAACATTCTTTTTAATTTTTCTTTTGCAGACTAATTTTGTCATCCTGGCAGTTTACAGGATCTTGCTTTCCTAATGAGATTGCTATAGAAAAGATCAGAACATACATCAGGAAGTCTTTGAATGCTGAATGCAAGAGGGTAAGTGGTGTGTGTAAGTTAGCAATCATTAATTTCTGTGATTGTTAACCATGACAAAGTTGATCTCCTAAATGTCTTAGGTCACTGGTCTTACTACTAATGGGTCTATCAAAGATAAGACGCATCCACTGGCTATCCTTGCAACTGAACTAAGATTGCTTGCTGAGAAGGATTTCTCTGTATTCAGCCCAGTCCTACGTCGTTGGTATCCTGAATGTGCTATGATCTCGGCCAAAACATTGCACCTGTTTTATGGTGAAAAACTGGTCTGATTTTTGGTGAAAATTAATGTGTCTTCTCTAGATATTTCTAGTCAGTAATTATTTGTTGATTCTAGTTCTTTTTATCTTGTTTTAGATACCGTTTATCAAGGATGTTACATGTCTTACAGAGGATATCAGGAAAGTGCTTCCTGCAGCTTATGCATTGGAGCATTGCCTTATTGAACTGTATTCTTCAGCTTGTAAAGAAAATAACTCACACTATGGCCTAGAAATTGAGCATTATCCGGTTCGTATCTTTTTAGGAATCCATCAACATATGGATTGTGTTACAATAGACTAGCTGTTATGCAAATTATTTGAATTTTGATCCTGGCTTCTTTCTTGTTTGCATTACTTTAGGTCCATTTTCACAACTAAAAAAAAAAGAAAGTCATAATATATCGTAAAACACTATTTTTTGGATTGCTTATCTTGTTTATTGCTGCATCTAGTGTCTGCAAGAAGAAAGAATAGTTAGCTCTTGAATTTGTTCTGCTCTTTTCTATGTTATCTTGTATGAAGAATTTCAGGTGGTCTTGTGAAAAAGTCTATCTGATTAATGGATGCAGCATGTTAATTTCTGCATCTTGTCTTTTTGCATTGCCTTCTTTCGGTGCATTATTAATGCTTTTTGGTAGTAGTAATAAACTTTATTAAAAGCTAGGGATGTTATAGTTCTGTTATTTGGTTTTATGGATTGAGGAACATTGCCTTCTTTTGGTCTATATGGCTAGATGGATAGATGTGACTGACTAGGGATTTGCTTTAAGGTGTCCTTTGGCCATATTTCAGGCATGCCTTTAAAGTTCCGATATTTTTGAGCAAGTTGACTTTTGATCTGTTCTTTTCGATTACTATTCAAACAATAACTCAAGAGATCTTATGTGTTTGACACCTCTTTGCGTGATGTACTTAACCACATTTTTTTTAATACTAAGCCTCTTTGTCAACTGTTTCCTGGATTGATGGTAACTTACCAGGATTACATGATTTCCTTATAATCTCGACTTTAACATTCTTTTCCCGTAAAAAACTTAGAACCTCCATGCTTTTGCCCACAAAATATCCCTCCTGAATCATCTCCTGATTAATTCCTTCGCCCAAGTGTGCAGCAAAAATGGAAACATTGTTCTGTGACAAGGCTTGATGTTCTTGAGGTTCTTTATTATAAAAATTCAGGAAATGGATTAATCTACCAGTTGTGGGTAAAACTTTTCATGTTTGTGGTGGAGCTGTTTAGTGCTAGAAGATGATTATCTTTAACCTAATGTGCATAATGTTAATGGAAATTGGTTTCTAGTTGGAAGATTCTGTTAGAAGAACTTTAGTTTTTGCTTGAGCCTAGGCATGATTGCGCTTGAATTACTATAGAGTGCGTGGGACTCAAATTCAATGAAACACATGCTCATGCTGAGAAGTTTGGCCCTTTCCTGATGAAGCTTGTCAAGAGCACAACAAATAGTTGTATTACGGTTACTTCAGCATTTATTTTGCATCATCCCCACATGACAAACCTAAAAGTGACGGATTTCAATTTGTGCAATCATTTTCCCACATTTGAATATGTCGAGTAGCACAAAGGAATTTAAAAGATTGATTTTTGTCTCCTCATGTTGCTTTTTGGATTGCATCATAATAATTGATTAATGATATGCTGTATCTCCTCCCCCCAGATTCCTGAAATTTCCAGGTCCATCATTGTTGATTGGGTAGTTGCGCAACATGAAAGAATTCTGGAATGGACTGGACGTGCTTTTGATCTTGAGGTCTGTCGTACTTGTTTGCGATACTGCAATCTGCAATTGGCACGTTTCTATGATATAGCAAATTTGTGAAATATAATGCACCATGTTTAGGCGTTCTCATTGTTTTGCTACAAGTTTTCCGGGCAAGCATAAAATGTGAACATGGTATTTGTTTTGGACCACATCACCCTAAAACTCTTTGCTTTTTGCATATTTACAGGACTGGGAACGTTTATCATCTCAGCAAAAACAGGCAGCTTCAGCAGTTGAAGTGTTTAGGATCATAGAGGAGGTATGCATTGTTTCTTTAAGGTAACTGATGTTTGGGCATGATGTATTAAAATGATAGTGCAGAATGCTTATCTGTGCCCAGTTCAGAAATTTATGTGCTCTTGTGAGGCGAAAGCTTCAAGTCGCACACCATTTGGAAGCGCTGTGCTGGAGCTGGATAAGTGTTGAATATTACTTAAAATAGTTTTTCAAACTGCTGACCAAAATATCCAATTTCAAAAGGGGGGTGAAACTTTTAGTGCTCTTAGATGCTTTGGATCTACTCATGTACCCACAATCATTTTCAAGGTTGTTCATCCTGATCTCTTTGGTTGATACAACTTGAATGTGGCATGATACAAGAGCCCATTAGATTGGCTAAAATAAATAACCACTTTCGGATTCTGAAAGTAGAAAGATGTGTCCCACAACAGCTAAGAACGCAATGTGTGGCCCAATGTGATGTGTCCCTGGCAGATTTCCTTGGCATGGAGCTTGTGATGTTTCCTGATATGCTAGATGTCAAATTTTTTTGTTCATTCTAGCATAATCTTTTGTCGGTCAAACCTCTCGATTGGTTTAGCATTTTCTAATTTGTATTTTTGTTTTACTGGTCTGTGTCAGCTACTTATTTGTGCTGAAGGAAATTTTGTCTTTTGACTTGGTGTACTGCTTTTTCTCATAGATATACTAAAAAGTTCATGTTGCATTTTCTGATTTATTTGTGGACATAACCTGTTGCTTAATTTGCAGACGGTGGATCAATTTTTTGAGTGGAGCCTTCCAATGGACATCACTCATTTACAAGCCCTACTATCCATAATTTTCCACAGCCTGGATGCCTATTTGTTGAAAGTGGTCAGCCAGTTAGGTAAGGGCTTTCTGAAAGTTGTTTACTTTTAGTGTATGTCAGTAAAGCTCCAAGCATAAACTATAATGAGCTATTTAATTCAAGTTTATTGCTACAAGTTGATTCTTACCTGTCCATTTAGTTGGAAATGTCTTGCCACATCATATAATATCGAATCACAGTCTCAACTGTAAACCTTGCCTGTCTGGGACTGAGAAATTGGACAGGAAATGCATAAGGTAATTAGGCAATTGAGAATTTTTTGACAAATAAAGGCCCATCGGCTAAATATTAAACTTTAGTGGGTCGTGCATCTTAGTTATGACTTCTCAGGGCTTTTTGTTGCAAAATTGGATTCATGCCAATTATTCTTTTAGAGCTCTCTGATGAAGGAAAAATTTGTAAATTGAACTAAAGTGGAATTGTGTAACGTAGAATTGGAACACGTTCTGGTGTTGGTTCATGACTGTGAGTAGTTGAACTGATTTTCTTTGGAAGACTATTTGGTGGTTCGCGGAGAGTCTAACACTACAGTAAGTAATTAAAACAAGAAAGCGCTATTGTCATATATGCAAATGTTGTGCCTATTATCCATCTTCCTATTCATATATATTGCTAAATAAAGTGGATATATTATTAAGTAGCATAGCTACAAGCTAAAATCCTTGATTTGATGAGGAAAGACTGCGGTGCTTTTGGCCCAAGAAGTGAAGGGAATAAGCTAGGCTGAAAGATATGAAAACAATTTCAATCACCACCTAGAAAGTTTTGCTTCATGCATGAGAGCAAAAATCACAGACCGAATAACACAAAAGCAAACGTGCCATCTTTTTTGTAAGGTTCAGAACAGGAAGGACAACCCTGTTCTCATTAAGGAGAAATTCAAATATTGTAACTCCAGTATGTCAGGAAGATGTTCTTGTCTCTACTTTATTGGTATGCTTTATTTGTGAACTAATTATACTCAAGGGTTAATTTGTTTCAAATCTTTTGCACACGCATAGTTTATTTATCAGCCAATTCTGGATGCCTACTTAAAAGTAAAATGTGAGTAACAATGCTTTTTTGTAGTGCAGTTGAGAAGCAAAACTTGTATCCTTCTACACCTCCATTGACTCGTTACAAGGAAGCAACATTTCCCATTGTCAAGAAAAAGGTGGTAGAGAGTTTAATTATAGATGACGAAATATGTAAACGGCTGGATGTATTGACAGCTTCCAAGCTATGCATCAGATTGAACACTTATCGAGTGAGTGCAAGTTTTATTCTGATTCATCTGCAATAAATTTCATAATCTCTCTTTTTTGACCAACTCATTTACTTGTTTTGTTTAATAGTGTCTAGAAATATTTCACATACTGCAAGATTAACAATTTCTATAGGTTTTAACACTTGTTTTGTGTATTGCTTCATAGAGTATATATATGAAGCTGGCATGCTTTATTTATATTCTGTTGGGTTAATTATAGTGACCTCCCCTGTTAACAATGCCTAATTACAAAAATCTCTCATTTCAATTTTAAAATTACAGATTCCCCTTTCTGATTGTCAAAACTTGGACAAAGTTGATGGAATCTGCCAAAAGATAAGTTTACCCTCAATAAGGTCTGGAAAAAAATTAAAAAAAAAAAAGCCCTTCAAACCAATAATACTCAATTCCCTCCCAAAAAGGAGACCAAACCTTCACTCTTGCTCTCTCCCTGCTGTTTCTCCAATTCTATGTCAACATAAAAACCCCATATACATCCAACAATTACTGCTGCCCCTATTGTTGCTATTACTCCCCATTGTCACTGAGAGACTTGGCTTAATGGCCTTTTACAAGCATTTCGTCATCCTAACATCCCCAGACCATGTTTCCAAAATTAGGAGCTCAAAGTCTTCTTCTCTTGTCAAAGGGAAGTAAATACCATGGCTAAATATTACTGTGACCAGTGCACCAACTGGTGGTGGTCTATGCCGCTTAACCGACATGGAGAAGGCTAGTTTCCTTCACTAGTGTAGACAAGAAAGAAATCTGAAAAGGGAGAAACAATGAGATATAATAGAGAAAATAGAAAAGAAATTGAAGAAGAAGAAAGGAGGTGAAGTTGGCCACGACACCTTGGAAGAGAAAAGTTAGAAGGCATGAGAGAAAGAAAGGAGAAGAAGAGAAAGAACAGAACAGGAAAAATATAAATGAAGAAAAATGGAAGGAAGCAATCCTAAGGAAAGGAAATCATGAAGAAAAAAACCGAGAACCATTGAGAAAATGTTAAAGAAAGTCTAATTTATTGATTAAAAGGAAAACCTAAAAGAAAGTGAAAATACTTCGAGAAAAGGAATTCTAGGTCAGAAAAATTTTAAAGACTAAGAAAAAGAACACCCCAAAAAATTTTGTTCATTCTACCCTTCTATATTTCAAAAATTGCAAATTGTCTCTTAATGGTATTTTGAAAGTAAAATTATAGTAAATATTTGGGGCATCAAATATGCAAGGGCAATTTGGGAAGTTTATTAAAATTTCAGTGATGACATCATCAATTCTATTAGATTGATCAATAGAAGGGACAACTTAAGGTCGGAAGTAAGTTACAACTGAGTTTTGTGTAACTTTAAAACTAGGAGAGGAGGTTTGTGTAATTATCTATAGTAATAGAGGAGGGTGGTATAGTAATTCCTTCTATTTATCAGAGAGGAGTCAATTGTGTAATTACAACAAATATGATTGGATGACGACCTCAAAATATGCATGGGCAATTCAGAAAGTTCATTTAAATTTTTGTGATGACATCATCAATTTTAGTCGATTGGTTGATGGAAGGGGCTGTGTTAAGGACGGAGATAAGATACAATGGAGGCATGTGTAGTTTTCAAACTAAGAAGGGAGGTTTGTTTAATTAACCATAATAAGAGGAAGGGGTGGTTTAATTATCCCTTCTTTTTGCCAGAGAGGAAGTCGCTTGCAACGCTTGGTTATATTAGTTTCTGAGACACAATTATATGAGACTTTGTTTGAAGCAAGGAGACAACTTGATGCCCCGAGTATGTTGCAAGTATCATACCTATTTAACTGACCAATCTCAGAAAACTAAGTGATTTGCTAACAAGGGACTATAGATCTTTGCTAATGGGGTTCTTATGAATGATATTATTATTGAAATACCTTTTTTGATGATCTAAGATATTGAAATACCATGTTTTTTGATGATCTAAGATGCAATATTCTGAAAAGGGGGGAAATGAACAGGTGTCAGAATCCAAGGATGTGGTAGCATAATCAACTTCAAGGACCACTTTGAAAAACATAACTAAATTCTTAAAGAGCTATTATCTCATTCTTTGGTCAGGTTGGGGGCTTTTGTGTTGATTTTCTTTGTCTAGAGCAGGAGACATAGGTTAGAAGAACGTGGTGCAGAGTTCTAGAAGCTGATTGAAATATATGCTCACCTTCTCTGTAATGAAATTTTAGCTTTCCTAATTTCTGCTGGTGCTTATATTTATTTTTGCAGTATATTCAAAAACAAATTGCTGCACTTGAAGACAGCATTAAGAAGTCGTGGGAATCTGTCTCCTCATATCGAATAGGCAGACTCTGTAAGTTCTTCAGGGCTGTAAGCATGCAACTGAGATTTGTCAGTCTGATGGTCTCTATAGCTGATTCTCATTAATGTATGTTCAAGCTCAAAGAATTTAGCAGACAGGTTTTGCAGAGTCAATGAAGTCCTTTTCTTAATCTTGCTTGGAGTGTTCAATAGGAGTTGATGTATCATGTTCTTCTGGGCATAAGTAATGGGTGTTCTGTTTTGATTCTTATGTTTTCGGTTGGTTTAAGGGTTTTAGAGGAAGAAGCATTGCTGTATCTAAGAGAGATTTTATACTTTGTTAACCTATAATGCTTGCTACCTATATTATTTACAAAATAGTATTTGTGTCACCAAACAGAAATCCTTCTGCATACTCTTCTTATATTTACATAGTTTTGTACTTGCCTCAGCAAACTGAAATCCTTATCCTTCTTCTTCTTCTTCTTCTTCTTCTTCTTCTTCTTCTTCTTCTTCTTCTTCACCTTCTTTTAGTTTTAACAAGAAAACATAATTGGAATTTGTCTCACCAAATTGAAATCCTTCAACATGCTACCTGTTTATACAGTTTAATGTTTTAAGAAATTAACTTGTGTTTCTCATGGCATCATAATTTCGAAGAACTGCCCATTGTAATTAGCAAGAAAATCTTATATGAATTTTCTTTAACTTCTATTAACCCAACCAATGATATTCTATGTTTGGGGCATGAGAAAACACAAGTTATCAGGATTGTCATGGATGCTTGATATATGTGTTGTGCATAGAAAATGTTTATTACTCTTGATCACACAACACTGCTGAACTTCTGATCTGTAACAAAGTATCAATAAATGTCAATTCCTGATTTTTCCTGTAGTTTCAACATTACTTTAGATTAACACATGATCCATTTCATTCAGCAATAGAGAGAACTTCTGAGACTTTGGAGACAACAGATGTGGATGGTGAATCAGTTTCTGAGCTTTTTGTTGCCACGCTGGACTGCATCAGGGATTCCGCTGCTCATGCTATTAGAAAGACTAGTGATTTTCTTGGTAAGTTATGGTTGATCCTACTTCTGGAGTTCTTACCTTTGCCTATTAATGAGAATATTATCTTTTTCATGAATTCAGATTGGTGTTTAGTTATGGTCCTCATGCATTGATTACATTAATATATTCTGATGCATCTATGTTGGTGGAATAGTTTACAAGAGATGTATGTCTCATTTCTTTATGTAGCTAGAAACCTTTAAAGATGCATGCGTGTGAAAATGTTTCTAAAATCTTGTGCTGTTTTGCTTGGCAAAAAGACTTGGTTTCTTCTGTGGAAGACTTTTATATCCTGTCACTTGATCAATGTTCTAAATAAGCAGGTGCAGCTTCAAATCTGGTTACCCATGATATGGCTCATAGTTCATGAGTTTCACGTATGTTGTCTTCTGGCTTATCTTCTTTTTCTTTATCATTTAAAGTCTATTTTTTGTTGATCAAACTAACTGCATGGGCAAAAGTTGATGGGTTGTAAATGAAAACTTGTGTAACCTCTACAGCTCTGTCAGCTAAACAGCCTACACTGTTCCTCCCACTTGTTAAATTTTGGGATTTACAAAGAATCTCCTTATGACGAACTCTTGAATGTATTTGATCTGAATAATCTCTGGTGATTTCAACTATGGGCATCCCGGGATCCTATGGGGCTTGCTTTTCATTGTTTTCTATTTTATTAAACCATTCTCTTTAGTTTTCCCTTTTTTACCTACTAAAAATATGGAGACTTATTTACTTTGCACTTCAGTCGTGATTTTTGTTTATTGCCAACTTTTGGCAGGGCATAGGTGAAAATGCCTTTGTTATCCTCTTTCTCATTTGGCTTTCAAATATTAACAGTAAATAGTGGAAAATCAAATAAGATTACAGATTGGTTCAAATGCTTGAAAATGATCTGGAACACTGCACTCCAGTAAAGGGACAGAGAAATTTGGTATTTAAGCATTCTTGGTTGACTGTTGTTGTGTTGCTGCCCCTGTTATGACCCAACTTTGATGTCTCCTCCACAATATTGCCTGCCTCTATCTTGAAAACCTGAAACCCTTATCTTACTGACCCTTCCCGTAGCAGCTATTGTAGGACATGTGTTTGGAGTGGTGAACACATATTTGAGGAGTGGCTGCTGATGTTCTGTTGTGATGGAAATTTTTGTGCAGTATGGTTGATTTAAATTGTTTTTGTTTCTTAAGAATCTCTTTGTTGATAATCAACGCCTTTTTAGACGAGAGTAATTTTGGAAAGTGGAATATTATATCTGGGTAGTGCAAAAAGGAATAGGAATTTCAACTTTTAGATGAAGGAATTGTTATTTTGTTTCTACGTGTGTTCTGTTCTCTTAGCAGTTGCTTTTATTGTAAGCATTTAAGAAGTGAATTCATCTTATCTTTTTTAGCTTAAACCAAATGAGGTGTCATTCACATGTTGACAAATCAGGCAAAGGTCCTAGGTTCTGATCTCAGTGCCACTTATTTATGAAAATTCGATGCGCATGGTCACAAAAAATGGTGTTTGACTTCGATGTGAAGGGATGTGTCCAGGTCATTCAAAAAATAAATTTCTTCTCCTGTTACTTCTGCTTTTGTTAATGTGGTCTTTGAAAGCTTTGACTTGAAATGGGTATGAAAGAATTGATTGTGCATCCTCTGGCTTATAGTTGATGATGACCTAGTTAGTTTATTGCACATATGTTAACATTTTTGACTTGTAAAGCGAGTCCTTTGACACTACAGTGTATCAGCGAGTGAAACTTTGCAAATAAAGCATTTAAATGTGGGGTATGGGAACAAAGTCTTAGGTGTTGATTTTCTTTGGTTTACTTTAGATGTTGAGCATAACCAACACCTATGCCTTTGTTATTGGACTTCCAGGAGCCAAAACTGTGTTCTGGAATATGAGTCCAGCAAAGCATTTCAATGTGGGATATGGAACTAAACACACAGATGTTGTGTTTGCTTTGATTTATTCTGATCATTGTGCCTAACCAACACCTATGCCCTTGTTATTGGACTACCAGGAGCCAAAATTGTGTTCTGGGATATGAGAGATTCCTTCCTGTTTTGTTTGTATCATGGCGGTGTTGAAGGGAATCGCATAGATGGTGTCCTTCCACAATTTGACAGCGTAAGATATTTTGTATTATGTCTTTCTTATACGAACATATGTGTCACAAACTCATAATTAATAGCGACCTAAGTTCATGCGTCTTACTTACAAAACAGGGGCATTCATGAGCACACATAATTCTAACATCTATTTTGTGGTCTCATATGTGGATCCTTTTTTCTGTTTCTTTATAGATAACCATGTTTGATATCAACCCTGGAAAGTTGTGTCATGAAATCTAATTATTGATTTTTCATGCTGACCTCTTCTTTTAAGTTTATCACTAACACAGGTCCATCCACCTCTGCTGTGGTGCATCTAGCAACTTCTTTGTTTGTATCTTAGACATCTTAGCCTTTTTAGTCACTAACTCACTATATATTTCCAGTGGCTATTATAATAACCATCTCTTGGATATAATCATTTTTAATTAAATTTCTTCTTATTTTGCTGAAGTTCCTATCTCAAAGGCATGCAGTTTGCTTAAAAGATTGATAGTTCTTACTGGTTCAATGCTTGGTTTCAAATAGCATTGATGGTCTTATTGCTGTCGAGTAGAATTTCCCTCTTAATATTGTGGTAGTATATGGGAATTAATCACTAAAATTGACATTTAGATGCAGAAAAACAAACAAAATAGTGTATGCTTCATTGCTTTGTTTTAGTTTCTTTACTTCTCTAACGTCCAGTAGCATGTTTATAGGTCCTCAATAGTGTATGTAGTTTGATTGATGATACAATTAGAGACCTCGTGGTGTCAAGCATTTGGAAGGCATCACTGGTATGATCTCATCTGTGATATCTGTATACATAATAGCCTTTTTCTTCTTTTGTTTCTGATTTTTCTGCATGTTGTTGCAATAGGAAGGATTTATGTGGGTGTTGCTTGACGGAGGCCCTTCACGGGCATTTTCTGATACAGATATTACGATGATTGAAGAAGATTTCAATATGTTGAAGGTAAGCCAAGTATCACCATCCAAGGAGTTAATATTGCGAATCCTTTCTCTATGTGATGCGTTGCATGCTTATATTGAAAATTGAGTATATTGCATTTATTTCATAGTTGCATAATTGGCATATTTTGAAATATGTTGCAGAAACCTATAGTCACATCAGGATATATTAACTTGGAACTTTTTTTTGATGCTTTGTTGCCTCTCTCTCTCTCTCTCTCTCTGTGGGGAAAGAAGAAGAAGAAGAAGAACAAGAGGGGGAGGGGGGGTTCTCTGTTCTCCTTTTGCTTGTCAAAAATTATCATAAACTAATTGGAGGAGAGCGTGTGCTCTCCTAAACAGCAAAAGCACTTTTCGTCAAATTGTAGTAATCTCATGCTTATTGTGAAAGTTAATGGACACATTACATGATGTTGTAACTTTGGAGATTTTGTAATTGTAGGCATCAATTAGTATCTTTCATTCTTCTTTAGTTAACTGCAACATCACTTTCCCAACAGTGCTTGCTTTTGTGGTGATGTATCTTTTTAAGTTTCCTTGAGCACAGGACTGCTGATTAAGAAGGGGTTTGACTGAGTTTTGAACCACTTAAAACTTCTTATTAAATGTTTAAGAGTTTATAAGATCTACAATATTTGGTAAAAATTTTGGGCAAGGAGCTTATGAGTTTAATAATAAAATGTTAACATTCTTATAAATTCTAATAATAAAGTGTTGGGATCTTATAAGCCTCACAAGAAAAATTTAGTTAACTGCAACTTATATTTTAAGAACTTACAAACTCCTTCAATTTGACTATGTAAATTACAATATTGTCATTACTAACGTCTTGTAAATTCCATAATCTTTTTCTATCCGAATATCTCCTGAGCTTCTTTATTTCGTTTTTGCCACAGATAAGATTTGAAATCAAGTTATAAAGATGAATGAGATATTGAAGCTAATAAGAAATTTGAAATAAGTTTAATCAACTATCCTTTGAATTTGGTGTTAAACTAAAGAAGCCAGAGAAAAATGTTAGCTGAGGTTCTTTCTGCTGCTGACAACATCAATGAGCTACTAGATGGTCCATTGCTATGTCATGACCTGAATCCATCATTTTTCTTAAGAATCAATAAGCATACTCAAAATGAACAAAGCACCAAATTAAATGGAAAGGGAGAATAATTATTTGTCACCCAAATTGGCAAGACATAAGATAATTTCACTCGCAACTCTGGGCTGCCAAAAGACATAACCCTTTGCACTATATCGCAATTGTCATTTCCTAAATTATTTAACTACTGATCGCGAAACTTGTTGATTGCAAAGCATTAACTCCTCCCCAGTTTCCACATCCTCTGCTTTTCTTAAGAATAAGTTATAAAGAGAGTAAGCACGGGCAATTGAGTAAGAAATACCACATAAAGCAATAAGGTGCATACTTGTGTGAGTTCTCTGTAACTAGCTACATATAGCAGATAAACAATGGCAGCAATGCAGATGACTTCTCCTCATTTAAACTTCAATTCATCACCCAACATTTATAAAATTTACGTCTGCATTCTCCAGGTTTAGTATAATTGCCATATGAGCCTTTCGGACCTGAAGTATCATTTTCTCTACATTATTATCAAAGATTTAATCAGCACTTTAAGTAACTTAATTTACACACTAGATGATGGTGTTATGCATTAATTATCCCCACTCATCGCCTTAATAATCATAGCTCAGTACTTAATCCAGTTAATATTTTTGTGCAGTAACAGGCAAGTCAAATAGACACTATATTTTTGCGATCTTGAGAAGCTGATGCATAGAAATAGCTCAGTTATTCATCAACTTGTACAAATGTCCCTGAAAGTCATATAATATCATGTTAGTTTTTCTTTTTGAAGCCGTTGGATGGGAAAAATTACACAGTTTGTGCCAGAATGGGTTCTGGTCCTTTATTAGCCAGATAAATGCGTGTGGATTTTCATACTGTCATTTCCTTGTACCTTTGTACTATGAGTTTTTTTGAGAATCATGTCATAAAAGGATGCCAACTTATATATGGAATTTGGAAATAGTTACATTGATTGTTGTAATACATGTTTATTCTTCATTATCTTCCAGGACTTGTTTGTTGCTGATGGAGAAGGGCTTCCTCGTTCATTAGTTGATGAGGAAGCAAAGTTTTACCGTCAAATTCTGAGCTTGTTTTCCCTTCAGGTTAGCTCATAATTTTACATTGCTACAAATTTGAAGGTTTTCATTTTGTGTGACATTTCTCCTTTTCCTAAAATTTTCGGCAGACTGAATCCTTGATCCAGATGCTAATGGCATCCAGTGAACATATTTCAGCCGGTTTGAGTAGTTACAAAAATGGTCTACGGTATGTGGGAGATGCTCACACTTTAATACGAGTATTATGCCACAAGAAAGATAGTGAAGCCTCAAAGTTCTTAAAAATGCATTATCAGCTTCCTCCATCCTCTGGTAACCATTCATATCTTGTTCTTGGTAAACTTAGATGCAACTTTTAACTAACTTGATTAGTTTATGTGAGCCACTAGTTGTGTCTGTTGATATTATTTCTCCCTCTCATTTAATGATCTGGAGGGTCCTGGATTTACACTAAGGAGGAATGAATGTATACTAGTGCAAATCCCAAGCATGTATGGTATTTCATATACATATGTAATTTCAAACTTAACATTTTATAACTCCAATAACTTGTCCAGAAAATGGAAGCCTCAATTATCATCTAACTGTTGATTGTGCTGTTTCCTGGGGTTGGGTCGCAAAAAAGTGAAGCTGCTCTGTATGTTCTTGTAATGAGCACATGACAGATGCCCAATTGATAAAACATAAAAAGTTAAAATATAATATGTACTGAATAAAACGTTATATTTGAAAAGTGTACTCGGAATTTTCATCATACAAGACTTAGAAAACATGAAGAGGTTACGTCATACTACATAAATAAGTGACCAAGATGGCTTTTGTTCCTTAACTACTGATACTAGTGAGGTATTTTTTGAAGTCATTAACTGCGAGCATCCGCTAGCAATGTCTTAGCCACATATAGAGATGGTTATTTGCGAAATTCACGTGGTGGACGAAATTATGAACTTGGTAATTTCATAAGAATGTCTGTTTTATTTTCATGGATTGGGTGTTTCATCATGTGCCTGTTTTTTGTATTTATTTTCTTTATTGGCTTTTCATGCTCGTAATTTAAGAAACTTGGCTGATTCCTTGTGCTTAACCTTATGAATATGTATCAGCTATGGGGTTAAAAATGAAGCTATTTTATTTTATTTTTCATTAATTGATTGTAGAGTACGATGAGACTGCAGCAGAGGATTCGAGTTTGGGTTCACCTCTTGTTGCAGATATCTGGAAGAGAAGAACATCGTTTCGTTGGTCTGAGAAAGGTCATAGCGGCTTCAGGTCTATAAAGAAGAAACTCCTAGAATCAACATGGAGATGATCTAAATATAATTAATTAATAGAGAATCAGAAGCATTCATGTTGGTTGGATAATACAAGCTAAAACTTGTGGAGACGGCCGCTGACACTCGAGGGGGCATATATCCCACAAATTAGAGGTTACTTAAACGTAGAGTTGGAGCTCAGTGATCATCCTGTGTTAGTTGACAGGGAGGCCGTGAGCCCTTGTGATGCTTTGGCAGAGGGCTAAAAATTTTAGCATAGGAATTGGTCGAGCAATTTTTGCACCTCTTTTAATTTTGTGGAAATTGTGATGATCCTGTTGTAGTGTTATAGGTGTAGTTTGATAGAAGGGGATTAACCAGGTTGATAATGTTGGACTGCAGGGAATTTTCTCACGGCCTTGCCTTATTTTTTCGGAAATTCTATTATAAAGTTGTTTGCTTGTGTTTTCCTAGTTGTGTTGTAATGCATTGGATAGTGTTTTGGTCATTGGGTAGTGTTTTGGTCATCTAAA
>JACGDI010004897.1:184014-197693 GCA_014898725.1 Jacaranda copaia | reverse complement strand
GATATTCTTTATCGTAGCAGTTAAATCAATATTCTTTTTTATTGCATTTTTTGAATGAAAATGCAAAAGAATAATATTTTATTGTAAGAATAATGAAAAATTATATATGATATATATTGAAAAATGGGGAAGTTTTGAGAACAATGAAGGATAAAAGAGGGTATTTTCAAAAACTTTATCATGGTATTTTGAAGGAAAAATGAGTGTATATTTGTAGTTATGTTTCTCCCAAAATAAAATTATTTTTGGAAAACCAAACCAGACATTCCCATACATTTTAGGATGAGGGGAGTATGTGTACTAGTTGAAATTGGAATGAATGTTTATGAGTTTATTTCCACATTAGTTGTAGCTTTGAGATTCACTCTTTTTGATCATTGTTTAAAAAATCAGACCTGATCGGTCGGTTGGATTGTCAACCGATCAGCGAATCGATCTGATTTTATTAAAAACTTGAAAACTTGAAAAAAAGTCATATTTTATAAAAACAGTTCAAACCAGTCAGTTGGACCAATGAACCAATGAACTGTTCACGGTTCAATTGAATTGGACTGATTTTTTCATTTAATTTTTAATGAAATTAATTTTTTTTTTTTTGTCTAAGTACAAAGTTTGAAGGTTAAAATATACCTCACAAATTATCTAAAAGTCAAAGAAAGCCTTAGTTTAGAGTTTAAAGTTTAGAATTAATTTACACACTTTAAACTTTAAACTTTAGATTAAATATATTTAAATTGTTGTAATCATTTATAATATGAATTGTAATATTAAATAATATCATTTAAGCTATTTATATTTTACATTTTGATATTTTATTAATGTTTAAGTAATATATATGTATCATAATTATAACATCATGATTTAATCACAATCCGATTAATGGATAAACTAGTGAACTGTGAACTGATTAATTTTTCAGTTTCATTTTTTGAACACGGTCTCTATACGTTATGTTCTGAACAGTGAGTTACACGACATCTGCAGCAATGGCGGAAACCTCTAAAGTCTAAATGCCCTAACAGTTTTCCACTTGATTGACTCCGGATTGGACATCACTCGTAAGTTTGGTGAAGAAATCGAAGTTAAAACCCACAATTTTGATTCCCAATCATCCAGCCGATCATTGCTGTAAGTATTCCAGTTTTTGGGCAAGAAAATAATTTTCTTTCTCGTCAATTCGTGGTATGGGTTCTGAATGAGCGTTATTTTGTGTGTTAGGGTTCTAGAAAATGAAATAGACTACGTGAGCGTACGCACAGCTTGAGTTTTGAAGTTCTTGGAGGTTTCCTCTGTTTTAATGATGATAGACGGCTGTTTGATATATGGTAACATGGCAAGCCAATAGTGTTGGAGCAAAGAATGAGTTGTTAATACGATGGTTGCCTTGGGTAAGCCTCTCCGTGGCAAAGAATACTCTGGTGGGTTGACCATGCGACGTTGCCGAATGCAAGGCTGAGGTGTGAACCTCTGTATTGGTACTAAATTATCCTTCAATTTCGTGATTATATTTTTCAGAAGCTCATCAGTCTCACTAAATGCATGGACCAGTATCTCTTTCCTGGTACTACTAAAGAAGACTATTTGCCGGCTGGTCTAAATTGAACAAACAAGCATTTTATGACTTGTGTTGTTGTTAGTGCATCTGTGTGCAGGTTAACATGATATATAAACATTTCTTCCCTGTAATATATGAATGTTGGCTCATCCGCTGAAACATTATTAGTTGATTCTGCGCTGTGTTATGTGTCTTGTTTCCTTGTTTCTATTCGTTGGCCTAGCATTCAATTGCTATTAAATTTCTAAAATTTTTGATTACAACTAATCTGGAATATTATTCATTCTAGAATAAGGGCAATATCTAAAAAGAGAATAAGAGCAAAAGTAATGCGTGAAAATTAGTGATGGAGTTGGTGATTAACATTTCTTTTATCAAGTAAGAGAATTCATGTAAAAAAGGCGCTTAAACAATTTCCAAAAAGAGAATAAGAGCAAAAGCACTGCATGAAAATTAGTGATGGTATATTCATGTTACCGTGATGACATGGCTGTGTATTTGATTCATAGGACCTTGCTACATTACTACAATGACATTTCCAACCGTATGCTTTTGATAGAATGAAGTACTACATATGCAGTGGCAATGCTTTATGCTCATAAGATTTTGTGAGAAGCTCATACATTTATGATAATTAAAAAGAAAAACAATAAAAAAGGAGAATGGTTTAGACAATGGAACAGAAATGAAGTTAAGGGTAGTAACCTTTTTTTTCAGCATATTTAGTACAATAAGTCTACCAGTCATGGGGAGAACATTGGCCTTCTTAGAAAGAGCAATACGTTGATCAGAGATAACTGAAGACGACTAGGGAACTACATGATGTCCATGAGGGGACAGAGATATAACTATTTCCATTAATAAGTTCAGAATACAGCTTTAGGTCAATAATCAGTTCCTTGAAGGATAGACCTCAAGTCACTGAAGGATGCACCTCAAAGCAGCACAACAGGTAAATCACTCAAGCATTGAGCATAACTGAATCTCAAAACATAAACCATATGACAGATATGACTTAGATCATCGATTAAACCAAGGTGTCAAGGAAGAAATTCAATCTTGATTCCTTGATTCATTCCATTTATATGTTTGGGTAGTAATGAATAGTAGGGGTGAAAAGAAATTGAATAAATGACTTAAATACGTTTATTTAATGAATGTCCTTTTAAAATTTTCTTTAATATAATTTCATCTGTCTACATGTTTCTATATGTTTAGATATATCATGAATATCAGATTTAGGTAAAATTACATTTAATATCGTATAAGAATATTTATATATTTATACAAAAAATTATATTTGCAATATATATTAGATGCTTATTTATAATACATAATAGACGTTAACATTTATTTAGGCAATAGTAAATAGCATACATTAGTGCGTATCGTATTTACATATGAATATTTAGATATATATTTATATCTAAATACACATATATATACTAGTACTTTAACTTAACATTGAAAATATTGTAAATTATATAAGACACGTATTTTGTATTTAAACCATATATTTTCTATATTTTTCATTGATATCTACTATATACAACGATAAGTATATAAGTACATCTGAGTAAAAGTATATGCCTAATCTGGAACGTGCATTTCAGTATGCTGTTTGATAATTTAGTAGTGTTCTCATGTGATGTGGACTGTTGGATCTATTTAGTATTCTGTTTGACAGTTTGGTGCTTTTTTTATGTAATGTTGGACTGTTGGATCTATTTAGTATTTTGTTCCATCACTTTGGTGCTGTTTTTATGTAATGTGGATTGTTGGATCCTTTTTGGATTTCATTTAATTTGAAGGGATTGAGCTGTTTATTTGAAGGAATGGGTTTTTGAGAAATGACCTCAAAACCTCCTGTTTCAATTATAGTCCACAGCCATTGGAAAACTTTTGGATTATCATATTTGAAAACTATTGTTGTTTTGGAGATGGGCTTCTAAAGTTTATGGATGAGGGAGAATACGTTTGTATAGAATAAGAGGTCAATATAGGTGTAATTCCTTTTCCAACAAATAAATAATCACAATTATCTTCCTTGTTTGTCTGTTTTTTATGCTCTCATCATGTTTAATTCTTAATCCAAATATTAGATAATCATAATCTAATCATTTGCATAATGTGGATTAAATCATCGATCTAAAATTCCTTTGGATTGTGTGTTTTCTAGAACACATTTTTTTCATTTTACACTATTTTAAAAATAGAAAACGTGATTGTTTGTACCATTTCTGATGAAAACATCATCAATTTTCATTTTCATACCTATCAAAAACCTATAATACCTACTAATTTAAAATAATTAAAATTTACTAAGTAATTAAATATTATTTTTTTTATCATTCCTAGACAATGGGTGTCATGCCCCAAAATCAAACCATATAGTTTGGTCTTGAGGCGTGAAACTCAATCCCAAATACATGAGTTGCCAATAAAAATATTGATCATAAATAAAACTTCGTACATTTCTAGTAGCCAAATAAATCTCAAATATAGAAAAACTCGAAATATCTAATTCTTTATCTTCATCTAAAAATTCATGAAAGTGACTAATAAGCTAATGTAGTAACGAATTAAAACTACCACAGAAGTTCCAAAATAATACTTCAATCCCAATTCTTGTTAGAAGTTGGATCCACCTCTTCACTAGGGCTAGGATCAAAGTTGGCCAGAAGGAAGTTAAAGAAGAAACGAGTGTGAGTAAAAGATTCAGTGAGTGCCAAAAGTGTGCGAAGTGAGTTCTTGAATTTAAAATCATTTGTACAATGAAAATGTTTGAGAAATATAAGTGGAATTTATAAAACAATCTAGCAGTAACAGTCAAGAAGTTTATAAATAATCAAGCAGTAACCAGTCAAGCAGTGACAAGTTAAGTTAACAAATGGTTTTTTAGACTATCAACTTAAATACGATGATCAGTCAGTTTTGCTGTAGCTAGTCAACCTTATGAATCTCACTGTAACAATTCCTTATCACTCTGGGCAAGGTGCGACCTTACCAAAATAGTGCCCAAGTGTTCTTGGGAATTTGTACGATTCACCTCAGCCACAAACAACTTCTATTGTGCATCGGGGGGATTAGGCCATAGGGGCTAGGGGTTCAATTGGCTAGCCTGTTGTTGCCCAGTGAAGTCCCTCGTACATCCAGATCAAGTTGGATCCAACTAACAGTAATAGTAACAGTAATTCCATTAGTTCAGTTGATCATTGAATTTAATTCGCTAGTCTAGAAGTGTAAAAAGAAAAAATCATAAAAGCATAGATTTTCTTTTACCCATAAATAAAACAAGAAGAGAATAATTCTTTTTGTGCGCAATGGAATTCATATATAGTGCAGTGTAGGTTGAAAACAAGTCATGAACAATTATATAATAGCATATACCCTTCTGGGTTTTAAAACATAACAATATATATATATATATATATATATTTATAGGTTTAGGCACTTACCTTTGAGATCCATCTTAGACGTCCATATCCTATTTTAGAATTAATCATATCAACAATTAAGTCATCTGATTTATTTAGTAAATACTTCAATCACCAATTTAATAGATTTAAAAGACAAACTCTAGGATTAGCTTTATGGGTACCATAAGCCTATGGACCCTTAAACCCAACAGTCCTAGTTAGTACTAAAATATTTTACCAAATATATATATATGCATATATATTTTCTCATTTGAATTCCATTGAAAATCCCAAAATTATAAATAAAAGGGTAACCTAGGTGCTAGTATCTAATATTACATGAACCAAAATAAAATCTTATTAAATATAGATTCATAGCACATATTCCCTAAGTAAATTTATTAAGAAACCCACATAGATGAAAATTTTCCACCCTCGATTTTCATAAGTACTCACTTGCCAAAGAAATTACTCTTGCACTCCTAAATTTCCTCTTAAATTCATATACATACATATTTATATTTTGTCTTGCTCCAAAATCTCAATTTTTTTAAAAGAGCCAAATAGTAAAACTTGAATTACAATAAAGCCAAAATCAGTCCATAGGCATCAAAATTTGCAGCTATGTTTCATGAAGATAAGCAACAATGAACAATTCTTAAAACCCATTGGAATTCATAATTGTTAAGGCATAGGGGCACACATTGTCCTATATATATTTATATACATACATATAGTTAAAACTAGCAGTCAAGTAATAGGTGTTCTAATCCTTACCAACAGTGAAGATTTTTCTTCAATGGAACTCGATATGCCTTGTCAACGCTTAGCAGCAATCTTTGATCTCCTCTGTTTTCCTTTTCCTTTTTTTTTCCTTTTTATTTGTGAGACTAGGATTTTGAATTGTAGGGACTACATATATAGAAGTATTATACCTCAATTAGAACTCTAATTATTATTTTCTAGGACTATGATAACTCTATAGTAGATCTGATGTCTCAATTATTAATTTCTAGTAGCTATATAATTCTAATTTATGAAAAATTATAATTATTTCACAAGACTTGCGACATCTAAATATATGTATATATATATATATATAAATTTATGGCCTTAAATATTAATTCTTACTATTTAACCGAGAGGCAAATCTAATGCCAAATATATGTACACACATATATATCATTTTTCTAACTGATATAACAACAAAGCATGACTAGGCAGAAATAAAATAACATGGGATAGAAAAATTAATATATTTCTAAGGCTTCACATTTTTTGATTTTAAATAATAAATAAAATAAATAAGGTAAATTAATCAATTAAATACGAAGTAAAATTCTAGGGCATTACAATGGGACTCACATAAAATTTAATACTAATCTTCCATCACATCATCATCTATTAACTTATTATATAATTATTTCTTTTTCTATCTTCTCAAGACAATAGAGCCCACAATCAAATAGACAATAATAGTTAATATTATTATGTTAAAATATTTAACACTATTGTATTAAAATATTATTTTCAATCTACCTTATTCAAAATTTTCACAATATTTATCGAATTACATTGTTATTTCTACATGCAAAATAATGATAAAATGAAAACACATTCTAAAATGATGAAAACAGAAAATGAGAATAAAAACACAACCAATCTGGTTCTTAAATTTCATGTGGTTCCAATGTATGTATATACATATAGATGGTTGTGGATGTGATTGTTGAAGATTTTTTATCATTAGTCAAATAGTATTCTATATCAATCTTAGTTTGAAATATTTATTTTTATTTAGTAAAAAAACATGTAGATGGTATCCTATAACATAACTTATATCATTTGATACTTTATACAAGTATTTGTCCATTTTAATAGGGATTAACACAAAATCTACGATGTGGATTTTAATATTAGGACTATGTGTTATTTTTATGTTGTCAATGTGAGTTGATTCATGGCTTACCCACCCTGTGTGCTTCCTTTTAACAAGAACCCCCTCAAATTTATTTATTCACAACTCTTCCTTGCGTTCAAAATTCAGTATTTTTTTTACTATGTTTCTTTGGACTCATTGGCCTCTTACTCCCTGAAAAGAGTCACAAAGAAAAAGACATCCACCAAACTGTGGTATGAAATCATTCCAAAAGATCTCGATCATGGTATACATATGCCAAATATGAAATACTCTCTGAAGCTACGAGTGCTCTTAACAAAATAGAAAAGATTGTAAAGATTTTTTTTTTTTGGGAGTAACCCTAGTTGATTCTTTTTTATTCAAGGTACAATTGAGCGATCAAAATAGGTATGTGCCAAACGTGAATACTCCCTAAAGCCACAAGTGCTTTCTTATCAGAATGGAAAAAGCTGTTAAAAAAAAAAAAAAAACAAATTCTTCTTGTAATCCTAGCCAATTTTTCTTTATTTATAATACAACTGAGCTCCTTGTAGGTCTTCCAATTCGGCAAGCAAAACGCATCCCAACTATTTCAAGCTTAAAGATGAAGTCCTCTTTTTTTAGGCCCAAAAAAAAAAAAAAAAAGAATTGTTGGTTATTACTCAAATAGAAAATGAAAGACTTATTATTCAATAGTAGAACATGACTTATATCTTCATGTCAATCTCAATAACTATCTAAATCTATTTGGAACTTAAAATTCTAGCCATAGAAAGTTAAGAATAATGTTACCTACCAAAAGTACAAATATCTTACTAGAATGCAATAAACTTCTTAGGATTCACTATTTTCTTAGTGCTTTTTTAAAAATAATAGAAAATTATTTTAATTCCATTTTTCAATTGTTTCTTGATCATATTTAGGTGAAGTAATTGTATATATGGCATATTAGCATTACTTCCATATTATGCATGTGTAACGTTAATGTGAGGATTAATTAAAGCCACATCCCCCAAAGTTTGACATAATTATCAAAAGATTCTCATTTTTGCATAAATTATAAACAACCAATTAACATAGGAAATCTATATGTAGTACAATGAAAAATGTGAAAAGTCCAAAAAGTTCTTATGGCGAAGCTGGAGGAAAAAAATGAGTTAATTACAACCCCATCCATAAGGTTAGACGTAATTATTAAAAGATCCTCATTTTTCATAAAATTATAAATAAGCCCTAATATTAGTAACAAATATGCAATACGAATAGAAAAATCATGCAGTAGTTCTAAAGGAAGCTATCCTTATGATTGAAATAACAAGCAAAATGTTGATGAGCCTTCCCTAACCTGTTTATGAAACACCTATTGCTAAACTTGCTGCAAAATTTGTTGTTGAAATCAACATGAAGATAAAGAAACATCATGCTAATGTTGCACTTACTATTGATACATCCACTTCACATATTCTAAAAAAGAAGAGCCAAATAACTATGCAACCAAAGAAGCCGAATGCAAAGGAAGTGTAACATATAACTAACTTGAGTGGCTTCATTGACTGAGTTTTGTTATTGTCACATAATATATAACACATAATGCAAAGAAAATACAATGATTTTGATTCATTCTTCCTCTTTACCTACATTTAGAAAATTTAATCTACGTTCACTATAAAAAGCTTTTACAATAAACTATCAATTTTCATTATAATAATAATAATAATACCATTAGCTCCTTAAAGTTTAAATATATTACAAATAGCACCTTAAAAAACTTAAGCATTACAAATTCCTCTCAAGGATAATTTTGGAAGTTTACATATTTTTTTAGCAGTTCTTCCAAGAAACCCTAACAGCAATTAATGACTAGACTTTATTGTTGGATGACACAAAACTTTAGGAGGTTATTTGAAATTTATGAAAAAATGAGGATTTTTGGTAATTTTGTCAAACTTCAATAGCTGTGGCTATAATTCATCCTTCATGTTATCATAAATTATAAGTTTAAATGAAAGTATGATATAAACATTAAAACATTGAGAAAAAAAGAAAAATATGGCTATTTATTATTATTATTATTATTAAGAAGAAGAAGAAGAAGAAGAAGAAGAAGAAGAAGAAGAAGAAAGCATAGTACCCCTATCTTAACTTTATTGATGCAATTAAAGATCATGCAAAGATACTTCAACTCAAGATGCATGATCAAGGTGAAATGAAGAAAATTATATATCATTAGTATCTGAAAACTTGAAATATGCAAAAGTGTTGAAGAAGAAGAAATGTATTTAAATGAAATGAATTTGAAGATTATGTTGCCAGAAGTTAAAGAAGACACTCAAAACTTTCACAATTCAGTTAAAGAAAGATTTTGAAGATACTTACAATTGAAAATAAAAATATATGAAAATGACAAAGCACATGATTGATGAGTTAAAGATAGCTCGAAAAGCTTAGAATTGTAAAATTTTAGGAATACTTTTAACTAAAAAGATAATGATCATATATTAAGTTAAACACTTAAAAATATATAGTATTAGACAATAGGCTATAAAGAATTCTAGAAAATCTGTCTTATTTTAATATTACTTAAATTTTGACTTAACCAAGACAAAAATATGATAGTATAGATAAAAATTTAAAACAATCAACCCATACAAAATGAGCACCTAGTAGAAAAAGACCATAAATAGATAATGAAAAATTACAAGACTGAATTAATTGGGACGCTTGTGCCCATTCGAAATCCTGGAGCAACATATTCACCATACTTAATTGATTTAGAAGATAAGTTAATAAGAACGAGAAAATTATAATGTAAAAAAAATTAGGGATAAAATGAAGTATTCTATTTATTTACAACAGTCATTAACATTTCAAGTAAAATTGACAATTAAAAGAATAAAAGAAAATTGCTGGATATATATTGATGAATTAAATTATGATTATTTTTATAACTTAAAAAATTAGCTGGTGTATTTGTTATTGGTATAACCATCTCTACAATCCTTTTTTTTTTTTTTGGTTTTAAATTGATCAAAAAATATTTCAAAAAAAAATATACTAATGAAGTAATATATAAACCACAGCAAGAAAACACCCCTTCACTAACAACATTTATGACGAAGAGGGTTCCGTCATTATTTGAAAACAATTGTGATGGATTTGTGATGGATTAGTACTAACAAACTTAATAACATGAGCAAAAATATATATTAGTCATGATATTAGTGACGGATATGAAAACTATATATTATATTGATGTGAAGAGTCCGCCATAAATTTTATAACCTCAATATGATTTTTTGATTTGTGACAAAAATTTCATCACAAATTAGTTTTGTGATGTATTTATTTTCATCACAAACTAATTAGTGACAAAATATATACTAATGGTTTTAGACATAAATCCATCACATAATTATAGATCTCATTAAATTTATGACAGATTTATTTTACAAATTCATTAGTATATACATTGTCACTGATTAGTTTGTAATAAAAATAAAGTGCGACACAAAATTAATTTTGTAATGAAATTGCTGTCATAGATCGAAAAATCATATTGAAGTTATAAAATTTATGACAGAATCTTCATATCAATGTATATTCTTTATATCCATCACAAATATCATAGCTAATATATATTTTTGCTCATTTTAGTAAGTTTGTTAATAATTTATAAAAAATCCATCACAATTGTCTTTGAAATATGACAAAATCCTTTTTGTCACAAATTTTTCATTAGTGAAGAGGTGTTTTTTGTAGTGAACGTTTTCCAAAAGAGTTCGAATTAGGCATGCTGATACATACTAGTTACATAAATATGAACAAAAATTTAAAACTAAATGAAAAGCAAACTTAAATAAATGATTGATAGCTTAAAGAAAATAATAAATAAAAAGATATAAAAACATGTAATAATTAAACAAAATTGAAAATTGAATGACAAATTTTGTCAATTGTCACGAAGAAAAATGCAACTACTACATAGACAATTGTAGACACATAAAAAGTTAACAGATATCCTCATCTTATAAAATTCCAAATTTTGGATGAATAAAAGGAGAACTTAAGTATAAAATAAAATTAAATAAATGAATTGACAATGAGTATAACGATATAAAAAGTTTTTAAATTAAAACAAATGAAAATTAAGTGATAGAATTTACAGTTAATTAGAAAAAATCCCTAATCCTACTTTCATTTTAATCTTTAGTCCGCAATTGAATTTTTACATACTAAACTCCCCACTTTTTCACAAAAATTAGGAATCACTCCCCATATCTCTTAGAAAGACCTATAAACCCTTGTATTTGGAAAAAACAACAAAAATACTTGAGAAATGCATTTCTGTAATCAAGAAGAACGATTTCCTCTTTTTCTTTTCTGCCTTAAATGACTTCTCAAGCGCAAAAAAAAGAGCACAAAATTATTCTTCCTCGGCCATTGACGCGAGAACGAGAGAAGAAGAAGTGAAACGAAAACAGAAAAAAGAAAGTCACCAAAATTTCTGCCATTTTTCTGCGACTATGGAAGGAAAAACATATGCGAAAAGAAGCTGAGTTCAAAAAGAAGTGAGAAAAAGAAACACAAGTATGATTTTTGAACTTGCAGTTTCAAATGTCAATGATTTTTCAGTGTTTAGGGTTTTTATTCATTTTTTAGTCATTAAACACTTGAACTATTTGATATACATATGATTTTTGTTGTGAGATGGGATGTTTCTAATTTGTACTTGAAGGGTATGAAAGTTGGACTTCACCTTTTTAGGGTTTATACTTCTTCCAACCTAAAATTATATTATGGTGAAATTATACGGTAAAACTATCTGAAAGCAGTAGTGTAATATCTGTAGAAGAGAACATCCAAGTTTCCAGTACACATTAGGCAAAAGTGTAGTATATGATCTGTGTAACTGCAGTACAGTTTAGAAACAAATGTAGTATAAAACATTCAATCTTGCAATACACATAAAGGAAAAATCTAGCATATAACCTGCAGTATATTTTAGAGCAAATGTAGTGTAAAATATTTAAACTTGCAATACGCATTACGAAAAGTCTAGTATATAACATGCAATACATTTTAGAAGCAAATGTAGTATAAATATTCAAGCTTGGAGTATACATTAGGCAAAAGTGTAGTATATAATTAGTCTAACTGCAGTACATTTTAGGAGCATGTTTAGTACAAAAATATTCAAGCCTGCAGTATACATCAAATGAAAATGTAGTATATAATCTGTATATCTGCAGTATATTTTAGAAGCAACTGTAGTATAAAATATTCAAGCCTAAAGTATACACTAAATGAAAGTGTAGTATAATATATTATGTGTTTCTGAAGTACATTTTAGAAACTTCCATAGTATAAAACATTCAACCTTGAAGTATACCCTAACTGAAAGTGTAGTATAATATATTATATGTTTCTGAAGTACATTTTAGAAGTATCTATAGTACAAAATATTCAAGTTGTCAGTACACATTATCTAAAAAGATTAGTTTATTATCTGTTTATATACTAATTTTTCTTTATTTGATTGCAGCCAAGCCAAGATATTATGAGGTTTGCTCTTGTTGCTCTCCCCAATTTTTTCAAAGTAAATTGGATATTGTAAAGTCCAAGATGGGGTCGAAATATTTTGATGCATTGAAGAAGACCCCTTTTTATATATACATGGATATGCCCAAGTTAAGTTCAAGTTTCATTCGGCTTGAAGCTATATTGAGGAGCTTTGACCCAAAAAGGATGTCATTTCATTTTTTGGAGGGTGTTGAAGTTCCTTTTTCTGCGGCTGAATTTTCTACGATTTTAGGGTTGCCATATGTGGGGCAATCGGTGGATATAACATTGAAGATGAAATCTTCAATCTTTGACAACCTTTTTTATGGAAAGCTACAGAATATTACTAGATCTGAAATAGCTAAAAAGTTTGAGGAGTATGTACATAACGATATTGAGGAAGACTTGAATACTTTTTGTAGGTTGTACATACTTTTTGTTTTTAATTATTTTCTGTTTCCAACATCAAATTATTGGACTTCACGATTTCTCCTACCAAACTTGGACAACTTGTCTAGAGTTGGTTTGTATGCATGGGGCATAGCTGCATATAATTTTCTTGTTCAATATACGAAGAACTATATAGGAATAGGTGGAGAAAAAACCAAGAAATACATTGCTGGGTGCACAGTTGGTTTGATGGTAAGTGTTTGCTTCATTTTTCTAACAACATTGATTATATTTATATTCAAGTGAGTATAATTTTTTGATTTATGAATGGCAGGCATGGGTCTATGAACGCATCCCTTCACTGGCTTCACCAATGAGTTTATTTGAGTTTCCACGCTTTTACCAGTGGAAGGATAGCAAACTCCCACATAATGTGAAGGAGGCAAGGAAACAATTGAAACAAATTACAACAGAAATTATAATAATTGTAATAATTTATTGTTAGTGTTTTGTATAAGAATTTGAATTTGATAATTATTTTCATTGTAATAGGTTGTAGCCCTTAACCCTGCTCCAGAGGAGTTAGAATTGGCAATTTTGATCAAGAAACCAGAGGCTGCCAGTACTACCATAAGTCAAGTCCATGCTTGTGATCATACAGTATATGAAGCAATTATTGCAGCTAAAGTTGAAGAAATAAAATCATTGAAAGAAAATATTGCTTCATTCGATATGATGGCAATGAAGGAGTAGGGTGAGGAGGAGCATCTAGTTGAGCACAAGACTGAGGGAAAGGAGCTTCAAGAGGGAGCTGGTGAGTTTGTAAATGAGGGGGTACTTGATTTGGTAGATGATG
>JACGDI010004897.1:171310-183914 GCA_014898725.1 Jacaranda copaia | reverse complement strand
GGGGATACTTCAATACTTGATTCTTTGTACTTTGTGTGCTTGAGTTTTGTACTCTATGTTGCTTCAACAAGGTATACTTCAATTGTTGACACTTTATACTTAATGTGCTTGGATTTTGTCCACCATGTTGGCTATATATTGTCCTTCAATAGGAGTACTTCAATACTTGATTTTTTATACTTAATGTGCTATTCTTTTGTACTTCAATTGTTACACTTTGTACCTAATGTGCTATTTTTTGTACTACAGGAGATCGAAGACATCAGTCCAATCCTGGTGGTAGAGGAACCTGCCAGCCAAAAGATTGAAGCTCCTGATCCTTATAAAGAAAGGACTAATTATAGAGGTTGGGAACTTATTCCAGTAGAAGAGTAAGAAGTCATCAATAACTTTGTTAGAAGAGATAATTTGGGGCAACAAAATTTGCTTATTATTTTTTTCTTTTGGATAAATTGGTGTCTAAACTAACAATTAACAATTGTGTAGGGTGATTGTCTGGGAGGGAGCACAACAGTTTCTAGATAGAAGAAACTTTTGTGAGCTCTTATCTGGAGGAGAACTTACCAGTGACATAGTGGATTGCTACATGTTGATATTATGCAGCCCATCTTTCGGCAACAAGTATCACCACAAGGTGTGGTTTATGTCTGCAATAGCGCAGGTATGTGGCGGTTTCCTAACTTAATTTAGTATCACGTTTTCAATGACTATAACCATTTGTTTTTATACTTCATAGGCTGACATATTAGATAGACTTGAGGGATGCAACTTGAAGGATATGAGTGACGAAGAATTCATGGAGATGATACCTACACTTAACTCCTTCACCCTTAAAGATTTGGAAGACCTCATGATGGATCTTGTAAACCAGTATTGTTACATAATCTTACCGATTTGTCGGCATGGTCACTGGTTTTTGGTTGTCCTCGATACCTCAACTCATTTTTTCTTGTATATGAATTCAATAATGGTCCCTAGATACAAACTGACAGCTACTACCATTGTAAGTTTGCTTCCTTCCCCTGTGATTTCTTCATAAAGTAGGGAGTCAACAATTGATCAATATTTTTGTAGACTTTATTCTATTCTCGGTACATGATGCTTTCATTGAGGTGTCATGTGGATAAATTAATGAGTAAAAAAAAAAGCAAACAGCAAATGAGTACAACGGATTGTGGCGTCTTTGTGTGCCTTTGGGCAGAATATTTCACTAGAGACACCCTAGTGTTCTGGAGGTCTGCTGGAAGAATTAACATGGACAAATACCGTGCGAAAATGGCATATACAATATTAAGTCATGAAAATGCTAGGATTTGAATCACACTTTGTATGTAAGTACATATGTAAATTGAAGCATACTTTGTATATAATATTATTTTGTATGCAAGTATAGTTTTCTATCAAGCATTTATTGAATACTTGAAGTATAAAACTTAAATAATGGTGTACAATTTTTGTTAAATGAAGTACAATTTTATTTGCAATGAAGTATAATATAGAACTCTCTGAAGTAGAGAAAGATTTTCAAATAAACGGTGTACAATTTCAGAACTCTTGATGTACAAAACTTTACAAACTGTAGTACAGTTTAGATTCTGTGGAAGTATTACCTTAAAACATTATAGCTCTTCTTGGCACTGCTGCTTGATTCATCCTTTCGGTTTACCAGGATGTTAACAATGTTCATTTTTAATGTCAAATGCAGTAAGACCATATTCAGAACATCTTCGTCATCAGTCAATGTCACGTACAATCTTTGATGTGGAGCTACGTATCATAAACTGAAGAGCTCGGCATTGATTTCACTCCATTTTCTTGCAAGATTAATGTACATGTCCATTAAAGTTGTAGTATCTTTAATGGACATTATATGGAGTTGGTCTTTATAGCGGCAACTCCCCAACAATTGATTGAACACTCCAACTTCACTACTAGTTGACATTGTCGGAAAAATACAAGAAACTCAGAAGCTACTGAGAAGAAGAAACCCAAAAATAAAGATTAAACTAGAAAATGATGAAAATGAAAAGAGAAGAAGACAATGTAGATGTCGGGTTGATGGTTGTTTCTCGTTTCCGTTGTGCAGCTGCTTGCATTTTTTTTTTACTTTATATTTCTGGAAATGATATTGATGTTGGTAGGGTTTACTGTTGCTTTTTGTTTATGATAATAAAGAAGTGAAAAAAAAATGAGTAGAAATATTACACTTAAGGGCATTTTTGTCAAATCAGGTGAGTATGGAGTAAACTTTAAAATTCTTACAAAATTAGAGAGTTTAGTCTAACAAAAATCAAATGGGAACTGATCCAAAAAAAGGAAAATAAATTTGGTACTTTTAAATTAGTCTTCCAAGAATTTATCATTGCTGGAGAGCAGGTACAGTCTCGCAGTTCAAAAAATCCCTTCTGTCACATATAACAGAAAAGTTAATGAATAGAAATGAAATAGTTTATCTATCAATAGATAAATAAAATTAATATAAATTATATATTTATAAAAATTCAGTTTGATAACTTTGACAAATTAAAACAATTTTTTGTTTCTTGGCATGCAAGACGAAAAGTAATACACAAAGTAAAGAGATTGAGGCTATCTAATAAGTGCATGTTTAAAATTGAGTAATCTAATTTAATAAAATACTGGGGTTAATCTTTCACCAAAAAATGTTAGATAGTTTTATTTTTAAATTAACTATATATTTTTATTTCATAAAATATTTAAAAAATTATCTTAACATGATTAGTTAATAATATAAGTCATATTGAAACAAACAAACTAATTTTTCATATCTAATAATTATTTTTTGTATTGTAGAGATATAATCACTTTATTTTTAATTGAAATCTACATTTTTTTAATTATATTTATATCATAGTTAAATAATTGTCTCTTCAACTAAAATTTTAAATATATTATTTTTAAAATAATTTATATTCAATATATGTCGTAAGAGAATAAAAAACAATTTAGCAACCATGACTGTCTTTACCTATTACAATTCACTTAAAAAACTTTATAACTTATCTGTTTCTTATAAGAAGGATAATCTACCTATTTTGAGGAATATCAAATAAATATTTTCTTGGTAAAAGAGTCGAAAATTTAACAATTGAACTATTTTGCATTAGGCAACATGTAAGTCCTAAACTTATTAAAAGTTTTTCAAATTTAATTATTTTTAAGATAATCTCTTTAAAATATGCAGAATATATTTAGATAAATTATGTATCTAGAATATAATTAATATTTTAATTTGAATATAACTTGTATTATAAAAATGAGAGATTGTTTCCCACGACTTCCATAATCTCTCAATTTTATATTATTAAGTTTTCAACTAAGAGAATTAGTTTTTCAATAGTTAACACAATAATAAAAAACTCATTATTAAATATATAAAGTAAATTTCTTTTAGGGTACATAAATATATTATTGGTGCAGTTGAAAGTTTCAAGAGCTAGATAACTGAATACTCGAAATAGCCAATGATACTAATCTTTACATTTTTAAGTACATTTATTTTCACATTTTTTAATCAATATTTATGCCATGTATATTTATTTATACAAGTTTGTTTAATAAGAATTTACAAATAAATATTTTATATATACGTGATATTTGGTATGAATAGTGTTAGGTCAATAAAATTTTGTTAAAACTAAGAATCATATTAAATTATTTTCAAATTTTGTGTTTAATCAATACAAAAAAAATTAAATTTAGTAGGGGTCAAAATTGCATTTAGCAGGGGCTTTAAATCCTTGCTAATACTTTCAGTGGAGGTTTACCAAATTTCCCTAGTTATATATCTTTCTAATTCTTAGCTGAGGTTTTTTGACCAACCGTCCTTATAACCCACACTAATAATTAATTAAATTTGTGAGTTTATTTTATTTTATTTTTATATTTAGTGATGGTTGATGGACCCCTACTAGTACTAAAATGCATTATTTCATATAATTTTAGTGGCGGTTTCAAACTCCCCCTATTATTTAAATGTATTATTTTATATACTTTTAGATGCGTCCCACTATTATTAAAAAAATTACTTTATATATTTTAGTGGGGTTTTTTTAACCCTAGCTACTATTATTCTTTGTAATTTTAGCAACAACTTGAAACCCCTGCTGTTATTATAATGTGGTAATTTTTAAAATTTTAGCTTGAGTTTTAAACCCCCACTATTATTAAAATGTATAATTTGGTTAAAAATAAAAATGGGTTTACGGCCCCCACAATAATTTCTTTAAAATTAATTTTTGATATCCCTGTATGCTATTTTATATGCTTGCCAATAGAACTTCATACTCAAAATTCAATACAATCAATTGAGTCTAAAATCAAATCTATTAAAATCGAGTCTAAAAACTATTAGCATTTTCAAAGCATTGGCATTCTCAAAATATCAGTGTTCTCAAAAATGTCAACATCAAAAACCACAAATTCTAAAATATTCAACTTAGTTTCATATGTCAGGAGACACTACAAATGAGGAGCTAGTGAGGATCTTCATTTTGATCTTGATTGCTAGCACTTGAAGATCTTTCTACTAGAGAAGTAAGAGGTTGATGTTGACAACTAGCATTCTGTGATTGTGCTTGTGGGAAGAAAAACGAGCATTTTTGAAGACCAAAGTAGCAATATTTAAGTTGTAAGTAGTCATGCCAAAATGTGAACAAATATATAAACAAATACTTTTGGAGGAGATGGATCAAAAATAGGAGCGTGCTGATAAAAAATCTTTCCTTTTTTTTAATCAAAATGCAGGTCTTAACTACATTTATAGTGTTTTTCAACTGGGATTCTAATTGAATCAACCTATCCATGTTTTGTGAATTGCTAGATTCACCATTTGATAAAAAGCCACTTAAACCACGCATTTTAAGGCTTGTATTTCCAAAAGAAGATGTGGGTGTCACTCCCAAACCCATACATTGAACTTGCCCAGAGTGCTTCTTTCCCAAGGTCTTGGCAACATCATCATTAGGAGAAATAATAGAATTGATGGTAGGATCATCATTCATTTCTTTCTCAATTTGCTATATTGTTATATATTAAATACTAAAAATTAACTATTATTTTTTAGCAGTTTCCATAATATGTAAAATATAGTGTTTAATAATCTTAAAAATGATAAGACAAATCCATAAATAGACGTAAATAAATCTTAGTATGTTGACAAATAATTAATATTTTAAATCTTCATGTATAATAACAATCGTTATTATGATCCTGCATCATAAATGAGATCAAACCAAAAAATTATTATAATATTAAAAACATAGTTTGTTTATAATAACATATTAAAATATATAGTTATATATAATAGAAAATTATATTAATAAAAATATTTTGCTCCTTTGTTTGATACTTTTTCTTATTAATGTTTTCTATAAATTTTAATAATTTTAAAAATCTGTGTATAATCTATAATTTAAAGTTGGCAACTCTAAATACTCTACAATTTAGTAAAATTATATAAATTATCTTCAAATTTTAACATTTTCAAATGCAATCTTTATTTTACGTTATCAAATAATAAGCTTTCTTTTTTGGAATACTTACATCATGTAATTAAATGAATATTACTAAAAAAATAAAAGAATTTGAATAATTAAATTTATTTTCAATGCATTGAGTACATAGTAAGGAACTTTGTTTATTTGAAGAGACACCTCGATAGTGAGACAACAAATAATTTATAAATTATTTCAAAACTCTATTGACAAACAAATGTTTTGCCATATAGTTAACTTCTCCATGTCTATAAAAGTTTTTCATTTTTCATTCATCAAAACATCAAAATCTCATTTAATTTATTGAATTAGAAAATATGTTTCTTAAGCCTCTGGAGAAATAGAGAGAAAGGAGTTAATAATAAGAAAATTATATTTAAAATTATAACTTTTCAAAAAAAAAAAAAAACCTAATGTTGTATTCATAATTTTATTTAATATAAATTTATTTTTTAATTTTAATATTGATTTTGTTTGCACAAATTTTTCATGAATACTCACAGTTCAAATAAATAAATAAATAAATAAAAGCATGTGATTTCTTTTAATTGAAAAAAATGCAATTGGTTGTAAATATGATGAAAAATGCAAACGAAAAAAAAGTTGATCAATGAAACATGGATAAAAGCAATTATAGCACATAGCAAATAATCCATAGAGATAATCACATATATTTATATTTTTTCATTGTAATATTTATAATTAAAATTCATAACCTTTTATTTTTCTTAATTTTCATAATCAACATTTTGACAAATGAAAGTTAGTCATACCTAAATTGAGATTTTTATCTTTCTCTTTTATTTTTTAAAATAAATAGCCAAATTACGAACAACTTGTGGAAAAAAGAATAATAGTGATATTTGATCATCTATCTCCCCCATATGTCAATAAATTTTAGTTTATATAATGCTCACATTTTAAAATAATTTAATTTTTTTCTTTTATTTAAATTCATTTTCTATTGTTCTATGGGTCTTTATGTTCACAATATTGTTCATTATCTATGCGTCTTTTCAGGCATTATATTCTTATTATTTTGTTTGAGTTGCCTTAAATTTTTTGTTATGAAAAAACAAAAGCGTTTTTGTATTTTTAAATTGTCCCTTTATTAATGTCACTATAAGAAAATAGGTTAATTGCAGCATATATTTTGCGATGGTTTGCTAAAACTGCCACAAAATATGAATTTGACGACGATTCAGTGATGGTTAAGGGAATTGCTGCAAGATTATTAACTTTAGCAGAGGATTATCTTAAACCATTGCTAAATTAGCTACATTTAGCGGTGGTTTATCAAAACCGCCGTAGAATTTAATAATAATGGCAGCGGTTAGTATAACTGTCACAGGATGAATAATTTTGTAGTGGTTTTTTTAAACCGCAGCAATTAATAATATTTTTTCTGTCCTTTGTTTTACTCTAAAGGATTTTGGTCTACAATTTAATATATATATGTAATCCCTATATAATTATGTAATGTCAATTATTTTTGATAAATATTTTTTAATAAAATTTTATAATAAAGTGTTTTATATTATAAGCTCTTCTATAAAATGTAAATAGGTGTTCACTTATTTTTAAAATTTGAACATATTCTTATAATAATTTAAACTGTGTAAATTATAAGTTTTTATTTTATTCATACATTGCAAGACTTATTTTAAAAGATAAAATCTAATATTTTTATAAGCTTAAATTTTTTTTTATAATATCTTTTTATTAAAAACTTAGCCAAACACCCACTTAGTCTAGATTTTTACTTGTCTATTAATATTATATATTTTGATTAATGAAATGTATTATTATAATATTTTCTTTATCCAGAACTCACAATGCAAAAATATTATACTCCTTTACCTAATAATTTATATATATATATATATATGTAATAAAATTTCTTTGTTTCATGCATCTATGTTATATTAATTATTCCACACTTTTTATTTATTTCTTTTAGTTCACTATTTGAAACTGTTACTTTATTTATTCAAATGACAATTACTATTTTATTTTTGAAAATAATAATATTATTCTAAATATTATTACAAACTTATTATGTCATATCATTGATTTTCAAAACTTATTTTTAATCTTGTAAAGAAAAATTCAAACCTTTTACTCTTCTGCCTAATATTTTTTATAATTTTATTTTATTTACATTAAGAACCAAAAGACCTTTTTGTTGCTTTCATAATTTTTATTTTGAATTACTAAAGAATTTTTTCTTTTTATATATACATATTGTATTTTTGAAGTTATCTGATTTTTCCTATTGAGAATTGCATTCCAATTCTTAAAAACCCAATTTCTCTGCCATATGCGCGATTTCGCTTCTCTTCCTCCCTTTTCTCTCCTCTTCTCAAATTTCCCTTTTTCTCTCTTCCCTTCCCACAAATTTCCACACGCCCATCCTTTATCTGTTATCTTCCCACAAATTTCCCACCCCATTTTCTCTTGACCGTGACTGCGATTGCGACAGTGACGCTAAGAATCTCTCATCTCTACCTTTCTTCTCTATGGCTGCTGTGGTAGGTTTATGTATTTTCCTTATTTTGTATTATTTTTTTGAATTTTTAATTGTTTTTTCTTCAATTTTTCTCATATGTTTCTCATTTTATGATATCCAGAGGTGTTTTTGAATAGTGAATAGGGTTTAGTTGAAAAAACAAAATAACAGGACTATTTGTTTCTGTCGAACGGCAAATTTTCATATGTTTTTGTTTAGCATTAATTATTATTGTTGGCAGTAGCATGTTAGTGCATCAAGTGGCATTTATATACTTATTTATTTTTAAAATAGTGATTCTAGTTAAAATATAGAAATTTCAGAAATTTCAGATGAATGAGGACTGCATCTTGAACCTTGGTGGTTGAACAATACAATCTGAAATTAGGTACCACCTTATTGCTCTTCTTAGAAAACGCTTTGAGCAAGACGAGTATGATAAGCTTTGGCTAGATATTAAACTTTGTAAGCCAGAAGAATACCATTTGGATTTGCTTGAGATGTTTAAAACTAATAGAAAATTTAATGGCTTGAGATGTTTAAAACTAATAGAAATTTAATGGCTTGAGATGTTTAAAACTAATAGAAATTTAATGGCTTGAGATGTTTAAAACTAGGTTGAAGGCAGAAGGGACAGAATAGAAAATTTAAAACTAGGTACTTAAAAGAGTTATTCCTGCCTTTTGAGTGGCTTGAGATGTTTCTTAGACAAGCCTCTTTTGTTGCTTTGCAGTGTATGTGCAATGACAGTGCCAAAGAGTTGAGGCTTCAGTCAAACAAGTGTCATGTATGTCAGTAGCCCATTGAGGAGCTTCTGGAGATCAAGGTTGATGACGGTAACAACAAAAGACAGTCGGCTATCAGTATAAGTTTATGTTATTTCTTCAAGTAAGTAATTCTTATAATATAAAATAAGTATAATATGCAATGCAAAAACAGAAAATATACAACCATTCAACTTTTGAGGAATGCATCATATTTTTCCAGCATTTAAGTAACTGTTGAGAGTTAGAACTCTATTATGAGAGCAGGGGAATTTAATTTCATTACTTGTTAGCCGCAATGATATGATTGAGTGGTTGAATTAATCTGTGTGATGACCCCATGTACTGTTTATGCACTGTAAAGGAATCTTAAGTCTTCTGCTATCTTATTATATTAGCTTCTCTTGATCATATGAAACATATTTCTGTAACAAAAGTATTGCTGCCTGATTTCTGTAACAAAAGTATTGCCGCCATATGTAGGAAATGTGTGCTAGAAATGATTTGAGTCGACGCCAGCAAACAATTCCTCACACTCTTGGGTCAAAGACATTAGTTAGAAAGAGGGATGAAATAGTATGAACTTATCTACTCTTTTTACTTCTAAATAATAAATTGATTAATTTAAAACGTTAATAATTATGTATAAAATATTTGGAAACTCAAACTGGGCGACCTTGCAGTAGAGTAGAGTTGTATGCTATTGCCCAAAAGAAAAAGGATAGTTCTTTTGTCAATGATGAGGCTAGCCAAAAAGTTGTAAGCACAATATGTTGTGTATATTATTATTATTAAAATGGTGCATATTATAAGATTTAAATTGTTTACATAATATTTAATGTAATGTGCAGGAAGAATTATGTGTGCATACTCAGACGAATTCTGAAGATGATGCCTTCATGAATGTCTTTGGGAAGGAGCATCCGGGACGTGTTCGAGGTATGGGATTTGGTGTCTGTCCATCTAAAATTTTTGGATCGATTAGTAGTTCTCAAGGATGTTCATCTAGTCATTCAACATTATTAAATGTTAAAGTCGAAAGTCTGGAGAATAAGATTACGACATTAAAAGATGCATTGAACCCAACAATATCTTTTCTAATTCAAAAATTTGGAGGTTAATTGCCGATTGGTTTTTCCAATATCAATCAAGTAAATCAATCAATTAGAACTATTTATATTTTGCTTGCTTGCTATGGAATTGATTTGAGTGTCGTATGAATGTTGGGTTTTTGTCTATAGGATTCTGGTAATGCATATAGTTTATATGTTTGAGATATCTTAGGTTTTGTTTTTGATTGGAATCGTTTGATGTGTTGGAGGCTAGAGAGATTGGGTGACACATATAAAAATTATCTTGAATCATGCTAGTTGTTCAAATTAAAACAATCTTATCTACTTTTCCATTTTGAAATGCATTTTGAAATGCAAGAACTAATTAAACTTGCAATTATGCCATATTAGTTGTTGGTTATTTGTTTTATTATATATATATGAGCCCTTATCTATATTGATATTTTCTATTAATTTTAATTGCAGGATAGAGGCTTGGACTCACAAGCACTTGTAAGGCGCTCGTCTTCAGATAGTTATGACCCACAAAGCTAGGACCCATCATCTCATACTTAGCTGATATGCTATTTTGTAATAATTGAATCAAATAACATGGATTGAACTTGATATATGCTTGATGATATTTCTTGGGTTGAACTACAAGAAATGTTATTTTGATATATTGTGATTGTTAAACTAATCTTTGATGTTTATATTGGTGCTGTTTATTCTATTTTTTTTTATATTGGTAGGTGTACTAAAAATAGTCATAAATATAAAAATTAGAAAAAAAGAAAAATATTTTGCGGCGATTACAAAACTGCCATAAATATATAAAAAAAAATCAATTATCTTAGCAATTACAAAATCGTCGTAAATATAAAAATTTGAAAAAAAAAAGAATTATAGCGGTAGTTACCAAACTGCCATAAATCTAAATAAAAAATAAATTATCGCGTTGGTTTATGACCGCCGTAAAAATATTACAAAAAACTGCGGTTGTTTAGGAACCATCACGATGTACAAAGGCTAAAAGAATAAATAAAATAATGCGGTCCTTTCCAAACTATTGTAAAAAATATGAAGTAGAGAATAAAATTATAGTGGCATTTGCAAACTACTACAAAATGTTTGAAAAATGCTGCAATAATTAATGTTATGGTCATTCCAGCAGTTAGTTTGAACCAGCGCGAAACATGCTCTTGACACTTGACCTGACGGCGGTTCATAAACTATCGCTTATTACATTCCGCGATGATTAAAATTGCCGCAAAACGTCTACCATGATAGCCACAAAATGCATATCTTGGTGTTGTGTGTGATGGTGTTGTGGCGAGCATGACTTTTCACTATCCTTGATATTGAATATGTCGTTATTTTTGTTTTTTTTAAATTTTATATTATGTATCTTATTAAAGAATATATCGTGAATTAAATTTACTTTTACATTAATCTAAAAAATATATGTGAATTATATTTTTGTATAATTAGTTTAATTCACACAAAGAACGTATTATTGCATATATGTACTTTATAATTAAATAATATACCTATTATAGTGCGGCTTGTGAAGTATACCATTTTGCCTAGTAATTAAAATCATCAATGTTTCTATCAAATGAATGAAGAATAAACATTGTATTTTTATATCTAATTTACTTAATTAGATTTAATAAAACAATATTTCAATTACTTAATTGTGCATTTTTATGTGGAATTTATACTTGGTATGTATGTATATTTATATATTTCAATTAACTATATATTTGAACATATTTATAATAGTTTTATAAACAAATTTCATTTCTATATCAAAGGATCAATAAGTATATATAATGTTTTATAAAAAATTATACATATGTAATTAGAATTTTAAATTTATTACTAAATAAAATACTCTTCTATGAAATATGTCTAAATTCCATTTTTTTAATAACTTATACTTTAATAATTTTGACAATTAAAAAATAATTTTTTGTGTCTTTCATGCTGAAAAATGATACATGAAATAGACACATTGAGACTATTTAATAAATTTATGTTTGAAGTTGAATAATTTGATTAAGCAAAAATAATTAGGCTAATTTTTTAGTCAAAGGTTAGATACTTTTAGTTTTAATTTAACTATTATTTTTATTTTGATAATAATTTAAAATTTCATTTAAGCAAAATAGTTGTTAATTTAAATAAAGTTGAAACAGACAATAAATTTTCATATCTAATAATCTATTTGTATTTATTCAGAGACACAATTACTTTATTTTCAATTGGATACATATACTTTTTAAATTTATATACTTTTTCAAATAATTTATACTTTTTTAATACTTTTTAAATATATACACACACACCCCCATACTTGTCCTTAACAACTAGAATTTTAAATATATATACCTTTTTGAATAATTTATAGTTAATATATTTGTCAAATAAAAAATGATCGAGCAACCATGATTATTTTTTACATGTTTTAATTCGCTTAAAAAACTTTGAAACTTTCTATAAGAATGATAATATATAACAACCCTAAATTCTTATAAGAATGATAATCTATATAACACCCCTAAATTCTTAAATATAGAAAATTCCTAAAAATTTGAATTCATAAATTTAGATTTTAAAAGAAAATTAATGTTAAAAATTGGTAGAGGATCAAAAGTATCACATTTGAAAAAAATTCTTGGGATCTCAAGAGAATATTACAAAATTGAGGGGCTAGAAAACTAATTAAAAAGGACTTAATTGCAAAGATTTAGAAATGGA
>JACGDI010004897.1:149362-170817 GCA_014898725.1 Jacaranda copaia | reverse complement strand
CAGCCAAATAGTGACTAATGGTGGCGGCGGCAAGTCTGGCTGTTTCAGTAGCCACAACTTGGAAACTAAAGGTGTAATTTGATGAGCTTGGAGAGTAGAACACAATGGCAGCTTCAATTTTGCAAACGGACCATTGGAGTGGATGTAATTGAAGTATAAAGGCGCAGCAGCTCCGGTGACTATATTTCTTCAATTAAACGACAACTGGGCATTAGATCTTGAAATTGATTGGAGGGTTGTGATTGGCACAGCGAGGCGTACTTGGTGTGGTGGCGAAGCATAACTCCTGTGTCGGCAGCGATCAGGAGGTAGAATCTCTGAGACAATAATTCGAGCACATGTGGGTTGGTTCTAGATTGTGAATTGACCTCAAACTCGATCAATTTGATAAAAATTTTGTTTAAACCATTAAATGTTTCATGATTTGATTTGAGTAAATTGTTAAGTTAGTTTTTGCTGTAACTTTGAGTTAAATGGATCGAATTATGACATTGGATCGAAATAATTAAGTATGATTTAATTGTAAAGTGACATGTGAACTTGGATTGGATACTAAGAGGCTAATTATTATTTAATTAAATTAACTGATACAATTGGAAAGCCAATTTATGAAACGGTAATGAAAATTTACCCATATAGGAATATGCATTAAATTCATGGACAAAGGTTAAATTAATTAACTATGAACTAAAAATATTAATTTGATCCTTAATTATGAAAGTAGGATATACGTCTGGGATTGAATAAAAGACATAATTAATATTAATTAAGTTAAATTTGGATGTTGAAACTGTGAATGAGAATAAAAATTGACCATTACAGATAAATACACTGAATTGATGAGTGTGGGCTAATTTATAAGTTATAGACTAAGAACATTAATTTGAATATTAGTAATGAAACTGAAATGTGCATCCGAAATTGATAAAATATGTAATTAATATTATTTGACTGAATTAGCATACTCAAGAAGCCAAAATTATAAATTGAGATAACTATTAATCATTATAGCTAAGTGTGCTAAAGTGGAGAAAACAAACTCGAACATTAATGATAGATTAGATCTTTTGATTGCCTAAACAAACTTGTTCGAGTGACCCTAATATTTAGTCATTAGAAATAAGAACGCTATTATATCTAAATACTCCATGTGGATATTGAAATAGGATGGAAACTCATGAAGAATTAAATGAACAGATATAACTAAAATGTTCAAGTACCCCTAGTTACTAATGGTAAATGCGATTTGGCAGTGTCGATACTTATATAGCATTCTAATTGAAGATAGATGATGAGGATCTGAGCATTCCTGGTCAATAGAGGACTTTTGTTGCGGGCACTAAGATTTAAGGTAAGGTTATAGGAATACCATTTTTGGGGAAAGAATCATATTAGTTGTTCATAAATTTCAACTCGCCTATTCTTGTGTGCCTCACAATGATCTTGATGTTCAGGACCTTCTATTGTGTTTACATATCTCGTCCCTTGTACCCCCTCAGCCTTTTCGGCCGATCTCATGTTTATTATTGATTATCTTTTAAGACAAGGTCTAGCCGACCAATTGTTTACCGTTCTTTGTATCAACTAGTGTAGCACTAGGATCCAATAATCAAAACTTCAAAAACTGAAATTAACTAAGCTACACAAGCTAACAAGGATTTAAACAAGCTAATGATTCAAATTTAGGAACAAAATTACCTTGATGACCAAATTTCCAAGGAAAAAATGGCGAACCTTTCACTAATCCAGAATATGCCAAAAATCAGTACATCTAGAAGAGAGCAACTTTTGCCTCTTTCAAACTTCTCAAAAAATCACAAAACAATTACTGTATCTTCCAAACACCTTGATGAAGACATTGTAAACAATTTGGAGCAAAACACTTTCTGGATCTCCTAGAAAAAATTCATCAAAGCTGCTACTTTACAAAATGTATCTCCAAAGGCAAGCAAACCTAATGTTTTGCCTCTATTGTAATGATCCACACACCAATTGAACTTTCAATTTTTCCTAACTTGTATCTGGAGAAAAAGAGGAGAAAAGTTGTGCTAGAGGCTGATTTTGAGGTAGGAGAAGAATAGAGAGCAAAGCTTCAACACATAAGGTAATGCTTGGAGAGAATTTTTGGAGGAAAATGTGAAAGATTCAAGTCTTCACACCAAAATTCAAGTGCTGAATATATGCCTCCTCTATGTCTATATATAGAGGGAGGATGGTGGGATGCCAAGTTGGCATCACACATTCCTCAAGGTGGGCTGCCAACTTGCATGCTAAGTTGGCAAATGTAAATTCAAATTTTATTTGAATTTTATGTGCATTTTAATTTAATTTGGAATCTAATTTTAAATTAATTAAAATGCCAACTCAAATGAACTCTCATTTGAACTTTCCATCCAAATTATATTCTTCTCATTAACTAAATTAAGCACTTTAAATTAATTAATTAGCCTTTGACTTAATTCTTAAGTTTAATTTTGTTAGCTTAACTCTTTAAATGAACTTAGATCAATTGATGGCACCAAATAATTAATTCTTTAATTATTGATCTAATTAACTCCTTAATTGATTAATTTAACACTAAAATTAATCAAGTCAAAATTGACCTCAAAATTGATCACCTCAAAATTGGTCTACTAGGAGTGAATATTCTAACTCTTAGAAAAATTCCTCCATCAATTAGGAAGCTAATTGGATTTTGTGTATGACCTAATAGGTTATCCCATTCGTTGGACATTGGCTCACAACTCTTTGTGACTTCTAAATATCTTATATTCATTTTAGGTTAAAACACTTTTAAACAAATCGACTCAATTTAATTAATCTCATTAATTGAAGGGCACCTAATCTCTATGATTGATGTCCAACCTCATGCCCATGGAGCCCAACTAATTGATCGAAATGAATGCTTTTGGAGAACTACTATAGCTCTATGTGTACCATGCAAATAAGGTCCTTCCGTCTTCTGTCTCCCAAAAGAGGCATAGGGCAAGATATTTATCAGCTCCTTAATAGCCTTGTTACTATATTTCTATTTCCAATGTTTGATTATAATTTATGGCCTCATCTTTAGAAAATTCCTTTTCCAAATTATCATATTGCCTTGCACAAGGACTCTTTGAAATTGATTATTATAGAATACATAGGAAATGCACTTGCCCTCCATAAAGATGAGGAGTCAGATTTCATGTTGGATCTCATAAACTTCCATTTCTAGTAGCTCATACCTAATCACCACCTGAATGGCTAGCTAGGTGACCAAGGAGGTGTCAAGGCATAAGGACCAAAGATAAGGTTACCATAGATCCTCAAGTCAAAGGACTAATTATATACACTAGTGTTAGCTGGAGAACTTTTTACTACTGACTTGCCACTACAACTATCTGGTGGACTCTTCGGGTGGGTTTTTAGTATCTTATTCTCTAATAAGCACCCGCTAACATGTACCCATATCTCATATGGCCTTGCTCATGGAATGTAGCAATATACAATTTTTAGATTTATGCATCATTAGTGCAAGTTTATTTGGATCTTAGATGCCTTGTCTCATAAGATCCCATAATTTGGAAGATTTAAGATCACTACTGTGTGAAACTTATTCCATGATCACCACCCAGTGCGTGACCAAGTCCCATAGTCTTATTTGATCTAAGGGCTTCATCTAAATTCCTATGAAGTTAATATAAGCATAAGATGAAGATGGCCATATAAAAACTATCATTCAATCAAGATTGTATCATAAGTGAAATAGTTTACAAGGTCAATCTAATTGGCTTGCGGGGCACAATTCTAATACTTTGAACTTATTGTTTTGTAATGTTATATGATCTTATTTTACTATTTTGTTAACTCATTAGTTTGCACTATTATTGGAATGGTTTTGTCAATTGATTAACTTACGGTTTCTTGAATTCGTTACTTGAAATCCTATCGGACCTTCCTTTGTCGTTTTGCTCCCATTAGCTCATTTGACAATTCTTATGTTATTTCACGATATGGTGCCAATATGCTTGAGTCAAGGATATGTTTATTGTTACTTGAGATAGTCTTGGTGATCGATAGATTAAATATTTTTTAGACTCATTTCATTATGTTATTTCTTATTGTAACATTATCTATTTGAAAACTTATATTTTTGTTGTATTAGTTGTTAATAAGACCATTGGGGACACCCATGGGAAGTTTAGATCTAGAGGGACACCACGAGAAGTTGGCACTGAAACTAGGATAGAAAAAATGGCCAAGTTGTACAGAATAATGGTTGGGTCTCCTAAACTAGTACCTACTAGTGATCCTGTCTCACAAGTAGTTGGAGGTTAACTGCTTGGGAGCGAGGGATCGGCATATGGCCAGCCATGTCAGATGTGTGTGTTTTGTTCGAGTTGAGCTCTCAAAACTTGGAGGGATTAGAGATTTGTTTCAATATTTATCTATGGGAGTCATAAGGTTAGAGATCCTTCCCCATTAGCTCTGTATGATATGTTTGTGTCTAGTCTTCTGTTATTAATTCATTTATGAACTTCTGTTATTTAGGTTTATTAGTAATAGTTCTACTAACACATGAGTTATACTTGGCCTTGTGCCATCATTTATGAGTATCTTGCTTGATTTTGATTTCTTTCATTGTAACTTAGTTACATTCTTCTTATTCAATACATTATATCTATATTGTTATTGTTTACCTCACTAAGTCATGAGAACTTATGCCTCATGCATATTTCTTAGTTTTTTTCCCTAGATAGGTGCTAATAGATGATGGACCTTTCACTTGCGCATATGCTATTACTGTATATAGTTGTGAGCAGGTCACAAGTTGCATAAGCTTGTCGAACTTAATATAAAAATTATAGATGCTTTGAGTTCTGTTTGGTTTTCAGAACTTGAGAAACTAGTTTTACATGGCTTTTGTATCTATTATATTAACCAAAGTTTGCTAGGTTGTGTGTTATGATGTTGGATTGTAAATATTATGAATCAGGGTACTGTGTTGATAGTAGCTTATTGTGTTTTAGTGGTTACTCCTTGTGGAATTAGGTCATAGTATGGGACTGTTGATTTGGTATGAGCAGCACCTTAAGTTGAAGTCGACACCTCTTAGGCAGGGCGCTACAAAGGTGGTATTGGAGCCTAGGTTATTGAGAACCTTGGTGAATGTGGAATAATCTTTAAATTAGAATTGATGAGCTTAGTGGAGTTCAGTTTTATTTGTGGAACTAAATATGATATGAATTTATGGGATAGTACTCAACATTAAGGAAGTGAAAAGTAATGACTGGGATGGCCAACCAGTATATAACCTCTTACTTCTAGTGTGACAGGCATATAATCTTATGGTTATTGGAGAGGATGATACTATTTGAAATTATAGTATTATGTGAACAATAATTGAGAGGTTGAATTTAATGAGCAATTTTCAAAAGAAATGTAATTCATAATTAATGAGTTACCTTTGAAATTACAACGTTGAGCAAGCAACATTCGTGAAAGTTGAATTTGACAAGTTTGTAAAGTGAATGATTATCTTGGGATGAACAATAATTAATAGTATGATCTACATGACCATAAGACAACAATAGATTGAAAGGGAGAAATAGCACATGAGATGAAATCTAGAAGACATTATTGAAAATTGAGAGGAAAATTGGTATTTTGATTATGATAGATTGATCAATTTAACTGCAAACTTGACAACGAATAGAGGAAATGGGAAGATCGCTTGTAAGATGTGAAGTTGTAAGAAATCATATTATAACTTCAAGGAGATGAATGTGGATTTTGAGGACGAGGATGCTCAATCTAGTGTTATTGATAAATGAGAACTAGGGATTAGTATATATGTTATGGACGTATGTGTTTAGTAGTTTAGCTATGAGACCAGCTTGTGTAAATATTAAACTTAGTATTTGTTCAACTGATGGTTATCCTAAGCTTAGTCATTTTGTTCCTCCGACTAGGCAGATAGTCATAGAAAATTTTGAATATGTAAATACTTATGTAAATGAACCGCTAATGCTAACTTAAATGTCTAATGAAAAATCTTGTTATGTGACTCACTTAGTGAATAGTACCTTATATGAAAGGAACATTTTATACTTTAGTTTATCATATATCCAAGTGCAGAAAATAATTTAATGATATTGGGTACCATATTGTGACCTTGGCTAATTTTGCTGGCCAAAAAGTACTATAAAATCTGAATAAGAATTGGGGTAGGTATGGCTTTACATGAGGTTGCTAGGCACCCTAGGCTTGATTCGTTTGATGAGGGAGAGCATTGAGTAGGCGAGTGAATAATCAGAGCATTCTAGAAAGACAAGCCTTGAACCCCCAATAGCCAATTTCTGAGAAGAAAGTGTTGTAGAACCTACAAGTCGCTGGGCGACCGGTAGACCCTATGTATGCTATGTGGTAACAATTTATGCATTATTGCCAACAATAATGGTGGGTGAACCAGGCTAGGGCAAATGATGAGTTTACTGAGAATTAGGCCCTGGAGCAATTTCTTTATCTCTAGCTAGCCTTCAAAGTTCATAGGGGTGCTTGATGATTGTAAGACAGAAGCATGTGCAGAGGGGCTTAAGAAAATATTTAGCACACTATACCATCTTGATGAGTAGAAGGTTAGGTATGCCTCATTTCTTTTGGTAGGACTTGCTTACAACTGGTGGAAGATGAAAGACCAAATGTGGGGACTAGAAGAAACTCCATAGACTTAGACTAACTTTACATACAAATTTATGGAGGAATTTGTACCTTAAGTTTTCATGAATGCCCATGAACAAAAATTTATGGATCCAATCCATGGGACTACATTAGTGAGCTAATATGAAGCCACCTTTAGTAGATTGATCCAGTATGTATGCTATATTAAGAGATAAAGAGCGCCAGACACACAAATTTGTGAAAGGACTTTGACCAAAGATCAAATGGGCCCTCATGAAATGTGACTTTTTAGATCACAATCGAGATGTGAGCAAGGTACTTAAGTGGAGTCAGAACTCAGAGAAATCCAAAAAATAAAAGAGAAAGGCAAACGAAGAGGGTTTTTGGACCTAAAATCCTCATCGATAGGGAAAATGAGTTAAAAAAGAAGCAGTTCGAGATCTAATTTGAAACACTAAGAAAGAATTATGAATTTTTCGGTGGCATGAATCATGAGGAATCTGAACGTTGGAAAAAGCTAAGAAGGTGCATAGCGTGCGGTAGCAATAAGCATCTCATCTAGGATTGCCCAAAGCCTAAACCTTCTGCATTAAAGGTGCTTGTGAGTAAAGGGAAACAAAAAAATGGAAACCAGTGAGGGATCAAACATTTGAGCTTGCACTTATGCTTTGATAGGAAGAAACGTCCCAAACTTAGATGACGTAGTAAAAGGTATGACTTTATACCCATAATGTTACTAGTAAAGCTTATTATGACCTTAGTGAATTCATGTTTGTATCTATTCCCTTTGCATCAAAACTAAATTTATGCTAAGGGAGTATATGGTAACAATGGGTGAAATCACAATATGATTGACACAATGTGGGAATGAGTGCATTATACATGCTAATATTATCTAAAGTTTTTCCAGCGGCATGTGTGAATCTAGGGACCAAATTTTTTTAAGGGGGTGAGGATTGTAACACCCCTAAATTCTTCAATATGGTAAATTCCTAAAAAATTGACTTTCATAAATTTAGTTTTTAAAAGGAAAATAATGATAAAAATTGGTAGAGGATCAAAAGTATCACATTTGAAAAAAATTCTTCAGGTCTCAAGCGAACATTAGAAAATTGAGGGCTAGAAAACTAATTAAAAACGACTTAATTGCAAAGATTTAGAAATGGAGTAAGGCCAATACTTGAATGAGAGAAGTTGAGGGCTAGTTAGAAGATCATGGGGCTAATTTGAGATACTAAAAAATTTGAGAGACCTAATTGAAATCTAGATAAAAATTTTGGGGAGAAATATGCAATTTAAGAAATGTTAAAATAATAAAAACAGAACCTTCCGCTCATTTAATTTGGAAATGCATACTACCATTTTCTTTACCAACCCATTTTCATTGGCATCGGAAAATCAAGGGGACAAGGCCATTATTCTTTTCTTTTCTTTTCGTCACAACGAGCACAATGGGACCAAGTTCTCCTAGAAATTTCCAGCAAATTTGCGGTAGTCGGCAGCCGAATATTGATAATGGTGGTGGTGGTGGGTTTGGTGGCCGGAACTTGGAAACTAAGGGTGTAATCTAATGGGCTCAAAGAGTAGAACACAATGGTAGCTTCAATTTTGCAAACAGACAATCATAGTAGAAGTAATTAAGGCAGAAAAGCGCAACGGCTTTTGGCATCTTTGACAACTATTTTTCATCAATTAAATGGCAACTGGGCATCAGATCTCAAAATTAATTGGAGGGTTGTGATTGGCGCAACGAGGTGTCCTTGGCGGTGGTGGCTATGCACAATTTCAAGAGGTGGGTGAAAGTGGCAGCTTCGGCGGTTAGGAGGTAAAATCTCCAGGACAATGATCTGGACCCATGCAGGTTGGTTTCGGACTATGAATTGATCTCAAACTCAATCACTTTGGTAAAAATTTCATCTAAATGATTAAGTATTTCCTGATTTGATATGGGTAAATTGTTAAGTTAGTTTTCAATGTAAATTTGAGTTAGTTTTGGATCAAATTGTGATTGAAATAATTGAATATGATTTAGTTATGAAGTGGCATGTGGACCTGGATTCAGTAATAAGAGGCTAATATTATTTAATTAAATTAATAAGTATTGTTATTCGCACTCCATTCTAAATTTTTGTGTTAGGTTATTGACTAAAATGTCCACTTATTTTTTAAATGCATTTATATTACTTTGCAAGACAAAAATGCCATTTAATATAATAATTAATACCTTCAGCTTTATTACTCATGAAAATATTCTACCTTAACTTGTCTAACTTAATATGAAACAACAATACTTTGCAAGACAAAAATGCCATTTAATATAATAATTAATACCTTCAACTTTATTACTCATGAAAATATTCTACCTTAACTTGTCCAACTTAATATGAAACAACAATAGGCTTGGCAAATAGGTACCTATGAGTAACCTATGAATGAGTAATGATAGGTTGGGTAAATTTATTCATAGGTAAAATTATTTGTTTTTTTTTATTGAATATGAGATAGTAGACCTATTACCATGATTATGGGTGATGGATAATTCATGGGTACTAGTATTTTTATTTTTATTTTATATTTGAAGGTAAATTAATATGTATTTTTTAATTTACATAATATTATTTAAATATTACTTAAATATAACTAATAAAAGAGGCCACAAATTTTAAACATTACATTGAACAAATACTTAAGTATGTCAAGTATTTTAATTTGAAAAATACAATTTAAATATTTAAACTTCTATCGATTTTAAGTTATATTATATTTCAAAGTTCAAATTTAAATCCCATTATATGTCAATAAATTTTTGAACTAAAAATTTAAATACCATTTAAACATTGTTGTTATCATAGAAAAATGGGTTATATTGTTCAAACTATTTGTGAGAATTAGAAAAAGCTAATATATATATATATATATATATAAATATAATTTGTTCATGGGTTACCTGTAGATACCCATGGGTTTGGGTAAAAAAGTGATAGATAATTAGGCAGTGGGTAAAATTATCTGCATGTTATTGGATGGAGAAAATGAGGTGTAATATCCGCATTTTTTTGGGTACCCATAGTATGGGTGATTTTTTGCTAGGTCTAAATAATAAGGTCTAGTGCTTTTTCTTTCTTTCTTACACTTTTCTGATTGAAATAACTTTACATAGCAATCTTTATAAAGTAGAACAAGACCCACATTTGGGGTGTGAAAATATACTATTTTGTAGCAATGCTTCCATTTTCCTATTGAAGTTCATAGCTATGTCTTCAATGGAATGATTGAATTTTGATATGGGCTAATCTGTTTATTTTTATGTGCTCTATCAAGTTTGACATGGAATGAATCAAGATTATATTTAACAAGACAAAGAATAGTACACTAAGGGCATAATTGTCCAACAATTTAAATTAAACGATATATTGAAAATAAAGGGATATAATGGTCAATTGCCATGTATTAAAAATCAAGTGGAGTGCAAATAACAAACTTGGAAGTGCAAATAACAATACCCTAAATTAATTGATACAAAAGGAAAGCCAATTTATGAAATGATAATGAAAATTTACCATATGAGAAAATGCATTAAATTCGTGGATAGAGGTTAAATTAATTAACTATGAACTAAATATATTAATCTGATCATTAGTTATGAAACTGAGGTATAAGCTCGGGATTGAATAAAAGACATAATTAATATTAATTAAGCCAAATTAGGATGTAGAAATTGTGAATGAGAATGAAAATTGACTATTATAGATAAATGTACTAAATTGATGGGTATGGGCTAATTTACTGGTTATAGATTAAGAACATGAATTTGAATATTAATAATAAAATTGATATGTGCATCTAGGATTGGTAAAATATGTAATTAATATTATTTGACTGAATCAACATGCTTAGGAAGCCAAAATTATAAATTGAGATAAGGAATAATTATTATAGTTAAGTGCGCTAAATTGGAGAAAACAAACTTGAACCTCAACAATAGAATAGATCTTTTGATTGCCTAAACGAACTCATTATTGAGTGAACCAATATATTTAGTGGTATGAAATAAGAAGCTATTATATCTGAATACCACAACGTGGATATTGAAATAGGATGGAAACTTGAAGAATTAAATGAACAAATATAACTAAAATCTTCATATATATCCACAGTTACTAATGGTAAATGCTATTTGGAAGTGTCGATGCTTATATAGCATTTTGATTGAAATAGGTGATGTAGATTTGAGCATTCTTAGTTGTTAGAGGACTTCTATTGTGGGCACCATGATTTAAGGTGAGGTTATAACCATACTATTTCTAGGAAAAGAATCATACTTGATATTCTTAAATTTCAACTTGTGTATTCTTGTGTGCCTATTTGCAATCATCCTAATGTTCATGACCTTTTGTTATGTTTACGTAACTTGTTCCTTGTACCCCTTTAACATTGCCAGATGATCTTGTATTTGTTATTGATGCTCTTTGAAATGCTAATGATACGGTCTTGCTCATTGATTGTTTACCGTTCTTTGAATTAATCATTCATAATGTTATTTAAATGGTCTTTTCGATCGATTGTTTTATCATTTCCTAAACTTATTAACTTACGCTATTATTGGAATGGTCTTGTCGATTGATTAACTTATGACTTCTTGAATTCATTACTTAAAATCCTATTATATCTTTCTTTGTCGTTTTGCTCTCATTGGCTCATTTGGAAATTCTTATGTTTTTGCATGATATGATACTGATATGCTTGAATCATGGATATGTTTAATTGTTACTTGAGACGGTGTTCATGATCAATAGATTAAATGTTTTCTAGACTCATTGCATTTGGTTATTTCTTGTCATAATATTATTTATTTGAAAACTTCTATTGCTATTGGATTAGTTGTTAATAAGACCCTTGTAGATGCCCCTGGCAAGTTCAGACTAAGAGAGATGCCATGGGAAGTTGGGGTCGGGACTAAGATCCAAAAGACGGCTTGGCGGAACAAATTGATTGTGGGGTCTCCCGAACTAATACCTACTAGTGATCCTATCCCACAAGTGGTTGCAGGTTAATTGTTTATGAGCAAGGGATCAGTATGCGGTTGACCATGCTAGATGTGTGTGTTTCGCTCAAGCCAAGTACTAAGAACTTGGAGGGATAAGAGATTTATTTTAATATTCATCTATATGATTCATAAGGTTGGAGACCCTTTCCCAATAGCTCTGTATGATATGTTTTTGTCTCATTTTCTATTGTTAATTCATTTATGAACTTCTATTATTTGGGTCTAGCAATAACAATTCTATTGGCACATGAGTTGTACTTAGCCTTATGCAAGCATTACAGGTATCCTACTTTATTTTGATTTCTTTCAAAGCAACTTAGTTACATTCTTCTTATTTGATACATTATATCTATACGGTTTATTGTTTACCTCATGAAGTCACTAGGACTTATGCTTTGTGCATATTTCTTGGTTCTTTTCCCCAGATAGGTGCTAATGGACGATGGAAGTTCCATTTGTGCATATATAGCTAATGGATTTAGTTTTGCAGGCAGGTCACCAGTTGTACAGGCTTATTAAACTTGATATGTAAATTATAGATGCTAAGTTTGAGTTCCGTTTGGTTTTGAGAATTTGAGAAACTAGTTGTACATGGCTTTTGTATCTATTATGTAAGCCAAAGTTTGTTAGGTTATGTGTTATGATGTTGGATTGTAGATATTATGAATTAGGCAAATGTATTGCTTGTAGCTCATTTTGTTGTAGTGGTTGCTCCTTGTAGAATTAGGTCATAGTATGAGACTGTTGAATTGGTATGAGTAACACCTCAACTAGAAGCAAGCACTTCTTGAGTGGGCGTTACAATATACATATTTTTGTGTAATATCAAATAATTATTTTTTTGGTGAACAAGTTTAACATTTGGTAAATGAATAATTTTGCATTGGTGGATATGTAATTAAGTCCTAAACTTTCAAAAGTTTTTTAAATTTAATTACATTTAAGATAATCTCTTTTAGACATACAACATATTTTTAGAAAGTCTTATCTCTAGAGTATAATTAATTTTTAAATTTGAATGTAAACTATATTACAGATATGAGAGATTACTTCCATAATTTCAATAATCTTGAAATTTTATCTTCGCATTATCAAATTTTTTTATTAACAAAGTTTTAGTTTTTCAACAGTCAACAAAATAATAGAAAATCTACTTGCAAATGTTTAACACAAATTTCTTCCAGGGTACATAAATATATTATTGAAATGTATAGTTGAAATTCTTAAAAGTCTGATAAATGAACATTAAAATATCTAATGGACATTTGTTTGTACATTTTTCAATATTTATGTCATATACATTTATTTGCACACATTTAATAAGAATTTACAAATAAATATTTTATATATACATAACATTTTATAGAAATAGTGTTAGATTAACAAAATTTTATTAAATTATTTGTACATTTTGTATTTAATGAAATGAATATGTGTTATATATTAAGTAAAATATTGAAATTTTAATTATTATTTTATAATAATTTACATCAAATGTAAAATATATAATTTAATAATCTTAAAGACAAGAAAAACAAATCTATTAATGTAACACACTGAATTTTAGAATGGAATTTAGAAAATAATGAGGATTAAATAAATGAGATTTTTGAGTAACTATTCCAAAAAGAATTCAAAATTTAACTAATTAAATTCTATCATTGGGAGTCGATGTAAGAGCAATAATAATAAAATCAAAATGGGCCTTAGGTAAAGTTGTACTTAAATTAATTAGGGTCTTAGTATGATATTAGAAAATTGAGAGGGCTGGAAAATTAATACAATTGGACTCAATTGCAAGAATTAAAAAGCTGAACAGGGCCAATATGGAATAAGAGAAGTTGCAGGAGTGAATTGGAAGTTTCGAGGCCAATGTCAGGCATCTAGAAATTTTGAGGGACCAAACTAAAAGATGAGGGAAAGATCTGTGGCCAAAATGCGATTTTGAAAAAAATGAAAGATATAAAAAGAAAGCTCTCTCCTTTTCATCTAATTCTCACATGTAGACCTAGTTTCCCTTCCCCAACCCACACCCTCATCGTGGCTCAAAACATAAAACTAAACTAACCATCAACTTCCCCTTAACACGGTGAACACGTCGATATCGAATTCAACCAGAATAGACTGACAGAATGCCAGGAATTCAAGGTCAACGGTGGCTAGTTTTGGAGGTGGTAGGTTTCACGGTTTTGGTGGCTAGAACTCGAACTAGATGAACCAGTTGAGATGGATTTAGTAAGAGAAGCATAGTGTTAGCTTTAATTTTGTAATTGGACCTTCCGAGGGTGAGCAAATTGAAGGTTGTGGCATGCGGTGGTGGATGGTGCCGCTGTGGCATTTTGCTCAAAATTGACTAGCAAAATAGTATGAAAACATTAAAGTGGTTTAGGGCTTTTGATCATCACAACAAGGTGTGCATGCTCGTGGTGGCATTGTTCATCTCCAGTGGTGGTAGATGGCGTTGTGGTGGCTCTAGCACAATGTACCAAAATTTGACTCTAGACTTGTTTGAGCTAATTTTGGGCTCTGAATTGGACTCGATCCCAGTCTAATTTGGTAATTTTTAGCTACTAAGTCATTAATTTGGTTAATTGTTGATTAGGTTTGATTGGAAATTGATTAATAACCAATATAAATTAAATTAAATTAAGATTTTAGTGAATTAAATTTGATAATAAATTAAGATTTTTACCTTGAATTGGTGAAGACTTGATTGAACTTAGCAAATCAAATTAACTTAAGTTAGAAAGATTAAATTTAGTTATTTATAAAAAAAATTAGTCATAATGATTGTCATTCTAGTAATTAACTCAAATAGATGTTAAAATACTGGTTGAGTTTAAAAATAATTGGAACATATAGCATTTGACAGACATTAAAAGAAATAAAACTTGGTACTTTGAGACGTTCAATATATCCTCAATAGTAAGTTGAATTCCATAAGATTACTTATATTGGTTAATTGTTGATAAAGGCTTTGACTTAGATTATAGCTAATTCAAATCACATTCTAACCTAAAGTATGTAAATAATTAGACATATGAGCATTCAAAGGGATTATGAGTAGAATCACATCTCAAGTATTTTAATGCTAGATTGAGACTTAAGAAAGGTAATTGAATAAAATAAATCTCATCCAAGCCTCAACAAGGACCAATATAATTTGTTAATCGATATATCAAATATTAGGTCAAGCAGTGAGATTTTGTGGCATTACTAAGGACACTGGTGTGAGATTTGGTATGCTCAAACTAATTGGTTAGGCATCTTGAGATAGAAGCGATATTAGGAAATACAATAAGTTTAGAATACATTAAGCACTAAATTATAATAAGGACACTAGGTGTATCAACGTTAAGTGATCTAAAGAATTAATATGATATTAATTCTGGTCATCTTATGATAAATTCTTGGGTTGATTGGGAAGTGGGGACATGAGCCACCCAAACAACTAGGAGAATTCCTTTGCATCTATCAGGTGAGTTTTATACTCACTATTATGAGACTCTCTTGTTGGGGAAAGAACTGATATGCTATATCTATGAGTTTTGTTGAATAATCCTTGATACATGTTTTCATGGTAATTTTTTTTTTGTTTGAAGAAATGTTTTCATGGTATTTTAATAATGATAAATATTTCATATCTATTTGAAACTCAAAGTTTGCATGTTTTCCTCGAGAAAGATCCTTTCTAAAATTGTTTTCTTAGTTATTAAACCTATAAAATGCAATTTGATATATGGAACAATAACATCGCCACAATTTGATATAGCATTGAGGTTCAGTTACAGTATTTTCGATTCCAGTTACATTGTTGATTTTATGTGTGGTGAATTTGTTATAACATGAAATGTGCTATTAAATACATCCTTAAGACCCTTGGGGATGCCTTTAGGAAGTTCAGACTTAGAGGGATGCCATGGGAAGTTAGGATTGGGACTAGGATTGGAAAGACAGTTAGGTAGCACGAACTGATGGTGGGGTCTCTGAAACTAGGACCCACTATTTATCCTATCTCATTGGTAGATAGAAGTTAGCTATTTGTGAGTAAGGGATTGGCATTGTAGTCGACCATGCTATATGTATTAGTTATTTACAAGTTGATCACTTGGAATTTGGAGTGACAAGGATTTATTTTCAAAAGTGGAGCAATAAGGTTGGAGACCTTTTTGCCAAGGTGATTGATACATTTTGATATTTATGTTTTGAACTTGAGTATCTTATAAAAGTTGACTGATTGTTTGAAAACCATGTCGATCATTATGTGTTTTCTTATGGTTTAAAACTTTTCAAGATAGGTATTGAAATTTGTGAAGTCTTAGGACTGGTATGGGACGGTGTTGAGATGGAACATTTAAAATTTGAAAGAAATCATTTTCAATTGAAAAATAAACTATTTATATTTTATCCTATGATTGATATGAGAATATATTTAAAGCATCCATAGTTTGCCAACTCACTAAGTCATTTGGACTTATAGTTATTTTTTTATTATTTTTCCTATTCTTTACCTTGTATTGGAGCAAATGAGTGGTAGGAGTCGAGCAACGTTTCATATAAGGCATATGATTTTGCGAACGTATATAATTGCATAGGTTGTGATATGCTAGGGTTGCTATGTAAACAAAGTAGATAAGATTTGTAGTGCTAAGTAGGACTTCTATTGGTTCGAGAATAGGCGTGAATTGTGGAAGGTTGTTGTTTATAAAATTTTATTTTATTATATCTTTTAAGTGATGATGTAGATAAAATTGAGGATAGTTTGATAATGATAACAGTTAGCAGCTGAAATTAAAATCCTTGGGTTTTGAAAAATAATTATTTAGAAAACTTGTGATATAAATTAAATAGCACCTCAAACAAGAGCAGGTATATCCCGTTGGTGGCATTACAATTGACAAAAATAATAATTTTTTATTATGCTGACAAATAAATAACATTTCAAATCTTCAAGTTTTATAAAAATTGTTACAATGACCTCTACATTACTAGTGAGATCATACTAAAGATTTTGTATATTTCAAAAAACAACATTTATATTTTTTATATATAATTTAAAATTATATTAAATAAAATATTTTACTCTATATTTTCTTACCTTTTCTTTTTTTAATTTTAACAATTTTAAGAATCAATATGAAATCTATAAATTTAAAATTTCCAACTCGTAATTGATAAAAAAAATAATAATAACAACAGAAGTTACCAACTAGTAATACTCTACAAATTATTAATTAATTTTAAAATTTAATGTTTTCAAATGAAATCTTATTTTATGTTATTACGTGATAATTTTTTTGAGAATTAAAAAGATATTTTTTTATTTAATAATATCAAATAAAATAGATATTATTGAAAGTAAAAGTATTTGAAAAATTAATTTATTTTCAATGCACCAAGGACATAGTGAGAGATTTTGTTTATATGAAGAGACATATCACTTGTGAAATATGGAAATCATTTATAAATTTTTTCAGAACCCTATTAATAACCTAATACTTCATGAATCATTTAAATTTTCCATTGTCTATTCAAATTCTTGATTAATCATTCATCAAAACACCGAAACTTTAACTATTTTTTGAATCAGAAAATATGCTTTTCAAGCAATTGAGAGAAATAATGAGAAAAATAAAAAATAAATGGAATATATTTATAATCATAAATTTACAAAAAATAAAATAAAATTAAGGTGATATTCTAATTTCATGTAATCAAATTTATTTTGGCATATCTATTTTATTTACTTTATCTGCACAATATTTTCATGAACACTCATGATTCAAACACGTAAAAACTAAATAAATAAAAAACTCATGATTTTTTTAAATAAGAAAATATAATTGATGATAAATAACAAATATGATGAAATTGATTGTATACAAAGATTGGAGCCGAGAGCCGAAAAAGAAAATAGATGCACTTAATATTTTAAAGTGACATATACAATAGTCAAATAATCATATTGTTTTAATTTTATAAGTATACGATTTGCCGCGTAAATGACTTGTATCCTTATTAATGTGATAAATTCGATTCTTTACATTCATTAAAAACAGAAAAAGTAATAAATATATGAAATCTAAAAAAAATAATAATAATTTAATTCGTATATAAATCAAAATATAAATTGCGGCTAGAATTGCAAAATAAGAGGTCGAACGAGCACGTGGACGTGAGAGTTGAGGGCCCGGCGTGGGTGGGGTGGGCGTGGGGACCTGATATGGCGGTGCTTTTATCAGCACTATATATACGCTACCGAGCCTTGGAAAGAGTTACACCTAAAAATCCTCTCAGGACAATCAGCGAATTTCCAGAAGACAATCAGAGAAAATGGTGGAATCCCTTACTGCTCTGCCCCAAAATGTCCTCATGGAAATACTCGTAAGGCTCCCATTCAAGACACTCTTAGCGACCAGGTGCGTCTGCAAAACTCTTCGCGGTTTAACCTGCCCCCTCACTCCCTACTTTATTGCTTTGCACTCATCAAAGGCTACCCAAACTCTCATCTTCCAATTCGGGGAAGCCTCTAAACCCTCAAACGTCCTCTATTTGGTCGAGCCGGAAGTAGATATCGCTCCTGGGGTCGTTGAAAAATTCCGATGGATACCCGCATTGCAGGTGGCCACGATCCCGGGACGTAGAATTGTATTTTATCGTTCCGTTCGGGAAAAAGTTGAGCTTTCTCTTGTGAATTCGTGTAATGGGTTGGTTTACTTTGTTAGAAGATACGCCTGGGTTAAGGCTTCTGTTGTGTGCAATCCTGTTACACATGAATGTTTAGTGATTCCTGATGTTGATTATGAAACTAAGTTACGGTCACGGACTAAGAGTATGTGGTTAGGGTTTAGTCCTGGTAATAATCAATACAAGGTGCTGAGGATATTCAGCTCTAAAAATGATGAGCCTTTGGAGATGGGTGCTCAAGTGCTTGTCGTTGGGTCTAGTTCATGGAGAGATATCAATGGTACGCTGGCGGGTCGTGATCATTCATGGGATGCATCTGCCACCTTCTTGGATGGAATTATTTATTGGCTAGACCAATCATGGAATGACATACTTTTCTTTGATTTTGAGAGGGAAATGTTTGGGAACATTGCGCTGCCAGTTGAATTTTGGGAAGAGCAGCTGAAAAATAAACATTGCGTAAATACTGCAGTGCTTGGAGTGCTTGGTGATTGCCTTTGTCTGAGTTTTAACGCTATTAATGCTCAGCATGTGGATATATGCATCATGAAAAAGCATAGCAATCTAGAGTCTTGGAGCAAAGAATTCGTTTTTAATCTAATGGATAGGCCTGTCGGCGGTCAGTTCAAGCCACTGCAAGTACTCAGAAATGGGGAAATATTAATGCATTGGATCAACAAGGATCTGGTTTGCTATGATCCGAAAAAGAAGAGTTTAAGATTTGTCGGCTTTGAGTTGCAGAAAGAAAACCCTAAGGCTGTTGCTTTTACTCCTAGTTTTGTTTCCCTTGACGACACTCTGTCGGCTGGCAAGGTGATGGAGCGAGGCAAAGGTATGAATGTGCATTAGTAACATTTATAAGTGAATCTGTTGCTTATTTTAGGAACTTCTCTATCGAATTGTATGGAAAATTATAATTTTTTTGGCTGCATATAGAAAAATTTGCTTTACTATGTTGTTGCACTTGCATCATCTTCTGGAATATTTGCTAATTCTCTGAAATGATTAATGAAAATTGTATATTTCATCTCTTGTTAGTGCATTCATATAATATATTATGCGTCATACCTAGACATCATATTTCATCATTATAGTGATATATTGTTGAAACGGTTGTTTACAAGCAGAAATGGAATGCTGGTGTTCCATCTCTGGTAGTAAATGGATTCGAGTTTAGAACAAGCGTGTAGGTCCCATATATTGCCCGAAATGCTATAGTTGTTTGATAATTGGGATAATCACATTTTGGAAAAGATAGGAACAGTGGAATGGTGAAGATGAACTGAGAGAAAGGAAGGAGAGGGAAATGAAAGAAAGGGAGGAAATGGGCTGTTACATGGCTGAATAGAAAGAAAGGAAGGAAAGTGAGATGAAAGCAAGAGGCTGAAGTCCAGTTCAGCGGAAGTTGCACACGGCGTTGTCCCACTTTCCATTTCTTTCTTTCTTGTAATTTGAATTATGTTTTTTTCTCTTTTTCTTTTTTTTTTGGCACAAGTGTGCCTTTATTCTAATTTTTTAACAAATAGGCCAATATTCTAGCAATGAATTATAATGACTCGAAGGGTGCACTAAGCTTACTCTTAAAAGATCTTGTAAGCGCCTACATCGTATAAGATGTTTTTGGAGATTATAAGATGTTACGTCTAATTTTTAAATGAAGTTATTGAATTATTAGGATAAAAGAAGATAGTTTCTAAGATATTAGTAATGATAATGTTGTAAGCAAAATGGTTAAAATTAAAGAAACTTGTTAAGATCTTGAAAGTAAGCTAGGACCTCCTTATTGCTTTTTTAAAGAGCTTATAAGATGTTGAAATCTTATTTTAGGATTTTATAAGTTTCTTTTTAAGAAAAATTACCTAACACTTTTTAGCAAGCTTTTAAACATTTCATAAGATTTTTTTAGAAGCTTTTAAGCTTACCCAAACACTCTCTTGAAAATTTAGTCAAGAGGTTTGAAAATTTGATAGCACAATTTTCATTAATTTTTGTAACGATTATGATTATTAACTTTAAATTTTGATAGCCATGTCTAGAAATACATTATTATAACATTGATTCAAAGAATTTTATATTTCAATTGATTTTGTTGAGCAATCTAGTTGTGTGGTTTTGCAACAATAATAAAAAAGCTATGCGTAAATAAGTAAATAAATGATTTAACAATAGGTAACGTGATATTTTTGGTAACTAAAATCAAAATAGTTTGACCGCTAAGTCAATAACATAAATCATTACACGTTTTTGTATCTTTTGAAAAGAATTAAAATTTTCTTTTCGTATTTTAGCGCAAAAACGTGTGCAATGGCGGCAACTTTTCCACAAACTTTGCAATTGAATTGAAACCGTGGCCTCCACAACAGCTACCGTGACCTTTCAAGTGAACCGGATAGACTTGCTGTAATTGTACTACACAAAATGTTGAATTCTCTGCAGGAACATTATTAGTTCATTGCAAGAACTGCATTGTTTCTATGGTCTTGTCATTTCTTTTTCACTTGTTCTATTTTCTGGTTTTTTCTTGTTTATTGGAAGAGCATCCAGGAAATTAAAGGTATGTTTTCTTTTATTTGATCCAACTCTAGCTTTCAATTTTGTAAGTACGAATCATTTACATAATATTTTAAACAGTTTAGCACAAAGAAGTTTTGTTGAGGACAAATAAGAAGGGAGACTCAGGTTAAGTGGTATGCCTGTACTCTAGTAGTGTTGTAGGAATCACTTGTGTCATGATTGAAATGGTTAAAAAAAGGTGACGTTTGACAGAGCTTTTAAAGTTATGTGAACTTGAAAAATGTTAAGCGCTTTGATATTTTAGGATAGATGGAAAATATCAAGTATCGTACACCCTTTTCACATTTGAGGAATCCGAAAAGGGTACTTATATTTTAGAACAGCCAAAATGAAAGATCATTTTTTTTTTATTAACTTGTCATTTTTCATCAACCTGTTTCCTAGTGTTCAGTGCATAGCTTCAGTTTAAGATGCCCAACTATTTTTGTTACATGTAGGTAAAAACTGCCAAATAAGCCTTTCAGCCCCTTTTGCGTCTGAGGTGTCC
>JACGDI010004897.1:57864-135010 GCA_014898725.1 Jacaranda copaia | reverse complement strand
GTGGCAGGGGGTAGGGCAGGGTAGGTAGGGATGTAGGAGAATATGAAATTAAAGTGTGATTTGGTAAATAATGAGAAGGATAAAAGATTTTTATGGTATTTTACTGTAGTAGAAAATGAAAAAAATGAATTGGGATGTTTGGGAATGTTCTCCCAAAACAAGCTTGTTCTGGGAGAACAGATCCAAACAAAGTGATAGTTTTTTATTTTCAATCAAAAGTCAACAATAACATAAGATAAATTAATATGGAAAATAAGGAAGGATCCTACTTGTTGTAAGTGAAGCAGAATACGTAAAAGACAAAATCGAGGCTTATTGAGCTACAACCTCATTAAGGTTTTATTCATCTCCCCAGCTAGTGCACCAAGGACTTCAACAAATAGTCTCCCAAGATAAAATGATTCTTCACACAACTAAAGGCAGCATTCTAATTGACCGTGATGTTGAACTTATTGACTTAAAAATCTTTCTTCCTAAGAACACTGTACTACATGATGAATGTTGTAAGCTATGATGTATGTGTGTGTATCCTCTAATGTATTATCCGGTTCTAACTAGTCCTATATATAAATTTGAATATGGCTATTGTGATAAGACAAAAAGTTTAATTAAGTTAAATACTTTCTTTTGTTAAGTCATATAACTGTCTATATCAAGCATCATAGCTCTAGGTATTAATCATCATAACTTGGTTAAAGGCAATTAAACGGCCATAACATACATAAATTAAAATTAACATTAAACCGACACAAGAGTCACACATCAATTAGTCAAGGGTCACTTTTTTCTAGGTGTGACATTTAGAAGTGAAAACTAAAAGTGAATTTCATTCAAAAAGATTTAATCTTGACCACACCCACACTACTCAACACCGATTCTGCCGGACAAGTAGGCAGCACGCTCACTCATGTTGGATTTAGATCAAACCCACAAGCATATAGATCCACTTCGCTCCAAATACTTTGCTACTCTCAATAGGTCCAACCCCTTGTTCCTTACTAAAGCTATATAAAGCCTACCATTTTCTAATGTGGGGTAGTTTGGTTGGTCTCTTGGTTTGCAAATATAATTGCCTTCATAAGTTTCATTTTCTCATTCAAACTTTCATCAAATTTGACATGTAAATACACTATCAATAGCTGATCGTGTAGATGAATTTATGAAATACAATTCTCACTAACTTAAATATGAGAGAACCATTTTTATTGCATAGCAGGTTTGGTAGGTTTATCTCATGCCAAATCTACACATATTCTATAATATTTTCATGCTCAAATAACCACCATTTATTAAAAAACTTCTCTTCAATATTTTATGATTTTTTAAATTTTATTAACTTGGTAATGAACTATGAAATTTTTATTTTATGTGATTGTTATCTTCTTAATTATGCAAGTTATATACATATAGTTTAAATGCATATCAATTTTTTAATATAATGAATGTGAGAATATGTGTAAAAATATACAATGGTGTATTTATAATAAATTAGAAAAAAAATTTCAATATAACCTTTTATAGTTGTTAGGCCCAAGTTTGTATGTGCACTTCCTAATTTCTCACAGTTTCTTATGATATTTAAGTAACTTCTTCACGAAGCATGTAGATCCCACACTACAGCAGCATTAGAAACAGATGCACAAAAGTAGAAATTAACCACCATCAAGGTGGGCTGATAAAGTAGCACATTATAGAGTTTCGCAGAACAATATTTATATTTGTAAAAGGAAGAAGAATAAATAATGATCTTTTTTGTTATCTATACACACAAATTTTGAAAATTAATTTTACTCTTTACATTTTAAATATGAAATTAATATTATTAGATTAAAATATGAAAAATTAAAAGATAAAAGATTGCCGATTTACCACTCGATAATAAAGAAATCAGAAGAAATATGACAAAAGAGAGAGAACTGAGATGAGAAGTAGGTGGAAGAAAAGGAGGGAAAATGAACAAATTAAAAAAAGTAAAAGTGTGGTTAAAAATATTTTAAATTGAAAATAATTTTATAATTTAACATGATTAATAATGGAATGACTTTAGTTTTGGCCTAATAGCATACATTCCATATTAGATATTTAAATCTAATGAATATTTAATGGGCATGTTTATAAATAAAAAATAATAATTATTAAAATATATATAGTATCACCTAAACAAAATAAATCCCCAGCAAAATTAAAAGCAACCCAAAAAGAGCGCCTAAATCCTCTGTAAGATCACAAGCGAAGTTCCAGAAGATAATTAGCGAAAAATGGTGGAATCCCTCACTGATCTACCCCAAAACGTCGTCATTGAATCCTCGTAAGGCTCCCACTGAAGACTCGCTTCGCCTGCAGGTGCGTCTGCAAAACTTTTCTCCATTTGACCTATCCCAATCCCCACTCCAACGTTTTGTACTCTTCAAATGCTGCTCAGACTCTCATATTCCAATTCGAAGTTCACAAACCCTCAAAACTGCTCCGCTTGATCGAGCCAGAACTAGATACCGCTCCTGGGTTCGTCGAAAATTCCAATTGAAACCATCTTCAAGATACCCAAGATCCAGAAAAGTAACATTACTTACTATCGCTCCATTTTGGGGGGAGAAAACAAGTTTGTTCTTGCCAATTCTTGTAATGGGTTGCTTTATTTTGTTAGAAGGAACGCCTGGGATTAGCGTTCTCTTGTGTGTAATCCTGTTACGAATGAATATGTAATGATTCCTGATGCTTATGAGGAAAGTAGGTTATGGACAAGGACTAAGAGTATGTGGTTAGGGTTTAGTCCGGGTGTTAATCAATACAAGGTGCTGAGGACTTTTAGTTCTTTGTATGATGATCTAGAGAAGTATGGGCTCAAGTGCTTGAGGTTGGGTCTAGTTCATGGAGAGATATTGACGATGAACCTTTGGGGCGTGAGCATTCAAGGGATGAATTCCCCAGCTTCTTAGATGGAGTTATCTACTGGCTTGACCATTCATGGAAAGACATAGTTTTCTTAGATTTCGAGAGGGAAATGTTTGGGGAAATTGTGCTGCCGACTGAAGTTGGTGAAGAGCAGCTGAGAAATAAACAGTGCATGAGCACCAGTGTGCTTGGAGGTTGTTTTTGTCTGAGTTATAATGCTTATACTGATCGGCATGTGGATATATGGGTCATGAAACAGCATGACAATGAAGTGCTTTGGAGCAAAGAATTCGTCGTTGATACAGTGCGACTCATGGGTAGGCCCTTCTATGACCAGTTCAAGCCGCTGCAAGTTCAGAAATGAGGAAATGTTAATGCTTTGGATCAGCGATGATTTTGTTTGATATAATCCGAAAAACAAGAGTTTAAGATTTGTTGGGTTTCATTGGCTGAGATTAGCTCCTAAGGCTGCTGGTTTTACTCCTACCTTTGTTTTCCCTCAAGGACACTTGATGAGGTGGTGGTGCAAAAAGTGAGGCCTAGGTATGAATGTGCACTAGTAATAGTTATAAGTAAATTTGATGCCTATTATTGTAGAAACTTATGTGTTGGGTTCTGTGGATCATCACACCATCTTTTGCTTCGTTTAGAAAAATTTGCTTTAGTATATTTAGAGTGTAAATGAATATTAAACGAATCGAATATAATTTGTGCACATCTTTTTCCAATTCACTTATACAATATCCATATCCGTATCCATGTTTGGATATTTAATAAATTTGGATATGTTTGTACTCAAAATTCAATTATAATTATTTTTATGATCGAATTCAATTACAATTATTCAAATATTTGTATCTTATTACAATTATTTGGATATTCGAATTCTAGCAAGGGGTTTTCTGTACATTTGGAGCAAGTCTATATTGAAAAGATCATTCCTATAATTTGTCATTGGCACATACTCTACATTTGGGTTCATAGCTTGAGCTCAAGATCTCCAATGATTTTTCTTGTTGAATATATTTCTACTCTCTTAACAATGAGGTATGAATATGTTGTGTGGTTATGACAAGGTGCAATGTTTCATTTTGTTCCACTAGAATATATTTTTTCCTTAATAAATAATGAAATACATTTGATTTTGAAATAATATAGGGTCCCAGAAAAGTAACGGACTCAAAGAAGTCAAACAATATATTGGGATAATTAATGAAATATATTTGATTTGGAAATAATATAAGGTCTCAGAAGAGTAATAGACTCAAAGAAATCAAACAATATATTGGGATAATAAACTAGACTTTCCTGACAAGACTGAAATTTCAAAAATAACAGACATAAGTAGAATAATAAGTAAAAGAGACAAGAAAGTTATAGTGGTTTGGCAAGCTTAATCCACTACCTAAGCCAAAAGACTTAGGTATTGTTTGGTTATATTTTTTGTTTGATTTTATTATGTGTTTATTATGTGTTTTAGGAAAATGAATAATTGGAGAATGTGAAAGTTATTTTTTGGTATGTTTATTTATATTTTGGATGAAACATTTTTTACTGTAATAATCAAATCAATACTTTTTTGTTGAGTTTTTGGAGTAAACATGAAATTAGATGATTTTTTTAATATTATAATAATAATAAAATATATATAATGTATATATAATATATGTATGCATATATTGGGGAATGTGTATTTTGGAGGAAATTATGTTTCCCCAAAATAGTGTTGTTTTGGAGAAACATAATCGAACAAAGTCTTAAGATTTTGAACCCACACTTTAGATTTGCAACAATAGTTATAAATTACAAAGTACCAAGCAACTGGAACTAAGTCACTGGATTTGTTGAAGACGTTGATCAAAAGAAACAAACTCTCTAAGTAAGTCAGAAAAAATATTCCAGGGCCCTAACTCAACTTCCTGCTAACAATATTGCTTTTTCTTCAAGTATATTGTGAGCTTCATTTCTTTTGCTAGCTTTTTGCTTGATAAATAACCTTTGCTACTACCATGTATACAATGACAGACAGTGGTCGCATACTTCGCATGTTTCCTTCTACACAGAGACTACTACAACTTTCCATAGAATAGAGGAGAAATCTCCTTGATTGATGCAACGGCTAGTTGCCTTGCAAAAATCTTTCCAAACCTGTTGACAACCTATTATGGAAAAGATAACATATGAAAGATTGGTCATAATCAAAATATTCTTGCCTGGAAGGAATCCTAACAAACTCCCCCTTTTTGATAATGACCAATGATGCCTCCCCCCGTTAAATGTAATCATAGTATGTTTTTTGTACAAGTCTGTATTCCAATCAAAGATCAACATCTTAACATCACATTTTAAAATAGCAATTAAGAGGAAAATATGATGAATGTCTTGACATTTCAGTTAAAGTAGCAATATGATCAATCATCTTAACACCGTACTTAAAGTAGTAAAAGTGAGCAAAAGATTCAGAGTGCTTAAGTAGCAAAACATCATGCTAATAGTTAAGATTCAAATGTCAAAAGCAATTAAGAGAGACTTAATCCTCCCTTCATCATCAAAAGGACTAGTGGTCACGAGAGCGTTTCTGAAGATTGTAGCAAAGATCCTTGAGCTCATGACGTAGGTTTGAAATACAATGGTGTGACCTGCGGAAGTGATCCTCAATGCTGGTTAGGAGAATAGTGACTTGGGTGTTGAGGTTTGCAATAGCGATGGCCAGTTTAGTGAGTTGAGTTTAGAAATAGTTAAATTTTGTGGAAAGAGTCTCAAAAGAAGTGATTAGCTAGCTAACTAGAAGTTCGGAAGTAGTAGTTCCTTTTTGGAAGTAATTACCCTAGATGCAACAAAATTTGTGTCATGGACAAAGTCTGGGATAGTGTAAAGAGGCCTTTTTTCAATGTAGCGACGAGATTGCCACTTAGGAGCAGAGGCAGGAGTATTAGAAGTCCCTTTGAACCACATACCATCCTCATACTGAATTTGCATTTTTTTTGAGACTATTCAAAGTAACATTTTTCATTCATGTGGCTCTTCAATCCAGGAGAAAGGGAAGAAGATTTTTTCCCGTTTAAAGATGCAAGTAAGCAACATGCCATAAGCGAGATTTTTTGAATGATGATGGAGTCTATAGTATATGTAGTCAAGCACAATATAGCCAATATTCACAGATTATCCAGTTAAGGCCATGCAAAGAAAAAAGACTAAGAGTCTATTCATATCCGTGGAGTGTTCACCACTCATGGAGATATTGGATAGTAGGGTAATAGTAATCAATTGATGCAGAAAGAAATGATCTATTTGAAGTTTATGAAGAGCGTTCCCTCCAACTAACTTAGGGGATTTTCCATTCCATAGTAGAGACTTGGCATGGGATAAGTTAAAATAAGAATTAGAGCACCATTCCCTGAAAGCAAAGAATTTTACGCCAAAGTTATTCAAACCAAGATACTAATTTATTTTTGCCACAGTAAGAGTAATAGGAACCCCTAAAACATTGGAATGAAGAGTTAGAGAATGAAGTACTAAGTCTTTTTTTGAGTTGAGATTGGCATAGAATAATCTGACTAGAAATGGGTAGACAAGCTCATTAATACTCATCACATCCTTCCAGCCAAGGTGGTCAATCTAGTCAAACACATGTGATGGTGGAAGCATAAATAAGTCAATAGCGCACCTTATGTTGATATTCCTATTTTTTATGTGAGAGGTAAAGTCTTGTAGGAGTGAGGAATAGAGAATTTGAGGACGGTGGGAACAGAGTTAAAATCCTAGTTGTGGAAGAGGAAGTCATTAAAGTTCATTGGAGAGAAAGAGTTTGGTGATGGCACACAAATAGGTGAATGGAGAAGAAGAGTTTGAGTGATAGGAGAATAAGGACGAGTATCATAGGCGGAGGAATGGATGTGACCAAAAAAAGATGCACGTAAGGATTGTGGTAATGAGTGTTCAGATTCAATTTAAGAGATGATGAGGCGACGATAATGAGAGATTTTTGCTTTTGAAGGAGGAACTAGAGAAGGGTTGTTTTTCGAAGATGATGACGGAAGGATAATGGAGAGATGGTGTTTGTGAGATGATACACGGTGGCAAGAGATTTCTAGGTAAAGCAAGATGATTATTGGAAAGAGAGTAAGAGAAGGAGATTTAGGGTTTTGGGAAAGGAGGACGTTTTTAGGTTTATGAAGGGTCGTTCTAGATTTTGGTAAGATATGAATTTGATTTGAGATGTTTTAATTAAGAGACTTGTTTTGTAGATGAAAGGTTTATTAATGAAGAGGGGATAAAGGAGAAAGTTTTAGTTTTTAGGAAAGAAATTGAAAACATTTCATTTTTACATGCAAATTATGCGGGAAAAATTTTAATTCATAATTTCTCTTTAAGAAAGAAGAATCTTTTATCGGTTAATGGTTTGGAAAATATGTCAGCAAGTTGATTTATGGTATCCACATAATTAATGCAAATATGTTTATTAGCAACATGATCCTTAATAAAATGATGCCTGATTTGCATGTGCTTTGTGTGTGAATGATGTACAAGATTTTTTGTAATGCTAATTACATTAGTGTTATCACAATTAACAGGAATACATGAAAAATTTAGCCCAAAATCACAAAGTGTTTGTTTCATTCATATTACCTGGGTGCAGCAATTTCCTAGTGCCATATATTTAGCTTCTATGGTGGACATGGCTATAATGTTTTGTTTTTGCTACACCAACTTACCAAACATTGGCCAAGGAGTTGGCAAGTTCCAGTGGTACTGTTGTGATCAATTTTGCATCCCACATAATTAGCAATAGAAAATCTAGTAAGAGTAAAGGAGTTTGATTAAGGATACTAGAGACCTAGTTTAGGTGATCCTTTGAGATATTGAAGGATTCTTTAGACAGCTTTGAGATGTGATTCTCTTGGATCTCCTTGAAATCACACACAAAGACTGGTAGAGAATAATATATCTAGTTAGCTTATGGTTAAGTATGACAAGCTTCCAGTCATTCCTTGATACAAAGTTTCATCAATGTTAATTTTACATTAGTCAAGTTCCAACTTGGTGTTAGGTGCCATTGGAACAGGTGTTTTCTTACAATCCTCCATTCAAAACGTTTTTACTAGTTCTCTCTTGACAAAAAAAAAATTCCTTGAGGAGTTTGTTTAATTTGGAGACCAAGAAAGAAATTGAGATGCCCCATAACATTCATTTCAAATTTTGTTTGCATGCTTGTAACAAAATCTTCACATAATTTGATTTTTGTTCCACCAAAAATGACACCATCTACGTAAATTTGCAACAGTAAAATATCATTTTGAGAATTTTTTGGGATTAAAGTGGTGTCAACGACACCCATACAAAATCCTTTTAATAAAAGAAAGTTGCTTAAATGTTCGTACCAAGCTCTAGGGGCTTGTTTTAGGCCACAAAGTGCTTTTGAGAGTTTAAGAACATGATTTGCAAGGAAAAGGTTTTTGAATCCAAGTGATTGTTCGACAAAGACTTCCTCTTTTATAAATCCATTTAAGAAGGCACTTTTCACATCCATTTGAAAAGGGGTGAAATTTTTATGAGATGCACAAACCAAAAGCATGTGAATGGATTCAAGCCGTGCAACAAGTACATAAGTTTCATCATAATTAATACTTTCTTGTTGAGAGTATCCTTTGGCTACTAATCTTACCTTATTTTTGATAGCATTACTCTTATCATCTAGTTTGTTGCAAAACACCCATTTAGTTCCAATCATAGGATGTTTTGAGGGTCTCTCAACCAAGCTCCATACTTTTTTTTTATCAAACTGTGCAATTCATCCTTCATAGCCTTAACCCAGAATTCATCATTTAGGACTTTTTTAATGCTTTCAAGTTTTGTGAGAGAGAGAAACACAACATTAGTAACATTTGAAGATTTTTCTCTTGCGCAAGATCTCGTGGTAATTATTGCTTGGGGATCTCATATTATATTATTTGTCAGATGATTGGATGAGCGTTTGAATTTTCTCAACTTCTCATCAGCATCAAGATTAGAACTTCCAGTCGTGTCACTTGTTGTAGGATCGTCCCTTTCTGGTATGCTCATGTCTTTATCTTGTTGAATAACTTCAACGACCTGTTCAGCTCCTGCATATTCAATGTTCAAAGGTTTCCTTGGTAGCTAGGGGATTAGTCTCATCAAATACAATATGAATGGTTTCTTGAATTACCTTTTTTTGCTTGTTAAAAACTTTATACGCTTTACTATGAATTGAATATCCAGCAAAAATACCCTCATTATATTTTGAATCAAATTTACCTCGAGGGTCTTCATCATTAGAATGTAACACTTGTATCCAAAAACTCGAAAGTAGGAAATCTTTGGAACTTTTTCATTTCACAATTCATATGGCATCTTCTTGATGAAAGGTCTGATACAAACTCTATTGATAACATAGCATGTTTTGTTAATTACTTCTCCCTAGAAAGTATTAGGAAGGCCGTATTTATTTAGCATAGATCAAGCCATTTCCTGTAGTAACATATTTTTTCTTTCAACTACCCCATTTTGTTGGGGTGTTCTAGGAGTAGAAAAGTTATGAGCATAGCCAAATTCATCACAAAAGTTACTGAAATCTGTATTATCAAATTACAATCCATTGATACTTCTTATGGTTTTAATAGTGTGACGTTTTTCATTCTGCATTTTTTTTGTGAGTCGAATAAAAAACTTAAAGGTATCATTCTTGTGAGAAAGAAATCGCAACCAAGTTAATCAAGAAAAATCATCTACAATTACAAGCATGTATTTACTACCATCTAGTGTTTGAGTTTACATAGGTTCAAAAAGATCTAGGCAAAGAAGATCGAATGGTTTTGAAGATGACACATTATTTATAGGTTTGAAAAAGGTTTTTATCTATTTTCCTTTAACATAGGCATCGCAAACTTTGTTTTACTATAGTTCAAATTGGGAATACCTCTTACAAGATTCTTCTTAACAATGTGATTCAATAAATTCATGTTTGCATGACCTCTACGTCTATGCTATATCCAACTAGGATCCTCAGATATAATAAGACATTCTATATTTTGGTATATGAGATCATTTAGATTAATGCAATAGATGTTCCTAGATCTAGTGGTAGTGAATACAATTTCATCATTTTTTGAGATAATGCAAAGTGAAGGCTAAAAGTGTACCTGATAGCTACTGTTGCATAATTGGCTAATACTTAGCAGATTGTGTTTAATTAGCCCTTCTACCAGCAAGACATTTTCAATGAAAGTTCCAATATTTCTGCCAACTATTCCTTTTTTTTACTAACAATCTTACCTTTGGTGTCTTCTACGAATAAGATATTTCCTCCATCAAATTTCTGTAGATCTGAAAAAAAGTGCCTTATCTCCCATCATGTGATTAGAACATCCACTGTCCAAATACCATTTTTTACTTGTTTTTCTTCATTTGCTCCTACATCACAGATGCTTAATTTTTAGGTACCTATTTATTACTAGGTCCTGGTTTGTTAGACTTTTTGACCCACACATTTTTAGTTCCAATGTGTCTCTTTATTGGACATTTATAGGATAAGTGGTCAACAGGATTACAAATGTGGCAAATTTTGGGATGTTTTGGAGTTCTATCTGTGATAGGCATTTTTTTCTTTCAATTTTCTCTTTGGTGAATAGTTTTCTTCGAGAAGAATCTCTACTTCTTTTTTTAATTCTTTATTCTTTTGAATTATTCTATTTCTCTCTTCAAACCCTTTTCTTATAATATTGTTATAGACATAGACTATTTCTAATTTTTCACTAATAGTCTTCTGAAGTTAATCCTTAAGAGAGTTTGATTCTATTTCCAGTTTAGTTAATTGATTATGACACTCAGCATGTATGTTCAATGAACTGGTACTTTGATGATCAAACTCAAAGCTTTTGGAATTGCTTGCAGAATTAAAGGTTACATGCTTGTCTGCCATTAGAAAATTATTTTCAACATCAAATTGGTCTAAATTAGAGTCATCCCAGGTAATTGTCATGGTTCTTGGTCTGAAACTTCTTTCAAGTTTAGGACTTCTTCTTAATTTTGAACAGTCTAGTCTCCTTTGTCCCACTTCATGACATTCATGGCATATGATTTGTTTTGACTTTTGATATTCATTTATCTTGTAGTTGGATTTTAGGTCCTTTTTGAATTTCCCTTTTGCTTGAGTAAGTTGCCTCAAATGCCTAGTAATCAATGCGATTTCCTCATTTATGGTTTCCTCATCAAGATCTCCCAAGTCATCATTCCAGTCTCCATTTTTAGCGTTAAAGGCTATGTTTTTCTTGTTTTTACTTTCAGAACTTTCTCCCTTAATTAAAAGTGTCATTTCATGTGAAGTGAGAGAGCTAATGAGTTCACCTATGGTCATCTTTTCCAGATTCTTTGCTTCATGGATGGCTATCACATTTGGATTCCAACATAAGATTTTTTTTTACTTGCTCACTTTTCGATATGACTTTTCCTAGTGCGAACATTGGATTCACAATTTCCATAAAGCAAGCATACATTTGACTTATTGATTCACCTGTTTTAACTGAAAACATTTTAAATTGGTGAGTAAAAAGAGTAATTCTTTCCAATTTTACCTAAGAGGTTCTTTCCTGGGTAACCTGCATGTCCCTCATTTCTTTTGCTAAGGAGCAAGTACTAACACGATTGTTTTCTGTATTAACAAGTGCGCACAATAGAATATTTTTTGCCTTAGCATTTGTTGCAAAGATATATGTTATATAGACTTCTGTAGTAGGTTCCAATCTACCCTTGGGAGACATTTCTGAATTTGTTGGAATAAGAAGCCTATCAATGACAACACTCCACAGATCATAGTTTAGTGCTATGAAAAATTCTTGGATTATGTTTTTCCATGTAAAGTAGTTAGTCCCATCAAACAAAGGTGGGAGAGTATAAGATTGACCTTCTACATAGATATCAAAACTAGAGGCAGCCATTAGAGAGAAATCAACCTGGCTCGGATGCTAATTAAAACAATATAGGATCCCAAAAAGGTAATGGTCTTAAAGGAGTCAAACAATATATTGGGATAATAAACTCGAACTTCTAGACAAGACTAAAATTTTAAAAATAAGGGAAATAAGTAGAACAATAAGTAAAAGAAATAAGATAGTTATAGTGGTTCAGCGAGCCTAATCTACCATCTAAGCTAAAAGACTTAGAATTTTGAACATGCACTTTAGATTAGCAATAATAGTTACAAATTGCAAAGTACCAAGCAACTAGAACTAAGTAACTGGATTTGCTACAAAGGCTGATCAAAAGAAATAAACTCTCTCTCCAAGTCACAACAAATATTCCAAAGCACCCACTCAACTTCCAGCTAGCAATATTGCTTCTTCAAGTATATTATGAGCTTCATTTCTTTTGTTAGCTTTTTGCTTGATAAATTACCTTTGCTACTACCATGTATACAATGGCAGACTGTGGTCACATACTTTGCATGTTTTCTTCTACACAGAGACAGCTGCAATTTTCCATAGAATAGAGGAGAAATCTCCTTAATTGATGCAATGGCTAGTTTCCTTGTATAAATCTTTTCAAACCTATTGACAAGCTATTATGGAAAAGATAACATATGCACTACTAAAAAATGCCTTTTTGCGTTAGAAAAAATTCATCACAAAATCTTTAATCGCAATAATTTGCTACAAAAATTTTCGTTGCAAGTTTGGTGTTTTGCTTTACAACGGAAATTTCCATCGCAAAATTTTAAAAAGCTTTTTTTAAAAAAAATATACACATGCTATCAAATTAAAACCTATAATTGCCCAATATCAATAATTCTTTGTATTACATACTAATCATCCCATACACTAATATTTAAATATTATTTTACATAAAATTACAATAATTTTATATCACAATAAAAGTCAATCCCAATAATATAAAATTGTTCAAAATATAAGTCAAGCCCTAACTAAAATATAAAATTACAAAATAATGCCAAAAAAATTTTCTTACAAGGCTTATACTAAATTTCAATGCCTTGAGATATCCAAGCTTGTAATATTAAAATTAAAAACAAAATTATAATAATAAAAAATAGAAACATAAACTAAACTAATAGATAATTCAACATAATAAACCAATATATAAATTCAATATATAACCAAATCATAATCAAGCACAAAATTCATAAAATATAAATTCAAATGCTAATCAAATATATAATTCACAAAATATAAATCTAACAAAATCTAACAAATAATTCAATATAAATGAATAATCTAACACATGTAAATCTAACACATTATTTATTATAACCAAATATACATCATATTATAAACCAACATATAATTTAATATAAGTTCAATATATAACTCAAATCCTAATCGCACATATAATTAACAAAATCTAACACATAATTCAATATAAATGCATAATCTAAACACATATAAATATAATACATAATTCAATATAATCAAACATATAATACACAAAAATATAAATCTAACAAAATCTAAATAATTCAATGTAAATACACAATCTAACACATATTATTCAATATAACCAAACATAATTCTCATTATAAACCAACATATAATTTAATAAAAGTCCAATATATAACTCAAATACTAATCGTACATATAATTCACAAAATATAAATCTAACAAAATATAACACATAATTCAATATAAATGCATAATCTAAACTCATATAAATGTAATACATAATTCAATATAATCAAACACACATCCAACATAAACCAACATACAATTTAATATAAGTTTATAATATAAATTCAAATCCTAATCAAACATATAATTCACAAAAATATAAATCTAACAAAATCTAAATAATTCAATGCAAATACATAATCTAACACATATAAATCTAGCACATTATTTAATATAACCAAACAAACATCTCATAACAAACCATCATATAATTTAATATAAGTCCAATATATAACTCAAAATCCAACATATAACTCAAATCCTAATTAAATATAGAATTCATGAAATATAAATCTAACAAAATCTAACACATAATTCAATATAATTACAAAATCTAAACACATGTAAATCTAACATTATTCAATATAACCAAACATACATCCAACATAAACTAACATATAATTTAATATAATCTTTTGAAAACTTAAATTTAAAACTTAAACAAGTAACCTTTAATTTGATATAAACTACATGGATATAGATATAGTCAACACAAAATTTTTGGTATATAAGTATCTAATTATTGGTATATTGATGTGAATGATCGATCAACAAATTGATGATTGAAATGTCTATAACCCATTCATAATCCAATTCTTAATTTGTTTATTATTACATCAAACAAATTCAAGCAAATAAAAATACCAAAGACTTAATATAATTAATGATACATTCTATCAAAAATTCCCAAAAGAAAAATACTTCAAATTGCCTAAAAAACAAGACTCAACAAAATGTAAAGCATTACTCCAATTAAAAACAACTTATAATATTTATAAACACATATTAAATCAAAAAATTAGACATATGTGTCCCTTACTATAACAAAACAACTTATCTTATAATTCATAAAGTGATTATCAATCTAAAATTTTCTTGCAAGTGCACATATTTATCTATAAATCATAATTCCATTAACTAAAATTGAAAATTATAATATTAATATAATCCAACATATACTAACATAAAATTTAACTCAATCAAAGTTCTAATAGAATTTTTAATTCACATAAAACCATAAATCTAACATTATATAATAATATTTAATTCATAAATCAAATTAAACTAATGTAATTTAATCTAATATGTAAATTAAATTTAAACCAACATAATAAATCATAATTTAAATTAGCATTTACAATTAATAACATTTGTAAACACATAATGGCACATAAACATTCCTCTTCATATCCAACATCATCATACAAACAATTAAAAACCAATCAACAACAAATGAGAAGACTTCACCCCTTCTCCCAATATCTCATCTCCCTTCCTAATTCTACCCATTCTAAATACATATCTTAACTAAATACATAAACACATAAATCATATCATAACTACATATACAAATGCATAAATCAAATTTTAACTAAATAAATCATACAAAAATTACCTTAATTAGTGTGATAATACAAAATATAAACTCCCCAAACCTGAAACAATAAACAAACAAAAAACTATTAGCATTTTGAAAACTAAAACAATTTTTAAAAAAAATAAAAAATAGGTAAAAAAAAATTGCCGCCGTCCAGATCTGGCCATCAGCCAACTGGGCTTGTTGGGGTCGATTGCTCAGGGCACCCATCAACGCCCCCAGCAAGCTAGGTGCATGGCCAACAGCTTACTAGCCGCGATCGAACAACCGGCCACAATAAAAATATAAAATAAAGAGAAGGGGAAAAAAAGAAGGAAAAAGAAAAGAAAGATCGTACGAGGAAAAGGGAAAAGAAATGAAAGATGGTACGGGGCGGGGGGGGTGGGTGGGGGAGGATAGGTTTATTTCCCCCACCCACTAATTTTATTTAATTTTTTTTATCTTTTTCAATTTTGCGATGGAAAAAAATCCGTCGCAAAATGTTTTAAATTTTTTAAAATTTTGCTATAGATTTCATTTATGTTGCAAAATTGAAGTTTTGCAACAAAAAAATCCGTCATAAAATATTTTAAATTTTTTAAAATTCTACGGTGGATTTAATTTCCATCACAAAATTGAAATTTTGCAATGGAAAAATCCATCGCAAAACTTCAACTTTGCGACTGAAATAAAATTCGTTACAAAAATTTTTAATTTTTTAAAAAAATTTGCAAGCAAAAGGCCAAAATTAATTTTTTTAAAAAATTATCTTTTTACGACAGATTTTTTGATGGAAAATCCGTCGCAAATTGTGGCGAATTTTTTCCATCACAGTATGGCATTTTTTTAGTAGTGATGAAAGATTAGTTATAATTAAAATATTCTTAGGGGGAATCCTAATAGGTTTTAGTTTCAAGTTCGTCTTTGTACTCTTCAAATTTGTTTGAAATAGAGCAAAATAAGACGTAGAAAGGCGTATATTTCACCCCCTCTCCAGGGTGCCCACATGAGGGCGGGAAAAGAAAACAGATGAAAAAACATTTTACTATTTCCCGCTGTCAGTAAGCTCGGTACTAACTTAAGTGAAAACGTCAGAACACTAGTTCATGGTTAGCACACCAGGTTGCTTAACTACTTTGAGAGGTGGCAAGCATGTTCCTGATCCGGCATGGTGATTATAGCCGAGGATTTAAAGGTTATAGCCTAACGCCTTAGCCATTTTCCTCACATTTTTTGAAATTACAGGAAAAGTATTCTTTGTCCTCATTCAATACCAGAAGAATGAAAAGAACTATACTCCATCTAAGTTTATCCTTGCAAGTCTTCCTTATTTTTTTCTCCACTGTTATATTTTCTCTTCTTCTGAGATGTAAAATACATCATAATTCAGCTAATATTTAGAAATGCAATGAATTGTTAATATGTTTATGTGTGATACTCCGTGTTGCAATTGAACTCCAGTTAACCTTTGGGAAGAGGATTTTATAGTACTCTTGTACTTGGAATCTTCTGCCAGCCGCTAGAGAAAAAAATGTCCTCCAAAAGCCCTTGGGTGGCTTTTAAACAGCTCATGGCAATAAATATTAAGTGATAATCATTTCGGATTTTATATATTGTATCTAACTCCAAGTCGTTTTCATGTAGAGGTAATGAAATAGACCCATGAGAACCGGAGGAAAACTGAATAGTAGTTAACGACTTTAGGGCTGCGAGGGGGCATTCACTGTCTGGAGGAAAGTGCAGAATTAGTCTTCAAGAGCGCTTTGGTTCTTATGCACAAAGAACGGTAATTCATTATGATTTTAGTATTCTGAATTGTCTGAACTACTTATTGTAAATATTTACAATCTTAGTATGCAGAATTAGTACTCTTTGTGTTTACACCTTTTAAAATGTGATTGAAGCAGGACTTAGGTGTTTGTTGAATGCCAGATAATTATGAAAGTGAGACAGGTTCTTTGGTTTGTTACCCTGTAACCAATGAGTGCATTAAGGTTTGCCGAGTGGTCTATAACTTAGTGGCATGAGTCTTTTATATAATGTAAGAGGCTAAGAGTTCGAATCCTAATGACTCTTCATGTGTGTGTGTTTAAATATTAAAAGAAAAAAGAAATGTATATTAAGGTTAATTATAGTTTATGGGGTCTGATTTGAAGGGAATTTTTTTACTTTCTACTATTTAAAAATAAAAATTTGTTTTACTCTATTTTCACTAAATATCACTTCTTTTAATTCTTAATTTTTCCACATCTATCCTACTGCCCTATTATTTGTATTTATCAAAATTGATTTGGATTTGATGGAAAGGTAAGTGATGGACTCTAGAAACCACTCCAAAAATCTCAAAATATGTACCATTGATCACATATCATTTTATTTGTACGTGAAAATTTAGTACAACTTTTTTCGATCTTGAAAGTACTCATAATTGAAACTATTGAATGGAAAATATACATAATCAACCTCGAGCTGCTAACGTGAACATATAATATAATTGAAAACATTATCTACTTTACTCCAAAAAAAAATCAAAATCTTACTCACATACAAATTAAATTAGAAAAACGTATATTAGATAATGGAACTGATGGAAGAAGGTCATCAAGAATAATGTGGAGTTTTATAATCAAAATTAAGGGGAAAAATGGTACAAACATTGATATATAACCAATAACTACAAAATGAAAATTACATTCTACAAACAACTACGCCATGACAAGTGCCAAGCAATAGGGAAATATTGATGATTTAGACCAGCAATCTAGTATACTATGTTCCAAGAAAGAAGATATTTGGATTTATTATATTTATTGCGATAAAATCAATTTTAGATCAATAATTTTAGATGCTATCCTTTTGTCTTGTCATGGACATGTGCCTGTTCATCTTAATGTACATATTTTTTTTATTTATACACACGCACACATCAGGAGCCCGTTTGAGTTCAAACTCCTGACCTCCCACATTATGTGGGAGACTTATGCCAGTGGGCTACAAGCCACTTGGCATCTTAATGTACATATGATACACTGTAACTGAAGAAATCATATCCGGACAGCACTATAACAACTTTCTTGGATTTCTTGTCATTCTAGAAACCATTATAGCCGTTGTGGACCAAGCCATTATTTTCAAAATTAGAGGTGAATTCAACCGAGTTGAGTTAAATTAATTAGGGGTAGAATTGAGTGGAGTTAAGTTTGAGAAAAATTTTTGAGTTTGAAATAAATATGTTAGATTCAAATTCAATAAGTCTAAAATTATAAATTTAAATTCAACTCGACTCAACAAGATTTCAATTAAGAAATAAGTAGTAGACAACTACAGGTTTGAGCTCAAACTCAAATTTCAACTCAAACTGAAAATAAAGAAATAATAATATAATATATATTTATTAATAAAATAAAAAATAATAATTACTTATATATTAATTTGCAAATCTCAAATCTAAACACTAACGACTCAAAATTGACTTGAAATAGAGTGTGACCTCAATTTGTGTTGGCTCAAGGCTCACCTAGTTGGTTCGACTCTACGGCAACTATCCAAAATACATTAATGGTCATTGTTGCTAGCCTATTCCACATATAAAGAGTAAGAAAAAAGGCTTGCAAGGAATGACTAGTCTTTTGGCTCCAATACTGTTTTTACTCTTTCAATGATTATAGCTGCGTAAAAATATTTTATACATATGTTTTTTTCTTTTGATTATAATAATTAATACATCACATTTATACCTTTCCTAAATTTTAAAGTCGTATTAAGGATATTTTAGTAAGTAATTAATACAAATTAGGAGTTTGGGATGGAGCGAAGGTAGGGATACTTTTGGACATGCCACCATTTTTTGTTCGACATCATAATGGTAGGAACAATTGTATTTTTAAAGGAGAAAATTTGATAATTATAAAGTTAGAGAGAGTAGCAACCCGTTTGGTTATGTTTTCTTTTTTCATTTTTTATTTTCAGTATTTTTAAAATTTAAAAAGTTAATTAGAAAAAATAAATTAATAATAAATTTATATGGATATAATTTCTTGAAAAAGTAATGATTGAATAGAGTTTAACAGAGCATTAGTTAATAAAAATAGTAATAATGAAATAGAAAAAGATAATATATAAAATATTAAAAGAAGATATATCAATTATTAAAAAATATAATAAAATTATATCAAATAAAAATATGCATGAAATAATATATTTTAATTTTTAAATAACATAAAATGTGAAAATGGCATTTCAGAATCAAAGCGAACGGGCTCTACTTGATAAGCGGGTGCCTTTCCTTGATTGAATATCACGGTAGCTGTCCTTTTTCTTTGACCGAATACTACGGTAGGCATCCTAGCCTCGAAGAGCCAATAAACCTAAAAAGTCCCCTGAAGATCAATGTCCAACAGACAATCAGCAAAAATGGTGGAATCCCTCACTGATCTGCCCCCAAACGTCCTAATGGAAATCCTCGTGAGGCTTCCGCTGAAGTCCCTCTTCGTCAGCAGGTGCGTCTGCAAGACTTTCCTCAGTTTAACCTCCCTGACTCCCCACTTCATTGCTTTGCACTCTTCAAACGCTGCCCAAACTCTCGTATTCCAATTCGGGGACGTCTTGAAACCCTCGAGACTACTCCACTTGGTCGAGCCGGAACTCGCTTCTGGGTTCGTGAAAAATTCCCAATTCAAACCCATATTTGAGGCACCCAGGATCTGGAGAAGTAATATGATCTATTATCGCTGTTCCAATATTGAGGAAGAACATAAGTTTGTTCTTGTGAATTCGTGTAATGGGTTGCTTTACTTGGTTAGAAGGTACGCCCCGGATGAGCGTTCTCTTGTGTGCAATCCTGTTACCAATCAATATGTAATGATTCCTGATGTTGATGAGGAGAGTAGGTTATGGTCACGGACTAAGAGAATGTGGTTAGGCTTTAGTCCGTGTGCTAATCAATACAAGGTGCTTAGGATATTTAGCTCTGTATATGGTGATCCTGTCGAGGTAGGGGCTCAAGTGTTTGTGGTTGGGTCTAGTTCATGGAGGGATGTCCAAGATACGCCCTTGGGACATGACCATTCATGGGATGAATGTTCCGCCTACTTAAATGGAGTTATTTATTGGCTTGACTATTCATGGAAAGACATAGTTTCCTTTGATTTTGAGAGGGAAATGTTTGGGGAAATTGGGCTGCCGCCTGAATTTGGAGAAGAGCAGCTGAGCAATAAATATTGCATGAGCATTGGAGTGCTTGGAGGTAATCTTTGTCTGAGTTATAATGCTTATAATGCTCAGCATGTGGATATATGGATCATGAAGAAGCATGGAAATCAAGAGTCTTGGAGCAAAAAATTCATTGTTGATACAGCAAGGCCCGCTGGTGGTCCCGTCTATGGCCAGTTCAAGCCACTGCAAATCCTCGGAAATGGGGAAATATTAATGCATTGGATCAGCAATGATCTGGTTTGCTATGATGCAAGAAACAAGAGTTTAAGATTTGTCAGTTTTCATCCTGTGAAAGCAAATCCTAGGATTGCTGCTTTTACTCCTAGCTTTATTTCCCTCAAGGACACTCTGTCGGTTGACAAGGTGATGGCGCAGTTAGTAAGGCCAAGGTATATATGCATTAGCAACAGTTCATAAGTGAACTTGATGTTTATTTTATTCTAGGAAATTGTCTGTCAAAACGTGTGAACAATTTATGTCATCTTTTGCTGCATTCAGAAAAAATTGATAACTACCTTGTTGCATTTGCATCATCGTCAGAAATATATGCCAATTCTTCTAGAACTGAATGCTTCATTCCTTGTGAGCACCTTCATGAGAAAGTATGCATCATACATAGAGATGCAGCAGTCCTAATATACAACTGCTGAATGCTCTGCAGAAACATTATTAGTTCATTGCAATAACCACATCTTTTCTATGATCTTGTTATTTCTTTTTTCACTTATTGTATTTTCTTTTTTATTTGTTCTTTGGAAAAGCATCCAGGAAACGAAACTATATTTTCTTTGGTTTGATCCTACTGCAGCTTTAAATTCGTAGGTGCAAGTTACTAATCAGTTAACATCTAATCTGTCAAAGAATTAGGCACATTGATGAATTGTAGAGGACAAATGAGAAGGAAACGATAGTTAGTGGTGTGTATGTACTCTAGCACTGTAGTAACAATCATGCCTATCTTGATTGAAATTGTTACAGAATGTTGACAGTTGATAGAGTTATTAAAATTTTGTAAAGTTTGGGCACTTTTACATTCTTTGGTTGTTTATAATAGATGGAGAATATCAGTTATATATCATACTCTTTCGTTCGTATCTGAGGAGTTCAATACTTAATAATTTAGAACAGCCAAAATAAAAGATCAGTCTTCTTTGTTAATCTGTCATTTGCCATCAGTCTGCCTTCTACGTTTTAGTCAATAGCTCAAGCTTAAGATGTCCTATTATTTTTGTCACACATTAGATAGAAAATACCCAATGAGAGCCTTTCACCCTTTTCAAGTCGGCGGCATCAGACAAGTGCTTTCTTACATTTCAGAACTGCCCAAATTGAAAAAACGACTCTTCTTTATCAACCCACCATTAGTCATTGGTCAGTTTTCTACATTTGGATGCGTAGCTTGAGTTTAGGATGTCCAACAATATGTGTTTTATATACTTCCACTCCAACAATGAGCTATGAATATATAATGTGATCATTAGAAGCTGCAATATTTGTTTTTTTCCTTCATATTATAATTCATCCATAATAAGTAAACGAAAATAAATTTGGCATCAGTTTCATCTTCATCTTTATATTTTCCAAACTAGTTTGAAATAGAGCAGAATAAGGCCGACTATAGCGAAGGCATATAGCTCACTCCATCTCTATGGTACCCACATGATGGCAGAAAAGAAAGGAAGTGCAAAAATATTTAACTTTTTTGTGGAGTCACGACTTGAATGCAAATGTCAGTACATTAGTTCATGGACAGAAACCAGTTTGGCAGTTTCCATGCAAAAACTTCTCTTGCCAACATTGATTTACAAGCATTTCCCTTATTTGGCATGGTGTCTGTAGTCGAGGATTTAAAGGTTATATGCTTACGCCTTTGCCATTTCTCTCACATTTCTGTGATGACCAGAAAAGTGTTTTCTAATACCGGAAGAACGAAAAAAAAATTATACTTCATGTAACTTTACCTTGCAAGCCCTCCCTTATTTTCTCTTCTCTGTTATATCTTCTCTTCTTCTGAAATTAAAAAACAGTCTTGATGCCCTTAATATATTTAGAAATGTACTGAATGACAATGCAAAAAGTGAACTAAGTTTGAGATGCACCAGTTATAAAAAGACCTACGTTGTTTACACATGTATGTGCAATGCCATGCTCGGATGTTGCAAGATTCAGTGTTTGACCCCTTGATGAACTCCAGTTGACCTAGGGGAAGAGGATTTTATAGTATTCTTGTACTTGAAACTTCTGCAAGCCATTTTGTGTTATACAATTGTGGGAAAAATGGAGTTGCATTCAAATTTTGTACATTGTGCCTAACCCTGTGTTCTTTCATGTAGGGATAATGATATGTACCCATAAGAAGATAAAGAAGACGACATATTAGTTAATGATTGACTACATTGCAAGAGATCACTCACTCTGGTTGAATGTGTTGAATTAGGCTTCAACTTGAATTCTTTGGATGCTGTTACTCTTTTTTACCCACGGAGATTTGTGGTTCATTGTGATTGCAGTATTCTAAATTGTCCAAACTACTTCTTGTAAATTGTTATGATTTCAGTATTTGGAGCTAGTATCAAAACTGGTTAATTTGTAAATATTGTTATGTATAATTCAGTCGTGCACGGATAGTCCCAAAAAGTAATTATGGTGATGATTTGAGAAAGGGATTATGTTTGTTATTCTGTAGTGTTTTTGTTATAGTTTTTGCCACTTTGATGCAATGTTATATGGCTTGAAATGTTGCCGAGTAGAAGACAAGGTTGTGAAACTTGGAGCATGAATTGAATCCAGAATATTGTCGTAGAATATCAAGTAGATAATATGATTTTCTCCAACGAAAATTTTTCGGATTTAAATGGCTAAATGCCTTGTAATTTTAAGATCAAAAAATTATTATCTCCAACTATTGCGTACTCCAAATCATCTCCAACTGTGCACATAAGCACGCAACACAATACACACTGTCATAACGTGCAATACAGAAACAATTGTAAATAGAATTTTCACATCACCATCACCATTTTACACGTACATTTACATCCGATATATATTTGAATCAATTCCCAAATTGCTTCACTGTTACAACCCTTAAATTTGCTTACTGCCTCTGATAATCCTCTCTCCGCAGATCATCATCATTCATTAGCCACTACCCACAGGCCACGAGAACAATGGAAAATCAGACCTCATAACCAACTGCAACATTTCCAACCTCATGCTTCTTTCATAATCACCCGTCTAAAATCAGTGGCCCACTTTCTAGTTAGATCTTTCCTATGAATAAATAGAGAATGATGTCAGTGAACACTTCCAAATAGGACTTGATTAGGGTTTCAATTTCTCTGCACCTCTACGCCAACCATGAACCGACTTGGTCTCCATCCATTCGCACAACGCATCAATATACTGGGCCCACTTCTGACTCTCGCATCATCCCAGAAACCGCCAGAAAAATATATGTTGGATTTTAACCATATATAACGCGTGAAAAACACGTGTCACATTATCTACTGTTTGTCACGCCATTGATCCCCCCTGCAACTCAAACAAAAAGCAGAAAGTGAAACAATACTCTTTCTATCCTTCGTATAATTTATCGGGTCGTGGAGGGTCCCGATTTTTACTACTCCCAGGATCCAACGGCTCTGATTTCACATCTGGTCCACGCAGCTGCCCCTGATCATCCTCTTCCCGGTCTTCACACCTCTTCAGCCGTTTAACACCTAGTGAAACCCCAAAAATCCTCGGGCACATCTCCTCCCCCTCCTCTTTAACCGCCTTCTCTCCGCCGCCATCCACGGCACCGCGGCCTTCATCTTCCGCCGTGGCCTGCGGTTCCGGCATTAGTTCCAACGGCAACACCGCTTCACCTTGATTTGTCGCATAACCCGACATCAGATTGTATATGCTGCTGCACAAGCTTCTCAATCGATTTAGTTCCTGGCTCAGCTGGGAATTCTCTCTCCTTAGCCTGTCGTTTTCTTCCAATATCTCCGGCGTAGATGCGCAGGCTCGCAGTGCAGGGGTAGAAGGGGCGGCTGCTGCCGTGGCCGCGGGCGATGAGTTGGATGAGAGAACTTGTTCATCACCGGAATTTGTGGGAGAGATTTGAAGTGCTGTAGCCGGCGCCACTGCTGTCGTCACGGACTGTGCATTGGCTGCTGCCGCGGCGACTCCGGATGAGACCTTGCGGCGTTGGATATCTTTAAGCAATACCTTTTCGCCTCTTCTAAAGCAATCGTTTGCAAATTCCCATCTATCAGGAACTACTTTTCGAAATCCCTGCAAAATCCAATTGCAAAAATGATTACAAAATTCTCCTAAGTTTCAAATTTCAATTCCATTATTCTTAATCTGCTTAATGCTATCTGTCCCAAAATTTACCAAAAGTAGACGCAACAGATTGAAGGAAGGTAAAGAGCTTACGTAAGTGTTGAGCTGACGAACAAAACTGGAGAAGTTGTTGTGTTTGAAATATTTAGGCAGCAAATCTCTAGCGAATTCCGCTGGGCGCCATACTATGAACGTAGTCCCGTCTTCGTTCCACGAGATTAAATCATCGATGCTAGGATCGTCCACTAGTTGATAAGTTTTCGTCAAAAACGGCGTCGGAACTGACCTCTGTGACTCTACTCCTCCTCCTCCGCTGCTCCCGCCGCCGCCTGTGCTCTCGCCGCTCATATCATATAAACACCAGTATCGCAGCTGATTTAAACCCTAAAAGGTGACACAAACGGAAATATTTAATTCTTGGCTAACTTGAAACTAGTTATAATATATATACCATAAACCACAACAATAAACATTTTTATGAGTACTTCTTCATGAATTATATTCTCAAGGCTCAATAAAACTGAAAAACTGTGAAGAAAACTGCAATAAGCTATAGAAATCAATACATAGTTCACATACACCAAAACAATCAAAAAAATAATTCAATACCTTTCGTTAAATTAACCAATTAATCATCTCAATAAAAACTGTTCCAAATCACGCAAGGCATATGAGGAAACAAATAATACATAGGAAAAAACAACATAAAATAATGGCGGAAAATTTTGAAGAGCCTGATATCTATTCAAACGCTTATGCGCTCAATCGGACATCAGATTACAGGGAATGTTTGATCCAGTGGTCAACTTTTCAAGGATTTTCATGTAATAATCATAATCACATTAGAACGAATCAAGGAAGAAATCTCGCTCATTATTACCTCCGGAAGAAGCAGGCTACAAAAAGCCTCGGCTTTTGCCGTTTCCAGCTCTTGTTAACTAATTACAATTTTTCAGAGCGCTTTGACGAAATCACAGCAGAAGCATGAACGAAATCTGAAGAACACGCAGAGACTCGCGCAGTGGAGGTGTAGGAATGGGATGTGGTGGGTTGGTGGTGGTGTCTCTTTCTAGAAAGTTCTCTCCAGCGAAAGGCAGCGAAACAATTGGAAAAGAAAAAGAAAATGAATTACTGATTGATATGGAAGAAGAGAATTTGCCGGTAGTTCGAGAAGGCAAAATGGAAGGGTAGGATCTGCCTAGAATTTAGGGGCCCTTTGAGAAGGGGCGAGAAGGTCTCTAAAATATCTCATTTTCCAGAACTTTCTTACTTCGCTTACCATAGCAGTTATTGAGTGCAGTCCTGTTCATAGAAGATGTGCTGTGTGTGTTGTACGTTGTAGCTGAGAGAAGGGTTGACTCGAAGTTTGACGCCAAGGAACAATGTTGTGAAGCAGTTGGATTTGGTTTCCTTATGTTGGTGTTTCAATGGAATTTATATGTACGCGTCCAAGGGATTTTATGCTGAGGTTATGGATAAGGACATCGATAGCTTAGGTGAGTTGGTCACAATAAAAATATAAAAATACGAGGATAAAGTAGAATTGCATATTTAGACAAAAAAAACAAAAGAAAAAGAATTTCATATTGTACTCTTTTTGTAAGAATAATAGTTAGATAGGATGTTTTGGATAAGTTTTTGTCAAATTTTTGTTTTGCAATTTTAAAAGTTGTTGAAGTATTTGAATTAAAATCATGAAATTTGATATTTTATTTTGGTAAAATTATCAATTATTTTTTTTAAAATTGTTTTAAATATTTGCAATACATTGCAAATTTTTTATTATTTTATAAAATATTTTAAAAAATTTGTAAATAATAAAATCATCCAAAGATTCTCCAAAACAATCATACTCCGCTGTTCATTCAAAGTGTAACAAAGTACATTGACAATTACAAAATATTTTTACATCAATATAGAATATACTACAATAGAAATATCGATTGAGGCTATAAATATTTGCTTGAGTTAAGCATTTTTTATAAATTCAAAAATCATTTTCCAAAATTTATTTTTGATCTAAAGTCTTTGTTTTGACTTTTCCAGATTCCAGCACATTCAGTGTAACAATTTCTCATTTTCAATTTCAAACTCTATGCACTTTTTCCTTATATTGAAGAGAAAAGGAAAATTCCTATTTAGGTTGCAATTATTGAGATGAACAACAAACATGCGGTTGGACCTAGGTATGCCAATAGTACGGAGCAAATTTCGAATCCGACCCCAACTCGTCTCATTTTTGGAACAACTTAATAGAGTATGGAATGAAATTTTTGCAACCCAAATTATTTGGGACGAGCATGAGGTTTACCGACCCCATCCCAAACCCCACTCATATAAATATTATATATTATATATAATAATAAATATATTATATATAATTTATTTATATTTTTCTAATTAAAAATAATGTCCAACTATGCTCGTTGAAGAGGAAAATGTTGAAAAATGTGGAATGAGTGAATTCAGATGAGGATTAAAACTATATGGTGGAAGCTTGTTGGACTTAAAAATTTTGAGTTTCTTTTTTTTTTTTCAATTTATTGTCAAACTCACAATGTATAAAAATTTTAATGTTGTGTGGATTACTATTTTAATTATATTTTTACATCTTATTTTGCTTATAGAATCTTATTTCGCTTGTATAATTTTTTTTTTTGCATCTGAAAATTAAATTTTAATTATTGTTAAGTAGTTCAAATTTAATAATGTCATTTATTGATTTCAATTTCTTTAATTCTTTCTAGGACCTGCCAACCTGATAGGACGAAGTGAGGTGGGGTGGGGCAAAGTAGGGTATGAGACGAGCCAAATCCGCCCCATTGTCATCCCTAGTTGGACCTCCATTAATCTGTCCAAGATGTTATATGCATTATTTGTGCATTTTAAGTCATTAATATCATAATTATAAAACTCTGTAAGCCAGCTTAGAGATTAAAATCGATCGCTTTTTTGTAGTTGTCAGCTAACTTTCACTAAATTCAGTCACATTTTTATTGTTTCAAGTGAAAAAAATTTCAATTTTCAGACATATATATAAATAATTGAGATCTTAACTCAAAGAATGAGTCGAGTGGTGCACTGACAAAGGGATATATAGCACGTGGCAAGATCTTCTCTTTATTAAGTCTAAAAAATTTTATGTTGATTTACAATTGTCCTACTAACTTAATTAGAATTTACTAATTTATGATTAATCTTATTTAATTTATAAAAAGGAAACGATTCATGAAATGTTAAAATGTTATTTTTTAAATATTGAACTAAATTACAGATTTTTTACAAATTAAAGGCATATCATACACAAACTTTTGAATTTGGTTCGCTCCATAATACATTGTTAGGTAAATTATCCTTGGTGGACGCAATTAGTTAATTTTCTTCAAGGGAGAAAGATAGCAAATCACGGATCCTCAACAAATTTAGCATAATTGCAAAGAATGCGATCAAGAAAAGAAGGGCTAAAATTATTAATCCAAAGGGTGATGTGCCTCGAGCATTTGCGTCAAAATTAATTATTAAAATTTAGTTAACTTGATCTACGAGTTATTTGTTAAGAGCGTTGTTTGCATTTGTTGATGGATCTTAATGGACTATTGTATCAAGCCCCATCAAACGATTGGTATTAAAAAGTTGAGCTTATGATAAACTATGGGCCCGATAGATACTTTCCATATTATTTGATGAATAATTTTCTTATTTGAGTCTACATTATGTAATTCATACTAATGGGGGAAAAAGACTCCATGCTTTGACTATTGTACTCATGAAATAAATAAATGAAAGTTGTTGCATTTTTGAACTTTTTTTATTATAATGGGTATTTTAATAATTTTATGACCCAGCAATTCTTTTTGTATTCATATAATTAATTAATAAAATGATTAGATATTTCAAAACATATAATTTTAATTATCAAATGTAAAAAAAATTTATTTTAAATAATATAATTTTATCTATTCTATCTATATATCAGAACGAGGGCCTAAGTGTAGTTGTGGCATAATTTCATGCCAGATTCCCGGACAAAATTCACGGGCTCGAGTGCTCAATTGGGTGGGCCAACAAGTTTGGACTTCTGGCCCATTTTGAGCTTCCGAATTTTGCATTCTTCAAATTGTTTATGCTGCACGCATAACGCATTCCACGTGTTTAATCTTGAGCTTTAAATTTGAATATTTGGGTTCTGAATGTTGGATGTTATATTGTTATTTGTGAGATGGTGTATAAACGGGTTCAAGTTGAGTTATCTGATTAAATCAAATAGACCCGTTCCAAGTCTTTCAATTTTAAATTTTAGTAATACATATATATAGGAGCGATCCCCCATCACAGAAAATGGAAATCGGCGGGTTGACTAAAGGGACTCCTCCATTGAACTTAGAAACAAACTGTCCAGCGGGCAAGATTATGGGAAGCCGTGTTAGCACGGCATTTATATGGTTAGATAAGTGTGGTACTTATCTGATAATTTTTAATCATCGAATTCAATTAATAAAATTATTATCATTTATTAGATACGAACAGTTAGGTGAGAAAAATACATATATATCCCTACACAAAAATTGATGAAAAAAAAGCAATCGCTAGTTAAATTAACGATTTCTTTGTCTGATATATTATAAAATTAGTGCTTTTACATAAATATAAAATTTCTTAATATTATTAAACACAATTAAAAATAAAATGTAAGTATTATAATGTTAATTAAATAATGAAAACCAACTAATCACGGCCATCGTACCCTGGAGCAAACAAGTAATAGCTAGTCAAACTAGTAACTAATTTGTATGCCTTCAAAACAATTTATTATCCATTTATTCTAAACCCTTAAAAATAAAATATGCCTTGTACTCATACCTATGTATTCTCAACCTTGGGATTTATTTAATAAAATCCCTACCGTTGAATGGGTATGAATTTTGGAATAAAAAGTAGTTGCTAGTCAAACCAGCTACACCTTCATTTAATTAAATATTATATTTCTCAATATTATAAAAAATATTTAAAATTAAATTCTAATTGGTATAATATTAATTAAATAATGTAAACCATCTGATCGCTTTTTGACCTAGCGATTAGTTTTCCTTTCTCTGACTTACATCTATTTCTCTCAAATTCTATCTTATGCTAACATTACAAAGAAAACATTACATGCCTATTTATATAATATTAGGGCGGCTAAATTTCCAATCCATGCGCATTCATGTAATATATAATAAATAAAATTTAATGAACATAATAATAATTAAATAAAAGAAAAAAACAAGTTAATACATTTTAAAATGGGTATTATTTGTAGTAACAAAAGCATGTATGTAATCATATTAATTTTTATTAGCATGAAACACATAAATAAATAAAATGTGATGAATATAACAATATTTAAATAAAAAAAATAAGCAATGGCAGTCTAACACAACAACTAGTTTTAGTAAGAAAAGCATATATTTACATATATTATTTTTTTATTTCATGAAATACATTATAATGCTTATATTAATATTTAAGAAAAGAAAATACCGAAGTATTCACTATCTAGGATGGCGACTAGATTTAGCATGTATTGTAGGGCTTGTTTGCCTATATTTTGGGGGCATTTTTTCTAAACCCCCAAAAAAATTTCAGAATCAGGGACATTTGTCATTTTTTTCTCCCAAACAAAACACTATAATTTTTTATCCTAAAAATTCCTCATAATTCACTCAAAAAAACCTACACCCTAAAAAGCACAATTACATTCTCCTTTTTCAGTCCATTTTTCACATCACTCATTCAATTTCCACTCCTTCACTTCACTCATATGTATATATACACACACACATACATATATGAAAAATATTAAAATCTTACTATTTAAAAAATTCTAAAACTTATGTTTACAAATTTAATTCAACTAATCAAGGAGAATATTAATTAAATTTAATAAATAATTTATTTACAAATAAATGTATTAAATTAGTTATATTTAAATATTTAAGTATTAGTCAAATATCGCCTTTATAACAATTTAATAAGTATGTTACAAGTTATCTATTAAATTAGTTATCAAATAATAGTCTAATACAAGTTATTTTCATAGATAAAGTACAAATAAGTTACATATTTATTCTAATAAAAAACACTTAACATTTAAAATTCTTAAATATCATGAAAAATTGTAGCTGTAACTTCCATAGTATTAAGAAATCATATAAAAAAAATTATATTTAAAAAATTTATTTACTTGCTTATCATATTAAAATATGTATGTAAAAATATGTATCTAATGTAAAAAGCGCATTTAGTTAAATATTTTGCTAAGTTTTTATTTTCTTAATTCTTTCATTTATTTCTTCAAATTTTATAATTTAAAATTTTTCGTATGATTTATAAACTTAGAGTTAACAATTCTTCATATTCCACAATTTATTCAAGTATAATTATATTCAAACATAATATCTTTAAATTGAAATATTCACATTTTTTATTTAATTTGTAACAGATTTTATTTTTTAAATACTTTTAAACACCTTAAGTAAAATAAAAATTATTTTAATATTATGTTAGTTTTAACGTAGGTGGAGATTTTTTCTTCAAATAAATCGTTGTTCAATTACCAAAAATGTGTTTGAATAATTAGATATTTTAATATTTTGTTTGATAAAATTGTTTTTCAACATTGCTACTTTATGTATAAGTAGTATATATATTATATATTTATAATTTCTAATGGTACAAATATAACAATTTTATTTTTAAGTAAATATCCCTCTTAATAAAAATCGTTATTCAGAATAATTATATTATGTAAGAGGTCATATTTGATATTATAATATTTTATGTATTGTCATTGTCCAGTTATCAATTGTACCGATACATACGTGGTGGCTTCTTATTTGTTTGCTTTGGTCAGATAGGTACGAACCTACCTGATGGAAGAAAACACCATGTTAGCATTTCTTCCAATGAACCTGAAATTCCATTTCGGCCAGCAAACCCAATATCTTCTAATCTCTTCAATGACAGTCTTAAAGGTCTAGCATACATTGCTCTCTTTGAAAAGAGTGGCCTGGATGACAGGGAGTCAATCACTTTCAAAGATAGCCGACTTGATGTTGAGAGCATGTGCAAGGAGGTATACTTCTTTCTGCAGCAAGGGAGTCCTCACAAAAGAACTGGTTTGTTGCAGCTAAAATCAAGGAGCCATTTTCATTTCGCAAGACAAGTACCGGTTTGAAAGCTGCATCAGAGTTAAATGTCAGCCAGCCTTTGCAAGGTAAAGAACTGGAGAAGCCATTCTCATTTCGCAAGACAAGTGCAGTAGAGGCGTGTCCATTTTTGAAAGCTGCATTAGAGTTAAATTTCAGCCAGCCTTTGCAAGATCGTCTTCATTCCTTCGGAGAGCAGATTTCTTGGGCTGCAACTTTCTTGGAGGCTTGAGCTTCAACATGTTCCACTGTCAATTTCTCTGCTTGCTCGATCAGCATATGGACATCATTGCATTCAAGCCCATGAATAAAATGGTTCCGATTTCTCCAGACAAGGTCCACGATAACTTGGCGGATTCCACGAGATGGCCGTAAGAAACCAAATGAATTACAATTGATACGGAACGAGAAGCTGCGGTTTGAGATACATTGAGAGATCCATCCAATGAACTTATCACAGAAACCTAATCTTTTACGGATTGTTAAAAGCAAAGACCATTCTACCCTATCATATGCTTTGGCAAGATCAATATTAATAGCCATCAATCCTTTTTCTCCTTTTTTCTTATGAAGATAGCGTATGATTTCTTAGGAGATGATTGAATTTTCATTAATGTTTCTTCCTTTCACAAACGCCATTTGGTCTGGAGCGATAATCTTATCTAAAAGTGGCTTAAGCCTATTCCCCGAAATTTTTGAAATGATTTTGTAATTGATGTTATATATACTAATAAGCTTGAATTGATAAACTTTACAAGCACTTGGGCATTTAGGGATAAGGGTGATGAAAGTGTGATTGAGAGTCCTAAGCAGAAAACTTGTTTTGAAGAAGTGTTGGCCGGGCAGCCTGAATCACAGAATTTCCCACAAAAGCCCAAAATTGTTTATAAAATGCGGCATTAAAACCATCTGGTCTGGGGCTTTGTTTTTGAGTCAAAGGAGAACAAAACATTTTTAATTTCTGATGGGGTGGGAATGTTACAGGTGTCCAAATTCTCTTCATTTGAAACAATGTTAGGGAAAAGGTTCAGAAGATCATTAGGAAAAGGGCATTCCTCACCAGTGTAGCTAATTTTAAAAAGGTCGTTGTAGTAGTCGACAAAAGAGGAACCAATCCTCTTCCAATTATTGGAAATGGATCCATGCGAATTTTGTATGGCTTGAATATGATTGTACCTAGCATGCAAAATAGAAGTTAAGTGGAAGAATTTGGTATTAGCAATTAGCATCGCCTTTCTTGAGCCACTTTTCTCTCGTTTTTTTGTTTCCCACTGTTAGAATGGAACTAAATACGTGAAACCCATCACGTAAATCATACTAATCATCATATTAAATCATCAAATTCAATTTACATGTAAAAGCGCCTTTGGATCTATAAATATTGATAAACTTCTTTTGAGTCCTGCGATTATTGATCTTCCAAATTAATGCGTATGAAGTTTGTGGAAAGCTATCTTCTCTTTTCTAATGATGGAATATTAGAAAAAAATTATATGCATAATACAGTGACCATAACCCTAATGTAATTGTATATCTTTTCTTTATTTTTAATTTAACCTATCATAAAATTAAAAATTATAATTTAGAATATTTACACATATAAGCCCATACTTTTTAAGATAACTTAAACCCACCTAATAATTATATCACTTTAATTTGGGCCAAGTCTTTTTACGATAGCAAATTGCACAAAATTATTATTAATATATAGATATATATTAAAGTCAAAAATCCAACAATCTCCCACTTGGACTACATATATATATATATATATACATCACCTTATAATTGTATGCTATAATATAACTTTATGAACTAAAAAACTTTTGCTACCATAACCGAAATTATCTTTAAACAATCTTGCCCATCAATTATGTCAACATAGAACTGAGGTGATTTTCGCTACATATATAGTGAATAAATCCATCTCTGATCACGTATATCAACATAAACAAATGACACATATCTAGTATGGATGTGTAGCATGAAAATTACATATAATGTGATCTAAACATGCCTATTTTCAATTGGTCCACTTTAAAATTTAGTGATATCAAACCATAGCTAAATCAGAGTGTGGATAAATTAAAAGAAGCTTTATTTCTACAAAAAATAACCTCAAAATATCACAAACTAAAATAATTGAAAAAGCATCTATACAGAAAAGCATTTAAAATTACAAACTCCCACTAAAACTGAATGTTCTCAAATGACATGACACCTATATGAGCAGTGTGCTCATGAAAGACCTTAGGTGGTAGTCCCTTAATAAGCAAATCCACAACCATGGAGTTTGTGCCAATATGCTCTATAGATAATTGATCAATCTGAACTCTTTCTTTAGCAACCAGGAATTTAATGTCTACATGCTTTGTAGGGGTGGGCATTCGATTCAGGTAATTTGGGTATCGATCCGACTCGATTAGATAATATTTGATTGGGTCAAGTTTTTTAATTTAAAAAAAAATATGGGTTGGGTACCCGATACCTGAATAAAATTTCAGGTCGGATATTGGGTAGGATGTCCTATCTGATTGGTCAGTTCAAGTACCCAACTTTAATTTGTATCTAAATAAATATATATTATATATAATACATAATAAGTATCTTTATACATATATGTATATTATATTTAATATATATAGATATATATGTGTATATTTATATATATTAAATATATAAAATACTTATTATATATAGCATATATATAAATATATATTATAGATTATAATATATATATATATATATATATATGAAAAAGGCCAAAGTTTGGCTGCTATTAATAGTGGCCAAACTTTGACCTTGGCCTCTGTTGGTCCTCTAACTACCAGAGGCCAAGTTCATTTTCTTTTTTATTTTAAATTTTTTAAATAATATTTTTTTCTAAAAAAAATCGTGTGGGGTACTCGAACCCAAATTAGTCAGGTACCCAAAATAATCGGATATCCAAAGTGTTGAGTACTCAACAACTTTGAGTCGGTGTCGGATAGCTAAAATTGCTACCCAAAAAATAAGGTACCCAACCTAACCTATCTGATTCGAATGCCCACTCCTAACGCTTTGATTTTGTCATGCTTCTATTGTTGTTGGAATATAAGACTGCTTACTTATTGTCACAAAATAACTTAAATGGCCTTTTAATTATATCTACAATTCACAGCCCAATAAAAAATTTATGTAGCCATATTCCATGATTAAATGCCTCATAGCATGCTATAAACTCAGTTGCCATGGTGAAAAGAGTTACAAGTGTTTGCTTAGCACTTTTCCAAGAAATAGCTCCTCCAACAAGTAGATAGATATAGTCCAATTTATATTTCATACTATCTTGGCATCCGGTAAAGTTGGGGTCTAAATACCCAATGATCTCTAATTTATTTGACCTTTTGTATGTGAGCACTTGATGTTTTGTTCTTTGTAGATACTGCATGACTCGTTTGACTGCTTTCCAATGATACATTCTTGGATTGCTCAAATATCTGCTTAACATCGCAACAATGTACGCAATATCTAGATGTGTACAAACTTAAGCATACATTAGATTCCCTATTGCGGATGCATAACAAATCTTTTGCATTTCCTTCTCTTCAAAAGCATTCTTAGGCATTCATTGAGACCGAATTTGTCTTTTTTAGCTGCAAGGGTATCACCTAGTTTACAATCTTGCATGCCATATCTCTTGAGAACCTTTTCAATATAGTCCTTTTGTGATAATTCAAGGATACCTCAAGAACGATCTTGATGTATCTAAATCCCTAATACGAAAGTTGCATCACCAAGATCTTTCATCTCAAAATTTTTTAATAAAATCTCTTAATTTTGTGCAACAAGCCTATATCGTTGCTGGCAAGCAATATGTCATCAACATATAAAACTAGAAAAATATGCTTACTCCCACTAAACTTATGGTATATACAATCATCAACTAGATTCATGTCAAAACCAAACAAGACGATTACTTGGTGAAATTTGTAATACCATTGACAAGACGCTTGCTTAAGCCCATAGATGGATTTCTTTAATTTGCAAACCACTAACTTTGCATCACCTGACATATAGTTTTCTGGTTGCACCATATAAATTTTCTCATCAATGTCGCCATTTAGAAATGCAGTCTTAACATCTCTTTGATGTAGCTGAAGATCAAAATATACAACTAAAACCATTATAATCCTAGAGGAGTCTCTCAATGAAATCAGAGAGAAAGTCTCTTTATAATCAATGCCTTCTTTCTATATGAAGCCCTTAGCAACAAAACATGCCTTGTATCTCTCCACATCGCCCTTCAAATCCCTCTTGGTTTTAAAAATCCATTTGCAACTAATGGGATTCGCACCTTCAAGCAATGGGAAAAGATCCCACATGTCATTATCCTTCATAGTCTTAATCTCTTCATTCATGGTATCAATCCACTTTTGAGAGTTAGAACTTTTCATGGCTTGGTGAAAGTTGATCGAATCATTTCCATCACTCTAATGTCAACATCATGTTCTTGGGAAAATACAAAATAATCATCCAAAATTTCACTTCTCCTTTCTCTAGTGGATCTTTTTAATGGCATTAGTTCTTAAGGTTGTAGAGTTTGTTCTTCTAGAATAACTTCTTGAACTTAAGTAGGAGATTCAATGACATTGTCTTGATCTAGAGTTGCTTCTTGAACAATGTCAAGTATAGAAAGCTATTCACGATCATGATTAAAGGTGGACTAGGGCAAGTGGTAGTAGGTAATCGCCTATAGACTCACCTAAAGTCACCTCTCTGTATCATCAAACTATAGGAAAAAGGTTCTCATCGTAGCACTCTGAAAAGCATTTATAGCCCTTCTAAACAAGTGGTCTGGTAAGCCCTCAATGCAACACAGTGCATTAACATACTCAGTAATTAAAGAATGGGCTTTAGCCCAATCTTCTCAAACTTAGCATCCATCATGTCATCCCATTTGTTTAGGACATCCTCTAATTGATCTTATCTTTCTCTAGCATAGAATTTCCTTTTTTTGCCCCTCCTCTTTCTTAAGGAACCCTTCCCATGAGTATTAGTTATGTCTGTAAAGTCATCACATGATGAAGCTAATCGTTTTGACCAACCAGTATTGCCTTCAGTCATATTATCACTTCTACTTAGATTACTGTCTATGGCTAGATGAGGCTGAGCAAAAGACCTTGCATGGGAAACCAAGGAAACATTCTTTGGGAACATCTCTATACAACAATTGTAATATGGTAAGCTATGGTCTATCAATGAGGCATGGTCCGAGCGTTCATATCATACCACATAAACTAATATTATACAAGTAATTGATAAAGTTTTGCACATATAAAACCAAAAATATACCAAGAGCTAGTTGGCAATGCGATCCTCGCAGGCCATGATTATGTGTTGCTTGTAATCTCGACCATAACTTGTACTATTTATTATCAATAAATGAAACATATGTCACGAAGAATGAAATCTATTCTATTTTTGCTTAAGTTGCCTCACATTGTACATATATGCAGGTTGTAGCTCCACATTCATCTTGTAGCAAATATTATTCCATGTATAAACTAAGAATGTGGTGGAAAGAAGTTGACCAACTTGGAATTTGTTAGGCAAACTCAATTAACTATTTTTCATTAGCAAATGGCCATCACACGTATCCTGATCTACTACCTCTGGATTGGGTACTATATGATCTATTATCTCCATATGATGGGTTATAACCGTAAGATCCATCTATTAACGAGTTTATTGTATGACGTGTTTATAGAGATTATATTTGTAGAAAAATGTAAGCAATGTTAAATCACTATATGATATAAAGATCAAGAGAAAGTGCAAGAGCATACAATCGAAGCCAATATAGTTAAAGGCATGCGTACAATCTACCATATAAATTCTAACATACGCCTCATGTTTCATGTTTACAGATAATAAAGTGAAATAATAGAAGAAGTTAATGTAAGTTGGGGCTCAATTTAAGCATGACAAAATACAGATTATATGAAGCAAGATAAATAAATATAAGATTCTTCATTTAATGGGAAAATCACCAAAAACTTCTTAATATATATATATATATATATATATATTTTATCTTTGAAGCCCATTAAACTATTTTCCATAGACTAATACCCATTTCATCTACTTTTCACTCTAAAAGACCCAATTACTTATTTATATACTCAATACCCCTTAATTAATTAAAACCTTTAAATTATCCTTAACCTCATTAAAATAAGAAATTTAATGAAATAGGGATTTAGTAAATTCCATTGTATTATATTTTTTTAATGTATAGTGCTTTACATTATATTGCCTATTTTTTAATATAAATAATATATTTTTTTTATATTATACATATAAATAATATATTTTTATATAATATAATATATTTTTTATATTATATATTTTTTATTATTTTTTCATACTTTTTTAATTATATTATTTTTTATGATATTTTGTATTATATTTTTTTATTAGAAAATTTTTTTCCATATTTTTTATTATATATTATTTTAAATTTATCTATATATTTTACATACACTAATACCCAATCCATCTCCTTTTACTGTGAAAAACCCAGCAGCTAATTCTTTTACTCAATAGCCCTTTATTTGTGTCCTATCACAAATTAATTTTTAGGTTAATAACTAAAAGAATTGAATCAATATATTGGTAGATATATAAATAATATGTATATATATTGCATAGTCATGTATTCTTAAATTCTAAATGGAATGAACTACACAATAAAATACTGTGCAACTATTTTATATTCTTTTTTAAAGTATCCTTAACTTCTTAAATATACAAATGTAGTGATTGACATGTTAGGCCATAATATTTTCATTAAATTTTTTTTAAAATTAATTTACATCAGTAATTATTTTTAGGTTAATAACTCAAAGTTTTCGATAATATATCTCTATATTTGTAGCATATTTATACACACACACACACACACACATATATATAACACTAGGGGGTCTTAAATTCTAAATGAAAATATACTAACATCAACATTGTTATATTAGAGGTACTTGTCAAAGATTACATCTTACATGTAAATAACTTATCTAAATTTTACAACAAAGGGAATTAGAAAGGAATAATTGTGATAAATTTAAAAAATTTATGTTGTGAGGTATTCAAGGGTAAATTTGTCAAAAAAGCTCATTACAGTTAAATGTTGGACTTATTAGAATCAATAATTTGTGAAATAGGTCTCCTAGACATAAAAAATCATTTTATGGGTTTTGTAGATGTAAAAATTTAATTTATAGAGGTTCCACTAAATTTCCCTAACTTATATTTACCTTTTATTTCTCCCACTTTTCTAGTGGTTATTCTTATGAGACATGATAAATTGGAGAAAATTGTCAACATAATGGAATGTCTATAAATTATCCAGCTAATATGTAAGTCTCATTGAATTACACAATGTACCATATGTTGTATACTTTAACCCAAATTGTCATATTAATTGCTTGAGGTGTAAAAATAATTGCAATTGCACCTTACATCCATAAGTAAAAAAATAATTACCATGTGCAATTCATTATGTTAATTAGTCAAGTCTTAATGACCACATTAACAATTTACATATCAAACATAAGAATTAAACACGCAAATGGCATGGTAACAATTTCATAATAAAGAAGAATGTTCATTTGAACATAGTAACATCATGTCATATTGTCAATATACAAAAACTTGAAAAAATCTATCAATTTGATACAGTGACAATTTCAACCTATATGTGATGTCACTAGCCTTGTTACAAAGGTAAACCAGCTTCTCTCCAGTACTAAATGAATAAAAGGCAAGCTGATAAATCTACATAATTGTGGAAAATCAACAAAAAAAATGTGAGATGGAGAATTTTGGGACCACACATGAAATGATGTGATCCACTTAGATGCCCCCATCTCTTATTTATTTATTTTTTGTGGTCACTCCCATCCCAAACAACTGAAAATGGTCATTTTCTTTTACCTTTTTTTACTGTACTATGCCAATAAGGAAACTGAACCAAGACAGAAATAGAGAGGAATATAGAGTGGCAAATGACAAGGAGATTTTGCCACAAAATACATCACACAAGAGACACAACTAATTTCATTCCTAATATTACCAAGGAAACAATCTTAGTTATACATAAAGCTCTAAATGCAAAGATAGAAATGGAATGAATATAATTTCAAAGTGTGTTCAGACTATATACTGCAACAAGAGGAATTTCAAAAACTATTGTATGGGCACTGAAAAGCAGCTAATGCATAGGAAACAAATATAGGAAAAAAGGAGGACGCCAATCAAAGGATGGAGTGACCATAGTTTGGAAAAAATTATACACTAACTTAAGGCAACAGAACCATCTAGAAAGTAAGTTAACAAAAGATGATAAAACTGAACAAAACATGTATGCTTGCAGCCCTTCAAAAATAGGCCATCATCATTTTGCACATGGTTATCAACCATGTTGTGCTAAGGTATGCAGCATCACCAGCTGCAAATTCCACTAAGACATGCATGCCACTCAAAAATGGGCCAACACTTAGTGAAGTCTCAAAACCATTCCTTCAATAATCCAATCCTAAGTAGCCACTACAGGAGGTCCTAAGTAGCCACTACAGGAGGATGACTTACTTCTCCATTTTTTGCATGAAAAACCCCCAAGTGTGATGCTAACCAAACTAAAGGGTCAATTGGGCTCATGATAGTGAAAAAAGTAACAACATACACATTATAACATATTACATACTCAATAACCTCATCACAACACATAGAATGTAAAGCATAGGATTCAAAGTAAATACAAAGCTTATTACATAAAACCATCATACATGTTCACTAAAAATTCTATCAATGAGAACGTGAAAAGGTCACACAAGACAAACACAAATAGTAAGTATCATAATAATAACTTATTGATTAGCTACAATAGGCTGGGGTTGATGAATCTACTAGAGCACCGAACAGGGACTTGGAGGTGGTATTAGAGATGGAGAAGTTGTACCCAGAATCACTAATAGAAGATGCTACTTGGATGAGCTTAATTAATGACAGAAAATACTATATTTTGTTGAACTACAATCATAGTGGTGAGGGTGTGTATATATAGTGATTGAAATTACCTGTCGTTTTGGTAGATTTACTTTGACACAGGGTGAGTGGAGAGACTTAGCTTGGACAGTGGAGGGATGTCACACCAAGTTTAGTGAAGACAAGACATTATGTGAAACAATGCTTTCATGTGTTGGTAGTATGCTAGTATAGGAGTGTGTAACATGGGAGCAAAAGAAACATTTATAGGTGGAGAGAGGATTTTATTATATTGTGCATTTGAATCATGAAGTAACTAGAATAGTGTGTATTGATATGGTAGACCAATAGAGAAACAAGAAATGCATAAACTAAACCAAAAAGTAGTCAAGATTCCATGACAAAGTGAAGAAGGGACTATACAGTGCCACAGAGGGAATCCGAATTACATTAATAAGATTCAACTTGAATAAAGTGAAAATCTGCCACACAATGAATCCAACTATGCAAGAATGACATAAATCTATTGTATTGAGATGTAGATATACTATCATCTCAAAAATAGACTAAATAGTTTACCCAACATAGGTGAGGCATACACTTGGTAAGGTTTCACACCATAGCAACTCAAATGCCCATACCATAACATTATTACAGTCAGGCCAACATGCAAAGACACCAAATTAACCATATTGAGAATAAGGAAAACAATATCAAAATAGCTTTTGGACCTAAAAAACCTATCCTAAATTAATGAAAACAACACAGTTGTGGAAGACATCTGATTTTGTGCGTGTAAATCATAACATAAAACCAACAAAACAAGTAACAATCCAACAAATACTTGCCTGTTTTAGTGATACAAGGGTTAAAACAGGAGAGCAAGTTGATAAAACACACATACAACTGGTGATATAGACTAACACAATGAGAAATTACAAAACCAGAATCTTAACACACCTAAATTCCATTCGACAACCCAATGTATAGATTCATTTTGAGGAATAAAATAAATCACACACAAGCATAACCAAAATTTTTAAATATTCAATACAATATTTGCCTAGAAAACCCATCATAGACAAATAATAGACTTTCCATTCTGGCAAAAGAACCAAAAATAGATACGAACAAACAATAGACCACACATGCATGCGAAACAACATTAACTTATTAGTTAACTAAGCCATAATAGGCACATTACAAAGCACAGAACAAAAGCCCTAAAAAAAGGTTTTGCTTTATTCTGGGCTATAAGCCATGTAAAAGGGAAAACTTACCAAAACCTATAGCGAATAAGCAAGAAATCATAAAAAATGTTTTGTACTGAGGCCAAATAACCCTTCGGCCCCTTATTTTCCATAATAATTTTCTATGAAAGTAGTTAAGATAATCCATTGGAATACAACCTCAGAGTTCAAAGCGAAAAAACAAACCCAAGGCATTTGTGCATATTGATTTCCCTATATAATAAATGGGAAAATAAATCAAAACATAGCCATACATCAAGCAGTAAAACCCATCAACATCTACTATTAATGAGTCTTGATGTCCCTCTTTAATCCACAACAAAATAAATTAAAGAACAACCACACTATAAGACCAAAAAAACCCATTGGTTTTTGTTTTCTCACAATAATTTCTCAAAATTTCTCATGGGATCGAATGTTTAATGCCTTCATATGGATTTTTCTATAAACAAATCTAATGTATCAACCAATTACTAGAGGAGAAGGAGATGGAAAGGATATAGACAAAAAGGTAATAAGGAGAGACATATGGAACGGATAGCTAAAAGCATAATGTGAGAGAGAGTGAGAAATAGAGAGAAACAGCCATAGAGATGAGACAAAACACTACAAGGAGTTAGGCGTATAGGGGAATGAGATATGAAGAGGTAAAATGGATTAATTAGGTGTTAAGGTAAGGATTTTTTAGGGTAATTAAACAATAAAATGCAAGAGGATTAAGGCCTTTATGTTTGGGCTTGTTCCCTCGGAACAACTTCATTCCAGGGAAACATTCCCAAACATAGCCTTTGTTTTTTATTTTTTTATTATTTATCTATACCCATACTATAACACCCCCCGAATTTTGAGATACTAAATAAAATAAAATAAAATAGGGAAGTAATAAGTTTGGCTAGGTTAATTTTGGACTAGATTCAATTGTGATCTAGAATTAAAAATTTATAATCAAGGGGTTAAATTGCAAATAAAAAAAGGACTTGATTGACTAAAATCATAAAACCTAAGGGGTCAATGTGGGAGAATCAAAAGTCTAAGGGCTTTAAAATAATTAAATTTGGACTTGAATGTCCAAAGACAGAAATCGTAGGTGTCAATATGTAAGGATTAAAAGTCAAAGGACTTAATTGAAACTAGGGGCTGAAATGAGGGTGGTTTAAAAGCTCAAGGACTTGATTGAAAGCCATGCCAAACCTTTGGGGTGGGAATGTAAATACACAGAGGATAGTTTTGGCGGGAATGTAAATACACAGAGGATAGTTTATATATATACCTAAAGGCCTTTAATTTTATATAATTCCCAAAGATGACCCAACTCTTCTTCTAGCTCAAAACCTCCACACCACAGCTCAGAACTTGAAACTAAATCGATGATTGTACTTTCCTCATCTTGTTGAACACAACCATACCAAATAAGCTTAAAACCACCCCATAAAATGGCCAAAAATGAGATTAATTATGGGGGAATGACGGTGGTGATAGGACTTGGGTTTTCGATGACTAAAACTAGAAACCATTTGGTGAGTGTTGACGGGCTTGGTGAGAAGAGTGTTCTGGTGCCCCCAATTCGAGGTTTGGACTGCGGGCAGAGGAGTAATTGCAGCAAAAAGGTTACAGCAATGCTAAGGCTTACCAAGGGGTTTCTGACCAAATTGACCTATGAGACAGCAGCAAAACAAAAAATTGAGTTGGGGCTTTTGATAACCTCAACTAGACGCACCGACGGGTGATGGCAGTGTGCACTCAGGTAGCGGCATGTAGTGGCAAGTTTAAGATTGTAAGTTTAGTTTTGACTCCTGGACTTACTTGGACTATTTTCGATTTGAAATTAGATCTAAATTCAATCTAATTTGGGTAAATTTCATATCGAATGTTAAATTTGATTGATTTTTACACTTCTAGCTCAATGTTAATTAAAATTAGGATTTTGAAATGTAATTGCACTTGAGATGATTCTTGATTTGTAAGTATTAAACAAAGTTAATTATAGTTCTAAGTTTAATAAATTAAGAAAGATTAATTTAAAATTTGTACTCTTAGATTTGATAATATAAAATGTCGAAGACCAAATATAGTTGAGCTTAATTTAAAAAGATTATATTATATGAATGTTGGGATGAAAATGAATTATTAGACTAAGACCCAATAAATTCATAAAAGCCAACCGATTTAGGATTTTGGACCCCCATCATGTATTGTAAATAAGTAAGGAGACAAATAAAGTTTGTTGGGGGTAGTTGAGGATTGAGTTAGCCCGTGCCATGAAACTATTGAGATAATTAAAACTATAAGACCATGATGTGGGAATGCTTGGGCTCAAATAAGTGAAGTCTTTTAACATTAAAAGATTAAGGCCATTCGAGATAAGATAAAATTGAACTCTAGTGTCAGAATAACCTTAAGTTTAATAAAGATACTAATTATATTTACAATTAAGATTCAGATGATTGATAGGATGATAACTCAAGTTATCTTATGATAGTTCTCAAATTGACTCAAAAGCCAGGAATCCCTCTGTATTTTCCAGGTGAGTTTATACTCATTAGTATGAGATTCTTTGCTGGGAAAGGAACATATATACTTACTATTATATCATGCTCGTTTGTTTCCTATCTATCTATATGTTGAAAATAGTACTTCACATCACCCTTTTATACTAACTGCTTTTATTGATATTGATTGATATCATTTTATCTGAAATTAGCGATTGTATTAAGGAAGCTAAAAATAATTTCAAAACATTGCCATGTCTTTCTAGAAACCAACTTAATTCTGAATTAATTATGTTTTAACATAGCGACTTAATATATTATCCAAAATGATGTTAGGCATCAAGTTCTGGTTACTAATACTATATTGATTACTAATACCCTTGGGGTTGGGCCTTGGGATCAGTTGTGAAAGACGGTTGGGCGAGACAGACCGCAATGACAGATCTTTCAACTAATACCCGTGCATGATGTACATATATCCCTACTCGTGGACTAGTTGGAGGTAGCTATTTAGAGCAGGATAAGGCAAGCGGCTAGCCATGCCTTCTAACTAGCTAACTGTCTGAGCCAATCGCTCAAAAATTGGAGGGATAAGGATTTTTATGCTTTTGAAAGTTGAGTGACAATGTAGAAAAACCATCAACAGCAAAATTGTGAAAGAAATTAATATGTGTGATATTTATGCCTTGAAATCCAAATGTTTGACAGTAAATCAAGTAATTATTCAGATGTCATGGCGACTCCTCTATGGTCGTACATAAGATTTAATCCTCGATGAGAGACAGCGAATTTTGTGAAGTCTAATAACTGGTTGAGATGGTGGTGAGATGGATTACCTAAAAATTTTTATTAAAACCTTTTCTCACGACTTTTGGAAATTTTAACGCTATTACTTATTTTTGATACATTATTTACAAAATTATCTTCCTATCGTTATTGCTACATTATCTCAGTAAGTCATTCAAACTTATGTTATTTACAAAATTTAAACAATTGTCCCTCTTCAAGTCAAATACCTTATTTATCCTTTTAGTTTGTTGAACTATAATAATTAAATTTAACGAGGTTGAAAGTTATTTTAGTGAATTGAGTTGTATTTGGGCTAATTTGACAAGAGAGATTGAATGATCGAACAGTAGTATCTTCTTAGGCTGAGATTTGCAACCAATAGCAAACGTCATACTAGCCAAGGTACCCCCGACTAAGGCATTCTAACGCTTTAGTTAAGACTGATCGAGTGAGAGAATCAAGTAGTAGAGTAAAAATATATAGTAAAAATAACATACACAGAGGGTGGCTGGCAATGGGATATTTATAGTATTCTCCAGATGGGTGATATATCTAAGATACCCCTATCAAATGTAGAGGACTCTTGTCTTTGCCTAGGAGTTGTAGGTCATTTATCAACCATGTACTATTCTATGTGGCATTATCTTCTACTTTCTCGTGTGAATAGTACTCTAGAGGGGCACTTCCTGACAAAGTTAGTGGCAGAGGTAGTACTAGAGACGGCATGGCCATTAATGTAGAGGCATACTGACTATCAGAGCATTAAATGTGGCAGGAATACAATTCGATGCCAGAGTAAGCTCTCTAGTCAATAGTGATCGACCATAGAGATAGGTTGACTAGAGAAATAGATGAATAAATTAGGTGGCGTGAAGCCTCCCATCTGGTAGAGTCGAGAAATATTCGCTCGACATGATAGTTGTGGTTGAGTGATTCAGTCCAATTGGGTTTGGAAGCATAGTTGGGCTTCAGATGCTAAGTGAGCCTGGAAGCTTTTTCGGGAATTGATAACATATTGGGCTAGACCTATTAAACTATCCTATATCATGAGTCCCCCCCTCATTCATGATCCTGATCGAGCTTATCAATGAGAAAGAGTAGGGAGTAGACAGCAAATTGATGGTTATACTCCTTTAATCTGGGTTTTTGAATTATCGATTAGGATTTTTGAATTGTCAATTAGGATTTTTGAATTCTTGATCAGGATTTGGAGTATTTAATGTGTCTATTACATTGGGGTATATGAAGAACCAAAAGACAGTTGTGCAATTATTACTGTTGTTTAGGTTCTCGCATCCGAATATCGATAAATAAGCATGGTAAAAATATTTATTTTACACTTTTACTGAATTCGTTCTGGTTGATTCTTGCATTTAGAGCCCTTAATTCCTTTCTGCATTTTCGAGCTTTTGAACAAAAACTATAAGTTCTTCTCTTAGTTTCTATTTTCCTTCATTTATGTTTTAATCATGTTGAGCACATTGGATAGTGAGGACACTAGGTCCCACGGTGCATAATTCCATAGGGAGGTTAAGGATGAGAGCACGTCTGAAAGCTCGTCGAATGATAGCTAAACCTCTAGCAGCTTGAGTGATGAGAGAGCTATCTCTGGGGACGAGGCTGGTCCAAGTGAAGTGTCAACATCACGTGGTCGATTGTTTACACCTAACCATTATACCGAAATAGTTTCCAAAATCACTCCTGCTGACTTAGTTCATATTAGAAAACTTTACCACATTTATGAGGAGTTTGAACTTCTAGTGCCTGGGCTGTGGGGTAGGATGCATCAATCTTTGATAGGATGTATTACAGTGTTTGAGGAGGGGTTTAAATGTGTACATAGGTTCCCGCTAGCACCTGCGATAGTCAACCTCCTTAGAGGCCTGGAAGTCTACATAATGCAGCTCTTGCCCAATTATTTTGCCACTATATATAATTTTGATGTGCTGATGCACTTATTTAGCCAGCCGACTTCCTTTATAAATTTTTCAAACCTATTCCATTTGCCCATGTCTTGGAAGTTGGGTAGTATCGAAGAGTATGGGTTTTACTACCTAACAATGCGCCTGTATAAAAAATTCTTAGTCACCCATTCTCATCATATGGCCAAGAGTTAGGGGTGTTCACTAGTCGGGTTGGTTCGGGTTTGAGGGGAAAATCAATCCGAACTGATTATTTTTAATTGGTTCGGTTCAAGTTGGGTTTCTTTATTTTTAATTTATGAACCCAAACCAAACCAACCCGATCTTGATCGAGTTGGTTTGGTTCGAGTAGTCGGGTTTAAAGGGGGAAAAAAGAAAGAAAAAAAGAAAGACAGAAAGAAAGAAAGAAAGAAGAAAGAGAGGAGGAAGAAAAAGCACTCATTGCAATTTCGTTAGTGTTTTAATTAGGAAATCAAGACAATTGAATTATTTTTAAAATATTCATCAAAATTCAAAAACATATAGTATTGCACAAGAGCACCACAAGCTATAATTGTTATAAATTATCTTCTTATTGATATTATAAAATTCTAAATTCAAATTTCAATTGAACATTAAATATAAATATAAATAACCAAAGTCATAATTTTAAAAAATAAAAATAAATTATTATTTATTTTAATTAATCGGATCAGGTCGGGTTGGTGGAAGTGAAATTCGAGAACAAAACCAAATATAATCGGGTTTGATTGAATTTACCCAATCAAACCCGATTACCCGAGCTAATGAAATTGGTTTAGTTTGGATCATCGAGTTCATTAGATCGGGTTAATCTAATGAACACCCCTACCAAGAGTGGAAAAAGCATTATTTGTATGATCAAGGGCTGGGTGAGTTTAATATTTTGAGGGGGTGGTGGAGGGAGCATGTTAAGATGCCGAGAAACCAAACCCCAAGCTGGCGTAACACTTTTATTCGGGACCTTGTTGAGTTTAGCCAATTGAGGCCTCTATTCTGACTGAAGAGGGATGTTTAGTACTGGCTAGCTTATCGCCAATAGAGCTAAACTTGCCCATGGGTGATCAATTAGGTAAAAACTTTTGTCAATTGCGATAATTGTATATTTTCACATTTTTTGCTCAGTTTTAATTGCTCTTTGAATTGTCTTTTGTTGGCAAATTGAGAAGAAATCATGGCTCATGGTAGACAAGAAGCATTAGCCAAGGCACAAAGAAATAATGAGCACCGTCAGACGGCTACTTGATAAGACAGAGCTTCTGTGTCGAAGGTAGCATCTTCGATCATCTCCCCAGCCATCTTATAGATCGAACAGGTGCCATAGCCCACTCGACTAGTAGAGGAGGTTCACAACAACCCCGCAGGTCAAGGCAAAAGGCAGACAACCAAGTAGGGAGGTTTTGTACCCAAGAGGACGGTGAGCAACAAAGCCAAACAGAAGGCAACCACATGTTATGACCTGTTTAGTAGGCATCACAATGGGATCTTATTCCAAATACCCAAGCTACTGTCACCCTGGTTCAAGATTGATCCACCCATGAAGATGACAAACTCGAGCTCCATCATATCTTCGAGGACGACAGGCGCCAATGCACTTAAATATATAGTGGCCAAGCTTTTTGCCACCAACCAACAAAAGTTCATGGACCTAAGCCAGATCGGTGTGCTCAGGGCTGTGACTTGTTACTGCAACATAGTAAGTAAGAGGTCGATTATTTTCTCATCAAATGCTGCCTTCAGCTGATTATACTGTTTAATGATAATCTCTGTTTCAAGTAAGCGAGCTCGGGTATCATTTTTATTGTAGGTTGGAGTTGGCTCTAGCTGATTGAGAAAAACTACAGGAGGAAGGGGATTTGAAGATTCTGAAGGTTCTACATGAATCTTCCCAAGTTTATATCGAGCAGTTACCAAAGAGGTGATCAACCTCTAGGAACAACTTGACATAAAAGACCAACAGCTAGTCGAGGTCATAGAAGAAAGGAGCGGAATGAATTCAGTGTTAAAAAAGGCTCAACTGGACATGCAAGTGAGTTACACTTTTAGTTGATTAGCCAGTCGTACTGCTACATTCTCTCGATAGCTTTCTTTAATGCGAAGGGAGATAGTAGAGCAATTTATGCTTAGCTCAATGAAAGTGTGGTTTTCTTCATCGATGATGCTCGCATTGCATTTGAGAAGACGGCCAAGAAGCTTGAACACTTAGGTTATACCTTTTGGTCTAAGGATAAAGATAGGATAAGCTTGATTTTGGATGCTAAATTGCAACATTATCATAAATTCGAGGAGACCGTGGTCGAGGTAAGAGCGGAAGGGGATACTATGACAAACGCTTCGATCAAGTCCATAATGGCTACTCGTAGAAGTAGGCTGAGGTCGAGAGCAGTCTTGCTGATCTGGCAAGAGAGTTCACGTTTGCTGACAACTTTGCCTTTCAAATTAGGGATAGACAGGTTGATGTAGCCCAGTACGTGTTGCGCTCAACTGAATTTATGGGCGATGTGGCGGGGCCCTTACAACTAGAACAATTAGTTCTTTCCCTTGCATTAGCGATGCCCAAGCTCGACTCGGATGCTCATGAGAGTGCCCAAGCAAGTTGAGCGAAAAGGACTAGGTCAAGCCAAAGCTAATACTCTATCGCCTAAGATTGTGGTCACTTAGTGTAGGTGGCTTACACCATTGTAGTCCTCTTCTTTTTTTTCCTTTTTTCTTTTGATAAAGGTTGTCCTTCAATTGTAATGAATATTTTGTTTAATGAAATACCACTATTATTCTACTCAATATGTGTCCAATCAATTTTACAATTTTTTTGTCAAATGCAACTATCTCGTCGTAAATGTGTGATCGATATCTGAATTAATCAACAAGAAAACTCATAACAACTATGTCGTCAATTAAGATTATTGTTGCAGAGATACGCATGATCTCATCAAAATATGTTCGACATTCTACTTTAAAATTTCTTCAACTTTATAGTCAGTTAAATTACTCTAATCAAATTTGAGGTTTCTTAATTTTGTAGCGGGGAGCTAATTTGTTGATCAACTGCAGGGTTAACTGCACGATTATGTTTGAGAAGCCATGATTGGGCAACATGAAGCTGCTTGTTAGGTCGACTACATAGAGTGGGCTAAAAAGCTTTGAATTGGCGGCATAAAATCGCTTTTGGGTCGACTACGGGGCCGAACACATAGTTTGGGCTGAAAAACCTTGAACTAGCAGCATGAAGCTGCTCTTAGGTTAACTACGGGGTTAACTTGAAACTTTGGCTTAAAAGCCTTGGTTGCTGCTTTTAGGTTAACTATGGGATCGACTTGAAACTTCAAATTTGAGGCCTTTATTTGGCAACTTGGAGCTGCTTTTAGGTCAACTTGAAACTTTGAGTTATATAAGGTAGATGGGTTTGTTCACGGATGTAATAATACAAGTGAATGATAGTAGTGTTGCTAAAATTGTATTTATATCACAGAATACAAAAATGATTACAATATGCTTTTATACATAGAATTTCTTCAAGTTGATGGCATTCCATAGGCGAGGGAGCTCATCCCCATAGACATTGGCAAGTCGATAGGCGTTGTGCTTTGATACCTTGATGACAGTATAGGGTCCTTCCCATTTTAGGTCAAGTTTGCCAACATTCTTGGATACTTCCATCTTCTTGAGAACAAAGTCTTCAACCTTAAAATGGCGCAGTCTGACCCCTTTATTGTAGTTTTCTTCCATCTTTGATCTGTAGCACTGCATGGTATTATATGCTTCTTATCTCTACTCGTCAATTGCTTCCAGGTTGAGTTTTCTTTCTGAGGTGTTTCTGATTGGGTAGAAGTGGATCACTCGAGCTATATGTTGTATGAGTTCGGAGGGGATGACTGCTTCAGAACCTTATACTAGATAGTAAAGGTTGTGACTCGTGGCTATATGAGTGGTGATCTTGTATGCCCATAAGACCCTAGGGAGGTCATCTGCCCATCTCAACCCTGTCCCTTATATTCTAGTTTTCAAGTGGTCGAGGATTATTCTGTTTGTTACCTCTATCTGATCATTCGATTAAGGGTTACCCACTGAGATAAAATATTAGGTGATTCCCAAGACCTCACACCAACTCTGGGTGTTACTACTCTAGAACTATATCCCGTTATCTTAAATGAGGATCTTAGGTAGACCAAAATGACATATAACATTTTTCCAGATGAAATTTTTGATAGCAGCATCAGTTATTTTTAGGACAGCTTCAGCCTCAACCCATTTGGTGAAATACTCAACTGTCATAATTATGAACTTTTGCTGATCTGTCGTCTTTGGCAAACAATTCATAATGTTAATCCCCTACTAGTCGAATGACCAAGTGATCTGAACATTAACTATAGGTGAGCAGGTCGATATGATTGGTTCAAGTGGACTTGGCATGATGGATACTTTTGAGCAAAATCAACAGCGTCTTTCAATAGAATACGCCAAAAAGTATCAGGACCTGATGCTTTTATGAGCAAGATATCTTCCTCCTTTATGGTTCTCGCACGTACATGTGTAGATATCGTGTAAGACCTCATAAGCTTAATCGAGATCTAGGCACCTCAGGGGCAATCTAGAGATCAACCTCTTATAGAGCTGGCCATGTTCGTCGAGTGCAAACTTACAACTTGTCCTCAAAAGTGATGAGCCTTATTTTTATCTTCAAGGACCGTGCCATGACTCAAGTAGAACTTTATTAGATCTTACCACAAAGGAACTGTCTCCTCGATACTTCCCACCAAATTCTTCTTGAGAGGGCTAATTAATGGTCTATCAGCGATCAAAAAAGCTATTGTCCTATCTCTTGTGTCTTTGGTCGAGCTAGCAAATTTAGACAAGGCATCTATGTGCTCGTTCTCAGATCGAGGTACCTGGCTGAGAGTAAATTTTTTGAATGACTACTATAATTTTCTGACCTCTGCCAGGTACTAGCTCATTATCGAGTACTAGTCCTTAAAATTTTCCTTGACCTATTCCACCACCAACTGGGAGTTCATGATAGTATCTAGGTGCTCGACTCCTTAATCGAGTGCCATCCTCATCCCAACAAGAAAGGCCTTATACTTAGCCTCATTATTAGTAACTATATAGTCAAGTTTGATTGCAAAATCATACTTCATTGTTGATGGAGAGCAAAAAGCCACTCCTGTTTCTCTTCTTGATGTGATCAATGATTCGTTAACCTGCAAAGTCCAAGCAAGAGGAGTTTCATTGCTCCTCTCAAGGAGATCAACCTACTCGGTAATGAAGTCAGCCAAGACCTGCGCTTTGATAGTTGTTCTAGGTTGAAAGGTGATATCAAATTCTCCCAACTCAATAGCCCATTTTGTTAACCTCCCTGACTTGTTTAGCTTTGAGATTACTTATTTCAATAGCTGATTTATCAATACTATCACTGCATAGGACTAGAAGTAGGGTTGCAACTTTTGAGCTACAATGATTAACGCCAGGGCAAACTTCTCAATCTCCAAGTAGTTACGTTTTGGTCCTTAGAGCACCTTACTACAATAGTAAACTAATCGATGGTTTTCATCCCAGGTCGAAATCAATACTAAGCCGATCGATACTTCCAATACAGCTAAGTAGATATGTAATACCTCTTTGAACTTAGGCTTTGCGAGCATGGGGGCGAGGACAAGTACTGTTTTAACTCAACTAGAGCCTAATCACACTGTTTGTTCCACTAAAAACCCAACTTCTTGGCATTTCTGAGAATCTTGAAGAAAGGTAGGCTTTTGTTGGCCAAACGGGCGATGAATCTCCCAAAGGCAATAATCCTCCCGACCAGCTATTATACATCTTTGACTATTCGAGGTGGAGCAATATCTAATACAACCTGGATTTTCTATGGATTAGCCCTAATACCCCATTGACTGACCATATAACCCAAGAATCGGCCTCTTCAGACCCCTGAACATACACTTGTTTAGATTCAACTTTATGCCAAATGCTCACAATATGATAAAAGTGTGGTTGAGGTTGAGCAAATAATCCTTGGCCTTCTCTCTCTTGACAATCATGTCATCGATATAAACCTCCATAGACTTGCCTATCTCATTATTGAACATAAAGTTGACCAGTCTTTGGTAGGTTGCTCCAGCATTTTTGAGTCCAAAGGGCATAACTAAAAAATAGTAAACTCTATTGGGAACTATAAAAGAGGTTTTGTCTATATTTTTGGGGGCCATGAATATCTGATGATACCCTTGGAATGCATCCATCATACTCAATAATTCACAGAGAACTGTGGAATCTATTAGCAAATCTATTCAAGATAAGGGGTAAGGATCCTTAGAGCAAGCTTTATTCAAATCGATGAAATCATTACACATACGCCATTATCCCTTATTCTTGGGGATGAGTACAACATTACAAAGCTAATATGGATATTAAATTTCTATAATATAGCCTACATCTAAGAGTTTTCTAACTTTCTCCTTTATGATTTGGCTCCTCTCGACATTGAAGGTTCTCATCTTTTGCTTGATCGACTTGTATGAGGGATTGATGTTGAGGCGGTGAACAATCACATTATGGTCAATTCCCTGGATGTCGGATGCCTTCCAAGCGAAGACGTTGATATTTCTTCATAGGAAATTGATCATAAGACATTCCAAGTGGAGGCCCATGTCCATTCCAATCCTAGTGGTATTGTCGAGGTTTCCAAGCTCCAGCTCAACTGTTATGAACTCCCCGACAAGCTTCATTAGAGTGTCTTCCAACTTTTTTTTCTTGTTAGCCTAGCCCTCCTTGGGTTCCACTAGAAAGGCGTCCCCCAGGTCTTCAGCTATGATCGAGTCTTCTACTCACTCGACTCAATCAAAATAGTATAACATCGCCAAACTTCCTTGATGTTGCACAATAGCTTGCCTGTGCCTGTCGAAATCAAAAATTTAATTTTCATGTGATAAGTTGATATAATGACACAAAAATAATTAAGAGCCAATTGATCAATTATGACATTATAAGTAAATAGGGCGTCGATGACCAAATAGTTTATCATCAATGTCCTTCTTTGAAGCGCCTCTCTAAATGATTTAGAAAGGTTGATGGAATCCTCTGAAATGATTTTTGACCCCTTGAACCCAACTAAAGGGTACACACGAGCTCAAATTTTAGCGGGCCTAAGTTCATCCTTTTTAATGTCGAGATGAAGATGATGTTGGTAGAGCTGCCATTATCGATCAGAACCTTTCTAACTTCAAAGTTGGTAATCTTAACGGAGACTACCATGGGATAATCAGTTTTACGATCGATGTTCTTTCGTTTGAGATGGGCCAAGTCATTATTAATGAAGGAGATTGGCTCTACACTGGTGGATAAATGAAATGTTATTTTGATCGAGGAAGTTTTGGATGACTTTAGCCTCCTCTACATCTGTCTCCTTGCCAACTTTGAGTCCCCCCTAGTAGGACCCCTTGCAACCATGTTAATTACTCATCAAATAAGTGAGTGGTCATCCTGGGCGGGTTTCTTTTCTTCATCTCCCCTTTTGAGGCTAACTGACCTTTCTCTACAAGAAGTTTGGTCAGTTTTACCCCTTTTAGTTTATGTGTCGCTGGCCACATATTTTTTGACATGGCCTTACCTAATGAGCCTCTCAACTTCATCCTGAAGATTAAAACAATCATTTGTGTCATGGCCTCTTTGTTTGTGAAAATAGCAATATTTCTTTGATTTTTTCATTACTTCAGTCTCTATCAGCTTCCTTAGTTTCTTGAAGAGGTTGTCATGCTAGATTGCAAACAAGACCTCTCTCCTTAGGATGTTAAGCGGAGTATAGTCATAGAAGCACTTTATTAGAGATCGACAACCATCCCTCTACTTCTAGTCATTTTTCTCCTTATGCTTCTTTTCTCAACCTCAAGATTTCAAAATTCAGGTTGTTCATCTTCTCCTAGGTCATGTATCTGTCCTTCAAATTGAGCAACCCTTCCATCAATCGTGGACATTCTCATACCAAAGCATTAGTGAATTCTTTATGTTAGAGCCCCAAGAATAGCACATCGATCAAGAACTCAATCATGGGGTTATCGATCTTCAATACCTCTGTATTAAACCTAGTAAAAAAGTCACTGAGGGACTTTTCCTCATTTTGCTTGATAGTGTGGAGATGGGTATAGGGGAACTTCATCTTTCGTCGACTGGCAAATTGGTGTAGGAACTTGTCACAAAGCAGGTCATAGGAGTATATTGATAAAGATTCAAGTTTAACAAACCAATCAAGCGCTATACCCTAAAAAGTGGTTACTAGCATCTTCGTGTGGATGTATTCATTATGTTCTTTCAGTTTGCATTATATGCTCGGACTACATCGGTGCTCATTAGGATTAGTTGAGCTATCATACCAAGGGAGTCCAGTCGAGACCTTAGCATTGATGGCAATGCGCTCGTCAATAATCTCTTGAATAAAAGGCGACCCTCTCTCTTGGCAAGACCTTTAAGGACCTTCTGAGTTGGGCACCCTTTCAGTATTTCTCCTCGAGATCTCATCGAAACATCTATTCAGCTGATGCACTTGGTAGGAAACTTTTTCCCACTCCTCCTAATTCATCTAGGTCATGTTGAAGTCTAGCTAAAGCCTCGCACACTCGGCTCTATCTCACTATGTAGCTTAAATGGGCCGACCTCGTGATCTGCTAATTCACCTATTTTCTCGCACTGGTCCAATCTTGATCGTTTGACCTATTGCACTGTGGGGCTCGATTAGGTTGAACGTAAGGGTCTATAGAGTTAGCAATCTCTTCTCTTAGCTTTGGTCGCCCTCTTTTTCCATGGAGCGTCTATGGCTTGCTTCCCGTCTGGCTGACGGGCACCAAGATTCTAGGCGACCACGATTGTCCCTAAGGGACCTCTCTTCTGGAGGTGGCGATTGCAGAGTTGCACTATTAGCTAGGGCTGGCACGGTTGTGTGCCTGTTCAATACCGTAAAAAGTTGAGTAGAGATCTGGGCATAGATTTGTTCACTTATAAGTTGTATTAACAGAGGCATGGTCAAGGTAACAATTTGCTCTAATAGGGTGCTGGGGCTTGGAGCATGTGATCCTTGTTGAGGTTAAGGGGGAGGAAGAGATATTATCTTTCTGTTTTTCTCTCTCTCAGATGCGGCTCTCATGGTGTTTATCATTTTTTCAGTTACAATCGCAAGATTCCCATAGATAGCACCAAAATGATGAGGTTAAAAGCTGTATTAGTGAATTAGATTGTGTTTGGGCTAATTCGACCTAAGAGGTCAAATGATCCAATAGTAGTATCTTCTTAAGCTAAGATCTATAATCAATAACAAATGTCAGACTAACCGAGGTGCCTCCCGCTAAAGCACTCCGACGTTCAAGTTAGTGCTAGTTGAGTAAGAGAATCGAGCAATAGAGTAAAAATATATAGTAAAAATGATATATTTGAAGGGTGGCTGATAGGGTACTTATAGCCTTTTCTAGATAGGTGATATATTTAAGATGCCCCTATCAAGTGTAGAGGGCTCTTGTCCTTACTGGAAGTTGTAAGTTATTTCTCAACCCTATACTATTCCATGTCGCATCATGTCCTACTTTCCTGGATGAATTGTACTCTAGAGGCGCAGCTTCTGGGAGAGTTGGTGGTACAGACAGTACTAGAGGCAGCATGCGCCATTAATGCGAAGACATGCTAACTGTTAAAGTATTGAATGCGATAAGGATACAATTTGGTGCCAGAGTGAGCTTTTTGATCGCCAATGATTAACCATAGAGATAGGTCAACCAGAGGAATAGATGAATGAACTAGGCGACTTGAAGCCTCCTGTTGGGTAGGGTCGAGAAATATCTACTCGACTTGGTGATTGTGGTCGAGCAATTTAGTCCAACTGGGTCTGAAGTATAGTTGGGCTTTAGATGCTAAGTGAGCCTAGAAACCTTCTCTAAAGTTGATAACTTATTAAGTTGGGCCTATTGGACTATCCCATATCAAAATTGTTTATTATCTCTTTCTCTTTTTTATTTTTTTAATTTTCTCATATTCCAAATACTTCATATTTTTAAAATATATATTAATAATAAAATAAAAAAATGTTTTTTAAGTAAATATAAAAAAGAATTATTAAAAACTCTTTAAAAATATTTTTATATCTAGCTGATCTATTAAAATATTTTTCAATCTAAAATATACATTCCATCAATTTTTTATTCAAAGAAACCCAAGAACTAATTTTTTTACTGAATCACTATGGACTTTATTAAATTTTTCTAAATTACTTTGATTTATTAAATTAAAAAAATTGATGAATTAGTTTTTTAATTGAAAATTCTTCTTTAAATTGTTTAGATTGATTTATATTAATTATAATTTTATCTTTAATAAATTAAATTTTTTTGCCTCTTTTTTTATGATTGACCCTCAAAATTTCAAGAACAATATCAGATAAATGTAATTTATTGCTATGTATTTACACACCACATAACTGTTGCCACCAAATCAAAAAGAACCTGAAAATCATGGAAAAAAAGGCAGGGGTCATTCATTACACCACATTAATAATCATTTATCACAAAATAATATTATAAAGTAATCCACAATATCATAAAATGAAGTCCCGAAATTTTTTTTAAAAAATTTGATTTGCCATACCTAAGGGTTGAAAAATACCACTAGAAATCAATACGTCATTGAATCACATTCTTGACGATAGTGAAAATTTTGGAGGCTTTATTCTTTGTTTCTTGGCGTGTTTGGAAGATTAAAGGTAAGGCAAAAAAAAAAAAAACTAAACAGAGATAAACGATATGGGATTGCATGAATAAGATGAGATTCGGTGAGGGGAATTATCTTGAAAAAATAGTTTTGAGGTTTTTAGCTTGCACGATTGCACCTCACGGATTAATGAGGGTTAAGGGATGGACTCAACGGCACAGTTGTGACAGCAGTGGATGGTGGGTATAAGGAGGAAGAAGAGTTTGAAGAATAGGATTTGAGGAGGAATAAAAATTTAAGTAATACTAAAAAATTAAATTATTTTGAATATTTTATTCAAATAAAGGGTATTTTAAAATAACAAAACTTTGAAGAAATGATAAATAAAAAATTTCAAAGAGAATAATATAAATATTAAATTATTTAATTAAATATTATTTATTTTTAAAACAAATATATTTTAAGATAAATATTTAATTATTTGTAAATCGATGATAACAAAGTTTTTATATAATAATAGGCAAAAACGGAGTAATGGGGACCATAAAAACTCCATGCAAAACATAAAAGGATAAATGAACTGCCGTGGGAATGATGATTCATTATTTTATAAAAAAGAAAAAGCACAATTAGTTTTATGTCCATTTTACTAGTAATTAGCGAAACTTCGATATTACTATTCTTTCCATTTTATAATGAATAAAATAAATATCTCTACTTTCTTGTTTCTTTTCTTTCTGTCTTCCTCTTCTTTTTGGTGTCATTGCCCTTTCCAACCTGGTCCGCTAGTCGAGCAGAGCACTCACTGTTGAATGAAGATAAGGTTCCGAGAAAAGCAATTTCTCATCGCTCAAACACCTTTAATACATGGAATAGATATTTCCACAAATCAAAATTTCAAAACCCACTTCATTCTTGTTCTTCCTCGCCACTTCCATGGCAACAAAACTATCTATATCACCTTATCACCACTCGTCAGACACCAATAACCACCGCCCACTTCCCTTCGCCGCCCCACTCCAACTCCTCATCAAGAAAAGATTCACCATTTCTTGCAACTCAGCCAAGAGAGCTCCTCTGCCACCTTCTGCCGTAGCCCAAGAGCCAGAAAATCCATCTTTGGCCGAGCAGCTTAAGCTCTTATCCACCACCATACTTTCTGACCAACCGAACATTACCCAGCAACAGCCGCTTTTAACCAAGCCAAAATCGACCTGGGTTAACCCCACTAGGCCTAAACCTTCTGTGCTTTCCCTGCAGCGCCATAAGCGCTCCTCCTCTTATTCATACAATCCCCAAATCAAGGACCTCAGGGAATTTGCCAAGAAGCTGAATGACTGTGGAGAATCTGATATCTTGGCTGTTGTTGAAGGAATTCCACATTCGCCTACCAGGGAAAATGCGCTTTTGGTGCTAAACAGCTTGAAGTCGTGGCAGAAGGCGCTTCTCTTCTTCAATTGGGTCAAATCCCAGGATTTGTTTCCCATGGAAACAATTTTTTATAATGTGACTATGAAGTGTTTGAGGTTTGGCAGGCAATTTCAGCACATAGAGAATCTTGCTTTTGAGATGATAGAGAAGGGAATTGATCTTGATAACATCACTTATTGCACTATTATTACTTGTGCAAAAAGGTGTAATCTTTTTGACAAGGCGGTTGAGTGGTTTGAGCGGATGTACAAGACTGGACTAATGCCTGATGAGGTCACTTATTCTGCTGTTTTAGATGTATATGCAAAGTTGGGTAAGGTTGAGGAGGTGATGAGTTTGTATGAGAGAGGGAGAGCAAGTGGGTGGAAACCTGACCCCATTGCTTTTGCTGTGCTGGGGAAGATGTTTGGGGAGGCTGGGGATTATGATGGCATTAGGTATGTTTTGCAAGAAATGAAGTCTCTTGGAGTGCAGCCAAATTTGGTAGTTTACAACACATTGTTGGACGCAATGGGAAAGGCTGGAAAGCCTGGCTTGGCAAGAAGTTTGTTTGAGGAGATGGTGGATTCAGGGATCGTCCCAAATGAGAAGACATTGACAGCATTAATAAAGATATATGGGAGGGCTAGGTGGGCTAGAGATGCACTGGAGCTTTGGGAAAGGATGAGGTTGAATGGATGGCCTGTGGATTTCATCTTATACAACACATTGTTGAGCATGTGTGCCGATGTTGGGTTGGTGGAAGAGGCGGAGAGACTGTTTGAGGACATGAAGTGGTCAGAGAAGTGCAAGCCAGATTGTTGGAGCTATACGGCAATGCTCAATATATATGGGAGTGGGGGGAATGTTGACAAGGCCATGGATTTGTTCAAGGAAATGTCTGAGGTTGGCATAGACCTTAATGTTATGGGATGCACTTGTTTGATTCAATGCTTGGGGCGAGCAAAGAAAATCGATGATCTAGTTAGCGTTTTTGAAAGCTCTGTGGAGGCTGGAGTAAAGCCGGATGATAGGCTGTGTGGATGCTTACTCTCAGTCGTGTCATTTTGTGATGGTGAGGATGCTGATAAAGTCCTTGCTTGTTTAGAGCAAGCGAACCCGAAATTGGTTGCATTTGTCAAGCTGCTGGCCGGCGAGGAGAGCACTAACTTTGACATCGTGAAAGAAGAGTTCAAAGGCATACTCAGCAACACAGCTGTTGAGGCCAGGAGACCTTTCTGCAACTGTTTGATTGATATTTGCCGAAATAGAAATCACCATGAAAGAGCCCATGAGCTCTTGTATTTGGGAACTATATATGGCCTCTATCCCGGTCTGCATACAAAGACGGAGGAAGAGTGGAGACTCAATGTCCGGTCACTATCCATTGGTGCAGCTAAGACTGCTTTTGAAGAGTGGATGGGTTCTCTGGCTAAAATCGTCCAGCGCCAAGAAACCTTGCCGGCATTGTTTTCAGCAAACACTGGAGCTGGAACTCATAAGTTCTCACAAGGCTTAGGAAGCGCCTTTGCTTCCCATGTGGAGAAACTAGCAGTGCCGTTTAGAGAGAGTGAGGAGAAAGCTGGCTTCTTTGTTGCAACTAGAGAAGATTTGGTATCATGGTTGCAATCGAAGGCTTCTTCAGCTATGGCCACCGTATGAATGTATGATCAATATTTTGCACCTGTAATTGTAGCTTGATAATTTTTACTAAACATACTGTAGAACTGCCATAGATTCTATTGAAGGGCAATTAATATTTGAAATTAAATTCAAACTCCTGTCTTTTAACAATTTGACATGGTTCAATTTCAAATGGTGTTAGAGCTGATGGAATTGCCACTCAGAAGAAGCCAATGCCTGAATATCTTGAGTCCATATAAAACCCTTAACATCAAAATTCTCCCACGAACTGGGAAAAACCAAGTTATAGTTCTTGTGTGGAGTCCCTATTTCATCAACTTATTCCCAGAAAGGGTCCCATGTGTGGATAATGTTCTGATGAGTTCTTATCTAAAGCAGCACTAGCTGATGAGGCTTTATAGCTCATATAGCAATACTGGTAGTTATATTCCTCTAGAGTCCACCACATTGATCATATATTGTTCACATGTCTCAATTTCTAAAATTATCGCTATCCTTGCCAATCTGAAATATTTGTAAATTAAAAAAAAAAACGAAAGAAAAAGAAAAACAGCGCAACAGAACTGTTCTAGCCATATTTGGGTCAAGATCTGGGCCTATCTTGAATCTTGATGTTGGAGTTTCTGAAAATTAAGGTATTTAGTTGACATATGAATTAGCACACACTTATAACCGGAGTTGAATCCAAAGTCACAAGCGTCAAAATCTCAACAGAATACGTAGAGAGAGCGGCTTAAAAGTACGCATCAAAGATAATAAAATAAATGTCACAATATATTTTAGATAGTATTTTTCATATCTCCAATTAGATTTTGATATTATTTAATTGAAGAAGCTGGAGCTAAAACAATAATGCTCTTGGCATCAGCCTTAAAGTGGTTCAATTTGCTGATACATTTTAATGAACTTACATTTTAATGAACCTATCTAAATATGATGAAGCAAAATATAAAATTATTAAAGAATTTTAGTGGCCATATTGATGCTCTTCCATAGAATTTAAGGCTTCCCTCCATTTGCATTCTTTTTATTTTTATTTTTATTTTTATTTTTATTTTTTAATCAAATAGTAGATTGTCTCATCTCAAACGCTATAATTATTTATTTATTTTTTATAATTATCTCATATACTATTATAATAGTAGAGTATTTTCATAAAATTTGTCCATTTAATGATAATGTTGGGTGCAATAAGACATAAATTCCTTTTTACACGAATAATAGTTCTTATTACAATAGTAGAGGTCTATCTTGCGAAATAAATTCTTTTTTATATGAATATCGATCATGATAAATAAAATGAGGTGATAAAGTATCTTCCGTCTCCCTTTGAAAAGTCTGAAATTCTCATAAGAGAAAGATAGATGCAGCCAGAGTTAGGATTCAGAGTAACCCGGTGAGGATTATTATGTGACCTAGAGCTGCACTACATAAAAATTAAGAGCCAATTCATTCTGAAACTGGAAAAATTAAAATTCGATGCCCTTCATCGCATTTCCAAGCGACTTTTGTACCTTATTTAAGATACCACAACGCTTACAGGCTGAATTTTGAATTTTGAATTTTGAATTTTGAAGAGGAGTATCTGCTCCTCTCTGCTCTGCTCTGCCCTGCCGCTATGTCTCTCTCTCTCTCTCACACACACACACACATGTTTATGTTTTAGGGTTGTTGTGAGTAAGTGCAGCTTGTATATTCTAGCTGTTTGATGGAATGCCTAAATCATTAGTTTGATGGAATGCCTAAATCATTAGTTGATGGAGTTTCAACTCGCGCTAAGCCTGTAAGGATTTCATAATTGACTCTGCATTTCAATGGCTAATATTTTTTCCTTTCTTGATTTCAGAGCAAGCCCGGAAATTGATACCATGCAGATGATGCTCTCAGAATAGGGTGTGCAATTTTCTTTTACAATTTTCAAAGAACTTCTTAGAGTTTTCAAGATGAACTGCAGCCGTGAGCTTGTAAGGAGTTGATTGCTTTGCCACTGATTGAATCATTGCAAAAGAAAAATGTCTGCTTTAGCTGCAACCAGAGTGCTTCTTCTCATTGGTGATACTTTATCCTCAAGAAAATTTTATGGATTTTCACGTGTAGCTCCATTATACAACAGCATTCGGTTTTTTGGTCGGGTTAAGAATGAAATCGAGCCTCTCACTCTTGCTAGTCTTGGTTTCAAGAGTGAAATGGAGACAGCTAGGGGAAATGAGAAAAATGAACTTAAGCATGAGATTTCTACAATTGAGGTCCGCAAAAGAGGAGTAAAGAAAGTTAGTCCCAGAGAAACTATTTCAGCTAAGAAGAAAGAAAGAGTTGATATAGAGGCCTTGGGCCCATTTGCTGCGAAATCTTTCTCAGAGCTTGGCCTTCCTCCTTTGTTAGTTGAGAGGTTAGAGAATGAAGGCTATAAAGTTCCCACTGACGTTCAGGCTGCAGCAATTCCCACAATTCTCAAGGATCATGATATTGTCATTCAGTCCTACACAGGTTCAGGAAAAACACTAGCATATCTTCTTCCTATACTCTCTGAAGTGGGGCCACTGAAGAAGGATGATGAACCTAGGAACAAGATGGATATACAAGCAGTGATTGTGGCCCCATCGAGGGAGCTTGGAATGCAGATTGTGAGGGAAGTTGAAAAGCTGCTTGGACCTGCAGATAAGAGATCGGTGCAACAACTTGTTGGAGGTGCAAACAAGTCAAGACAGGAAGAGGCACTTAAAAAGAATAAGCCAGTCATCGTTGTTGGGACACCCGGACGGCTTGCAGAAATAAGTGCAGCAGGGAAGCTTCATACACATAGCTGTCGCTATTTGGTTCTAGATGAGGTGGACGAACTCCTTGCATTTAATTTTAGGGAGGATATGCATCGCATACTGGAGCATGTTGGTAGGAGATCTAGTGCAGCTCAAAATGTAATTAATGGTCCTAAAGCTAGGCGAACTGAGCGTCAGACTATAATGGTTTCTGCAACAGTTCCATTTTCAGTGATTCGAGCAGCTAAGAGTTGGGGTTGTGATCCTCTTCTTGTCCAAGCCAGAAGCGTCGTCCCACTTGAATCTGTCCCTGCTCCTGCACCTATTAAACTATCAGAAGTGCCTTCTGATTCCAATTCAGGTGGCAACTTGCAGACACAGGCTCCTGTTCAGAGCCTACCACCTTCTCTGACACACTATTACACTGTTACAAGGATACAACACAAGGTGGACACCTTAAGAAGATGCATACATGCACTTGAGGCAAAATGTGTGATAGCTTTCATGAACCACACCAAACAGCTAAAAGATGCTGTCTTCAAGTTAGAGGCTCGTGGAATGAAAGCAGCAGAGCTACATGGAGATCTTAGCAAGCTTGCAAGATCAACCATCCTAAAAAGGTTAAGGAATGGGAACGTGAGGGTGTTGTTGACCAATGAACTTTCTGCGAGAGGATTAGATATACCAGAATGTGATCTTGTAGTTAATCTTGAGCTGCCTACCGACTCGATTCATTATGCACACCGGGCTGGCCGAACAGGACGCCTTGGCAGAAGAGGTACTGTGGTTAACATATGTGAGGAGCCAGAAGTCTTTGTTGTGAAGAAGATGCAGAAGCAGCTTGGGGTTATTATCCAGTCCTGCGAGTTTGCAGAGGGAAAACTAGTTGTTAATGAAGATTAAGAAAACAGTAGATGTTAGTAGGTAATCCAGTTCTTTATTTTGTTAAAATCTTGTGATGGAGAGAGCCTTTGAGCTTGTTCCTATCCAGTACATTGTTTTGACTTTGGTAATAACTCCTGTTAAGTGTTACCAGTACATTTTAGATATTCTTAGTAGATTACTTGCTCATTAATTAGACTGTTAAACAGCTTAAGCTAGCTTGAGAGCTCAAATCTCGCAGACTTGGTTTGATGATTTTCATATTACATCTCTGATCATTTGTCTTCTCATTTTCAATTTGGCAATTTGGGATAGGCTGATGTACTTTGGGGGTGTATGATTTAAATGATGACATACCAACATAACCAATGAATTTATTCTGTTTAATTGCAGGCAAGTGAAAATGTTTAATAGATTGGCTTTTATAATAGTTGTCTCTCTCTTATGTTGCATTTTGAGTATTGTCTGCGGACGCATGTAAGCATCAGAACAAACAGAAAACAGCAGAAACAGAAGAAGGGTAATCTTGTAACCCTTTTTGCAGGGATTATTTTGGATGTCCTGATCTTCGAACAAGGGACATCTTTGCATTGTACGGCATTTTGCATTACCTAAAGTATAAGGACCCATGATTGTGCCTGGGATTTGGTGCTTATTAATACTTGAATTAGAAACATCAGTAATATACAAGTCTTTGACCATTTCTAAGGTGAAAAGAAATTCAATTTCCACCTAGTTCAATTAAGTAGAACCATTTAGTTAACCTTACATGAAATAGAAGACTGTTTCAGCATGATGAAGCATCACCATATGATCCTCTTACAAAATCTATAGCCTGATAGAAGTGCATTAGCTGCAATAACTAGGAATGAAGCAAAAGACATGCATACAGAGACCATAGTGGCCCTCCAGAGTGAATTTCCGTTGTGCATCTGTTGGATGGCCTGCACAGCTACAGAAGATACCGAAACAAGGAGGTATCCTGCCAACTGTAACATGGTGAACAATAAGGTAACTAATTGGAAAATTCCTGATATTGCATTTGTACTAGCAGCATCATTTACTTCTGGATTCATTAATCCCTCTTTAATTTAATCAAATTGATGCTGCTTTACTTGATTCAACTATGAGCTACTCAATTTGCATGGAGTTTTGTTTTGGCAGATTATGAAGTGCCAACACACTTCCATTTTTCGGTCTAGAATATTAAAACAATTTGTATCAGTTGGCTAACCAATTCTTGTCTGGAAGTGGGTAGCATCTATAATTTTCTTGATAAAAAAACATACATTTTCAATCTCTCCATCTTTTTCTCTCTTTCCACTGGTTGTAGGCATCTTCTGTTATGCTCTTGTGCAGGCAGTTAGTTGTACAAAAAGAATGAAAAAGCATTCTTGATGGGGAGTAGAGTTACCTGATCAAAAATGAAGCTGATGTAGTCAGATACCATGTCTGAGATGAAAATCCCTCTGTGGGAAATGTCACAAACACCTTTGAAGAGCTGATAGGCTGCATAAAGGAATGCCAAAATGTTCACAATGAAGCAGTACCTGTCCATTGTTAGACCAAAGAATTTATGTTAAAACACTTATCTCTCCAATGGGATTTTCAAGTTCGCTTCCTTCACTCTAGCAATTTAGCAACTTTTGTTGTTGATTCTTACAGTAATTCAGGGTAATCTCTGAAGCTGGTGTAGTGTTTGGCCAGAGGAAGAGCAGAACCAAAGGACAGAACAAAAAACAGAAACCTGAGGAAGATATTGGCGATCTGAATTGGAGACCTAGAGTTCCATGCGGTGGAAGCCACTGAAAATGAGAAAGGGGACGGTGTTGGCAATGGTGGCTGTCCCTGCGAGTAGGCTGCTGCAACTGGTGAAACGGGAATGCTGGACATTGATCCTCGGCCTATCGGTGCAAGATGTACGTCTCATTTGGAAGTCTCGGAAGCAATTTTGTTATGCAAGGCTCACTTAGTATTATTTTAAGGTTGGTTAGATGAACTATCAATTAGTTATCCAACAATAAGGTCAACCATAGTGTGGTTGATTACCCAAGCTATAATCACACACACACAAAACACATTTGCTGCATTTCTGCATATTTGTGTCTTTCCGGTAAAAAAAAAAAACAGAGAGAACAAGCTTGGTTTCCGTTTTGCATTGACAAAAATTTATTAAGATCTTAAAAATACATTTTAGTATTTTTAAAATATTTTATTGACTCTTAAATATAAAATAGTTTATGAAGTTTATATTTCTAGGGTTGAGTATGGAACTATTCCATTTGAGAATTTAAAATTTTCCAACTCTATCTTAAATGGTTGGGTATTGAGAAAATAAAATCTCAATCCCATCTCAATAGAATATGGTCCCAATCCAATCTTGCCGAAAATTGGGGACAGTTCACTTTGAAAATTCGAATTTTTTGAGACAAATTGTCAACACAAGACTAGGAATGAACTCAGAATCAAGCAAAATAGTTCAAAAACATTGAAGGAGTCTGAAATTTTGAAGGAAAAAAAAAAAAAAGAAGAAGGAAAGAAACTCATGCTAAATAGCAAACAAACATCGAGTAACAAATGATAGAAAAATTTAAAATATGTAGAATTGTTTTGAGCATATTTAATAAAAAAACTACTATTTGCTAAAAGAGAATTTTTTTAATAGTTAAACCGTCAATTCCATGATTTTTCTTCAATAAATTTTTATAATCTTTCTTACAAATCTTCACATATTACATAAAACAAAATTTCATGTTCTTTAATAGAGATAATATAAACTAATAATATAATAAAATTTAATACATATATATATGGAATAAAATTTAAAATATTAATGAAAAGAAACTATTAAATTAAATATAATGTTTATAATGTATAATTATTGTAAACGAAGAACTTTTTAGTGGAATGAGTGTTTGGGAAGTTTGGGAAATTTGGAACAAATGTGCAAGGATGAGTGAGGTTGAGATCCATGTTTTGGAGCTAGCAGGGTGCAATTAAAGGGAAACATGTTAGAGTTGTCGATGTGGCCCTCAACTAAAATCTTTAAATCCTTAAATTAAATTGAGCATAAAAGGGTAAAGCAAGAAAGAATAAAGAAGATCAAATAAGCAGTCATGAACGTACTTGTAGCATTTATGAAAATGAGTATTTATAGTGGAAAGCCAATTTTAAAAGTGGGAGGTTGAAATGACCATTGGCTTCCTGTGTAGAGATCCAATTTTGCTAGGTTTGAAGAGTACCTAAGATCTTTTGTAATGTGCTTGGTGGTGTAGTAGCAAGTTTGGGCATTAAATATGGAAGGAATTGATTGCCAATACATTTAATGCAGACAAAATAGGTGGACAACATGATTAAATATAAAGGAGAATAAAAAATTAAAAATATATCACTTTATTTAATGTAGTCGCTCACGCTAGAGATGTGTGTTCTCAATCTTTTGAGATTGATATTAGTTTCTTGTCTCCTTTATGGATTGTATATGGGTTCTGCAAGTGAGGTTGATCTCCATCACTCTTCACTAAGCTCGATCGATTGACCTGCAATTGGTCAAAGGAGCTAAGAATTCAGCTAAGCAAGGGAAGACTCCCTTGATCATGAATCGATTTGAAGGCGGTCAATGGGATTGATCAAGTGAGACAACATTACCTTTTTTTAAAGAAAATGGGCCAAGGCTAGGTAAGATGAGTTTGTATTGAGTTGGCACCCGAGCTCCCCCCTATCATTAATGGTTAAAGTAAATGTAATTTTTAAATTAAATTATGTAAATACAATTAATAATATATTATAATTGAAATTTAAATTATGTAATTTATAAATATACTATCATAAACGTTTACAGATAAAATAATATTATAAGTGATTTAGATTTATATATTAATCAAGAAAAATGTAATCTGCCATGGACGTTGGCAGGCTTCACGCTTTCGGAGGTCAAAGAATTCGGGGGGTAGGGCGGGTGTCGCAAAATTTGTGTGGGCTTGCCCATTTGAGAATTGTGGGCAATTGTTGGGAGTTTCTCATCGTGTGAGATTGTTCTCTTTTCCGAAAAAACCTCTTGTCATTTTGATGAGATGCACATGAATTGGTTTAAAAAAATAAAGCTATAGGTATACATTTAATTACTTTTATTTAAATTTTGATAAGTTTATGTAATTTCATTAACTTAATCATAGCCATGTAATACCTATTTTTTCAGTACAATTTAGTTCCAGTACACTTCATTTAAATTCCAAAGTAGTCCAATTCAAAAACCATTTAAGACTCATTTCTGTTTCAACAAGCACGGGTCTGGAACTTTCAAATTAATACTTCTTCTGGTTTTGCTTTTTAGTGTGATTTCAAAATCCTGCGCCCCTCATTTCACTTTGTGTCAACCTGCCCACCCCTGAGTTAGATTCAAGTACTTGACATTTGATAACGAGATATTGTTTCTCAAGTCTCAACATTTGTTGGCAATCCATGCGCCGTTCCTCAACTGCTTCTAAATTTTATTGAGTATTAGGTGGGGAAGTGGAGAATTCACTTAATTCTTCTAAGCTATTCCTCCATTTTTAATGCTTAACAACACACTTGCCAACCTACACAAACAAGATTCATTTCATTATTGAGAATACCATCTGGCCTGAATCACTGATGACGTACAAAATTAACTCAAGCATCTAGAATACAACTCACCCATTGACCGAATAAAGGATCATACGAGCGTTAAGCTAGTTGTTTTGGCTCCTCGGGGCTAGATTCCATCATGTCAAGCTTCAAAACAGGCATATAACCAATTATAGCAACAACACCTGGCATCAAAAACTGGATTATCCATCATGTATGCAAAATAAGCTTCCAAACGGGCATATAACCAATTATAGCAACAACACTTGGTATCAAAAACTGGATTGCCCCTTTTCGGCCTGAGCGAATTAAATCCAAACCCCCAGCATAGATTATTTTTACCTTCTACGATCATGAGGAGTGGACATCGTTCTTATTGTTTTCTTTACAAGAAATATGCAAATGATCGCCAGAGCACCCGGAAACCTATATTATGTATCTATCCAGGAATTATTTAGAGAAATATCACCATTCAAAACCTGAAAATTTAACCTAGAAAGTGTATTGGACAAAGTCTAGAGCCTGTTGTGCTCATTGCTTTCTTTCCTAAGTTATGTCAAAAACATAAAAGAAGATATCAGCCAATGATGGAGTCAACAAGACGGATGAAAAAAAGCAAAGCAACAATCTTTATAATTGCTTTTCCTGGGCCGAAGTTTTCAAATGTATCCGCGCCTCAGTTATTCTCTCACTTTTGAATTAGTTTGGAGACCTCAAAAGCCCTGTTTATAAATGGAGGGAAAAAAAGGAGGGTTAGAAAGGAAGATACATGTCAATACAAGCAATTAGACAATAACGCCTTGCGCAATTACTCCATGTCCATGAAATAGCTAGTGGTTATAAATATATGCATAATGAGGTGAAAAACAAAATCCAAAGCAAACAATGATATATCAGTTTGCAAAAGATTCTAATAATGCATAATTTTTTTTTGATAAAATATAAGATAGTTAATGTAATGTTCCTCCATTGTGGCACATACCACAAGATTGTCTGTCTACAGTATAATGATAGAATGTAATGACAGCAGATAAATAAGAAAGAACAATGACAAATCATCTAAATATACACATCACAGGTCAAGCATAAATTGCCTCAAACGAAAGGTGTCGAACATGTGGAAGGACCTGAATCATGCAGAACTAATATATGTTGCTATTTATACTTCTCAGAATTAGCACGTCAAATTACATTCCAATAGTCACAGCACGTCACCATGAGGATAGAACAGAAGAAAGCATCATTTTAGGAATTTCTTCACAAACAAATCAAATATTAGAAGCTTCTCACATTTTTGCTATCTTCCTTATCAATCCTTGGAAAGCCAGGCATAACACAATGAGCGTATCTTTCTGGATCATATTCACCCTAGTACCAATTTAAAATTGTCCACTCCGCAGGAACCATTCACAGGTCAAGTACGACTATTATCCAAGCAAATTTGAATTCAAATAGAAAAGATAGCAAACCACCAAAGTGCAAAAGCTCAGCCAAATTAATCACAAAAACTTTCAACTGAATATTAAAGTCACACACCAAATCATTTCATGGAGTCAACATCATTTTGTTATCGAATTTAAGTTCTGATGAGGGAGTTGTAGATCCAGGAGTACAACGTCTTCCAGTGGTTGAATCCCACTCCAAATCAAACGCATATTCTAGATGTCTTTCCAGAGCTTGTCCACAAACTGATGTTCCCGGTGTGGAATCCTTAAAATGCAAGCAACTTTTGTCATTTGATCCATTAGCTTCTTTACTATCAGAGGCACATGAGATAATACATGACAGAGTGCTGAGACTACTAGAGTAACTTGCATTGGCAGGTTCCCTAACTGCTTTCTTTCTTATGATTGAAGGAATATTTCTATAACTCATAGCGGAATTCTTCAGCATAGATTCCGGACTGCCATCATTACTAGAGACACTCAATGACTGGTTACTGGTATACGAATGAAAAAGCTGATTGCAAGCATTCTCAATGTCTTTGTCTGCACCAGTACTCCTGCCAATAGAATTTGGAACATCTGAATGAGTCAACCTTGGTAGCTTGTAACACAAGAAACCACACTCCTGATCCACCAATGGAGGTGTTTGGCAGACTCTGCTTCTTTTTCTAGCCTTTTGACTCTCCTCACTAGATGCGTGTAATGACAAACTTAAACAGGTATCAACAGGAGAGCAATCAGACCTGTCAGCTGTAGCACATGAGCTAGACCTAGGCCTTTTAGGAAACTCAAACATTCCTGCGTTTGTAGTTGGAAGAACTACATCAATATCAGCATGAACTGTTTTAATATTAGAGTATGTATCCATGGTATTACTTAATGAATTGGTTGACAGGGGGTCTTGTGATCTGATTTTATTGGCACTCCCTGTGAACAGTAGTTTGCCAGAACTGTCACATGTACTGCTAGAAAATCGACCAAACTGATCCCCATTTAGGTGTTCTATCAGATTTCCCACACCCTCAGAAGATCTGGAAAGCCCCAGGCAAGCAGTTTTTATCTCTGAACCAATCCCAGAAAAATTAGCACTTCCGAGTGACAAAATGATTGAGCAGGCACTATCAGTGTCTTGCGGAATCCTTTCCTCAAAGCGTCCAATTTTACAATCAGTGTTCTGTGGAACCCTGTCCTCAAAGTTTATGATTGTACCAAGATTAGAGGAAAGTCCACAACTGGATCCCAAGTTTTCTTTACTATTGCGGATATGCGGAATCATACTTCCCTGCAATTCGGGAGCAGAGGATCGAGGCAAGTTCAAATCAGGTCTCTTTTTCACCGAGCAATTCCAGTGATTTTTTATAGCATTATCGGTCCTGCCAATGCCAAATGTTGATTAGCAAACCAACTAAACATAAGAATTAAATAATCAAGGAAAACCTTAATATAGTTAAGACAAGAAACACAATATATATACACTGATCAAAATCACAAGGAACAAAACTCTGTGTTTAACCTTAATTTAGGAAAGTAAGAAGTAAGAACCAAAAAAAATTTCTAATTCAACCAGAACATTGGAAAGAAAACTGCCTCAATCTACCATGAGAAATGTTATTATTTAAACCCACATAATTCAATGAACAAGAATACTACAATTGTTTGGACTTAGGAGAAAGACTTTAGGGTAAAAGACCGCGTGAGTCATAAATAAGTCTTCAAGAATGACATTGTTTCTTGTAAAGAAACACCACGCATAATCTTCACCATGTGTAAATTCCAACTAAATAAAGAAACAAAAAGAAGAAAAGTTCCACCAGCAGCATCCAAGTCAACAATAATCTTGCCGATAAACATGCTGGAAATGTTCAGCCAGTGTTTGTTATATGGAAATGAAACTCTAAAATAGATACCTTCCAGGTAGAAACCTTGCAATTTCTGCCCATTTATTACCGAGTACTTGATGGTAGTGCGCTAGAATTGCTTCCTCCTCTTCAGTCCATGCATCTTTTTTTATTGCTGGATCCAGGTGATTATGCCACCTGTAGAATCATGCACAGCAGATATCAGAAGGAGACCTACAATTCATAAATATTTGCATTTGGACTGCAAATACTCTTCATTGCTTGTGGCAAAAATAATTTAAATGGCCAGACAAGCATTTTTAACTAAAACAATAAGCAATATTACCTCCACACTGCTCTTCAGTAAGAAATATATGGCAAAATTAACCCTAAACACCATCACTCGTAAGACAAAAAAATAAATTCTCTTGACAGGAATGGGGATGTCAAAGAAGTAAAGGAAGCATTATTATCTACAGAATATTTGCATGTCTTTGAAAAAGAGATCAAAATATGATCTAAGGCTGTCAACATGATGATTCCAATCAAGTTTATTCATTAGGAAATAAATATCCACAGAACATTTCATATTTCTTTTCAGACAAAGCAATTGTCTGACCCGAAGAGATTTTGAGAAAGCTAATCATGCTAAAATTTCCTTTATCCAACATTTTAACATTTTAAACTTAGGAAGAAATCCCTGAAGCATATATATTACTCATCTTTCCTAACAGTGCTCACCAAAACCTGTGGTGAACTGTGAGCATCTCAAATACACACTAGGCAGCCCCTCACTTTTCTAAATAATACAAGGGACCAATGTTTTATTTTTTATGAAGAATTCAATAGAGCATGCAGATTACTCACCTTTCTCGGCACTGCTTGCCAATGCGACCAGGTAAATGCGCTGCAATATATGACCACTTCTTACTGCCGTACTTCCCAACTAACTCAATTATACAATCATCCTCCTAAAGTTTCAGACAGAAGACACAAGTATTCAGTATGTATGATTATAGGCATGACACATACTAAGGAAACTTTTTTTCCTCTGTTGCACAGCAACCAAAGCAATAAAGAGAAATATTCCACCTCCTTCGTCCAAGGGCTTTTGACGAGGTCTGGATTAAGAACCTTTTGCCAACGATGCAAGCACTGAACATCTGTCCTTCCAGACATGTGTTCAGCTGCAGAAGAGAAAAAGCCAATCAAACAACAATTGCAAGTTGGGGACAATAATGGAAAGGTACCACATCACAAATAGAAATCTTCACCAGACACGCATATCTTGGAATGGTATGATATGACCAGCAACACATCAAATTGAAGGTATTTAAAGATAAGAAGCTAATTTTGACACTCAGGGGACTGTTCACCTATATGAGCCAACTGCTTACAAACTGCTACTGGATTTCATTCTTTTATCCCCAAGGACCAAAGAAATTAAAGCAAAACAATTCCCACATTATTAGACATGCTCTTCATAGGCATCTATAAACAAAATAGTTATTCAGAGCATAAGGAATAAGAAAAACAATGCAAACTGTGTCAAGGATTCATTGCAAAACCATCAGGTGAAAACAAGAGGTTTACTCAGTGAAAGTTCAACAGAAATCAGCCTAACTTCAAAAATGAAATTTAACGCAAAGCCATCAAGGACAGGCATACGTTTATAAAACTTACTGCAGAATAACATGCTTGAAGAAATGAAATGCAAAGGGCAGGCATTGACATTAAAATGCACTCACCTATTTTTTTCCAGTTCCTCCCATTGAACCTTTGTACTACTTCAGCGAGCACCTTATCCTGCCAAAACATTGAATCCCTTTAGCAGCTAAGAAAATCAAGAATAAACTCCTTTTATGCCTTAATCCCAATGAAACTTCCATTTTGAATTTCAGCACCAAAGTTATATATTTCGGTAAACCAACTGTAATATTTCCAATCTAGAAAAATCTTTATGTTCGAAGAATGGAAACTTTTCTAACTGATTTGATTCCCCAATCACATTAAATTGGGCAAAGAGTCAAAGTTTGTAATCTAGATGCATACCTCTTCATCTGTCCAGCCTGCTTGGGAGGAACGTCTGGCCGGACCACATCGTCTGCGAATGCTGAAACTACATGTTGAAAAGAAAAAAAAAGAAAAGGTAAGTGTTGGACACAGGAAACTTAATTGTTAAGTGTTTCACTTAAGAAATAATTCAGCCTTTCCCAAAATCATTAGCGCCCCTATCATGATTAATTCATTTATAGAGCACCCTAAAAATCTGAAAATTTAATGGTAACATGAACTATATTGCTTCATTAGTAATTCAGCAATAAATTAATCAGAAAATATTCAACCATTAAATGGCAAGAATATCTCCTCAATATGTCGAATACTGTTCTACCCAACATACAGAGGAAAAATTTTCAAATGTTGCATTAAAGAACTAATTCTAGTGCAATTATATCTTTAAGTTCAATTTTAAGCTCCGATAGTGTAGAAAACACACACATGGTTAGCTACAGATGCATACCCAGAATCAGAGGAAGATCTAGGAGTGACAGTGTCAGAACTGCTCTCGGAAATTGAGGAATATGAAGCAAATCTGACTTCATTTGTTGACTCTAGTGTGGATATTTCCTTCTTGACTTGGTCCATGACTTCCTTGCCAATGCACTTAGCAATATTTGAAAAAAGAAAATTTTGTCGTAAGATTTTTATCAACTGTGAACTCTGTCCTTGTCTTCAGTTAGAAATCAGCAAATGATGCAAAGTAACCACAAAACAAATGCACGAGTATCAAAGGAAAACGTTAAGATTTTATCCAAAAGTCTCACATTTAAAAAATTGAATCTGTTAAAAGAATTGATCCAAATAATAAACCATCTATCAATGCTGGAATGAGATTCAATAAATCAAAACAAATTACACACACACGAAGACCAAATCATGCTTGCGCATGCACAAAGATAAACCAGAAGTACGCAGAACAAAGTTACAGAAAACTGCAAAGACAAAGCAGAATGCTAATTGATCAAACCAATAAAATTCCGTACTTCTGGAAAACCAATTGATCAAACTTACAAATTTCTGAACTTCTGAATTCATTCCTCGCTCCTGTGTCCCAAAAAATTAATATTCTAGACAACATATAGAAGAAAGACTACATTTTTATGACAAAAACTCAATCCCTCGTCTCAAAAAAAATCCCAAAATCTTCTCCAGAAACGAGAATCAGATCGCCAAAATCGACATTTTCCTATCTACACAACCCGCTATGCATACAAACAAAATCAAAGCTTCATTCTATAATATCAGCGAAAGTAACAGTCGAAGACATAACAAGTAAGTAAAAAAAATTGAAAATTACCTAGAGAAAGAGGCAATTCACCACCTAGCTCCCATCAGCCACTTGAGTCCATCCTCTTTTTTTGATCTGTAACCGCCGATCAAACAGCAAAAACGTGAAAACAAACATAAATTTTATACTCAGCAAAGAATGCAAAAGGAAAAACACGGAAATGCAGCTACACATTATGGATTGAACGTTATAGAGATTGAGAGAGAAAAACCGACCTGCGAGAGGTAGGGTTTAACGAAAGAAACGGTGACGAGAGCGAAGCAAGAGTCAAAGAATGACACGAAGTAGCGGGAAACCAAATATTGAATAGACAGCTAATAGAGAGAGAGGCAGTCCTATATGCACTCGACTTGCGTAACGGGCTCATTCTGGTTTCCTTTTTCTCGCACTCGTATCATAGCCCAATAAATAGCATTTAAGTAAAAGAATCAAGTTACTCGATGGTATGATGATACTACCATGGAATTAATGGCTAAAATTTTATTTTGAGTTCCATTTATCAAATATATAATATTTGAATTTGGAAATTATTTTATTTAATCAAAATTTAGCGTTGGGTGCGATTAATTAAAAAATAACAAGTAATATAAACATCAAGCTATTCAAGTTCGATTCGATTAAAATTTATTTAAATTCGTCGGGCTTGATAATCAAACACAAATTCAAGCTCAACAAAAATCCAAATAATCAGATTTGCATCTCTGTCTCTGTTGCCAATATTAATATTAATTAGGTTTGCATCAACAAGCTTTCCATAAATGGTGGTAAAATTTTGCGAGTGAGATAAACTTGGTAAATTTAGGTTGGGATTTGGTTCTGCAATTGCGACTACTTTTTGGTAATTCAATTTTTTGGAAGTAAACATGTCTCGATCTCTTAATTGACAAAACAGAATTCAATGCGTTATTGCGTGTACACTTCTTACCAAGCATGTGGTGTAGCCCACAGGTAAGTTTTGGTAATTGCCTAATCTTGATTTGTATTTGATGATATCGTACCAAGATATTATTGATAAAATTCGACGTGAATCCAAAAAAGAGTGCAAAATTAAATTATCGAATATAAATGTTCAAATATAAGTATTATAATTTACCAATTTAAAATATATATTTTTTGTCGAAGTTGAGTGCGACGCTCTTTTATATTATACGATTCATCAATAATCAAATCAATATCAAAATTTTAAAAACTCTTTTTGAAAAATTTAATCTAGCCCCCTCTAAAATATGGATATGGCACTCCCTTGTTAAAAAAATCTCAAAAACCACCACGTGTTTTTTAAATATTATAAAAAAACCCTCTAAGACTATAAGTATTTAGCACATGCCATTTTATATGAATTGTTCTGATTTATATA
>JACGDI010004897.1:29603-57343 GCA_014898725.1 Jacaranda copaia | reverse complement strand
AAACTATATATATTATATGTATGAAGATAAATATGTTATAAATAATTTTATATGTATATATGTAATTTTATATATATACATGTACATAATTTTTTATAAATATTATATAGTATGTGATTTATATAAATATGTTATATATTTTATAGAAATGAAATTATTAGTTTTGATTATTATATATGTGTATGTATATATAATTTTATAAATATTAAATAATATTTAATTTATATAAGTATGTTATTGATATGAGATAGTCTAATAGGCCTAATCCAACAAACTATCGATTTCAGATAGGGTTTTCAGGTCCACTTAACATCCAAAGCCCAACAGCACTTCTGAACCCAGCCAGGCTAGGTCACTCGACCACAACCGTCCGATCAAGCGAATAGTTCTCGACTGCATTTGATGGGAAACTTCAAGCCACTTAGTCCGTTCAATCATCCCTTTGGTCGACCACCTTATCTAGTCGATGACGGTTGACTAAAGTGTTCACTCTGGCGTTAACTCATATTCTTGCCATATTCAATGCTCTGACAGGCAATGTGACTCCGTATTAATTGAGCGTGCCACCCCAGTACAACCGCTGCCACCAACTCTAGCAAGAAGGCGCACCCCCAGAGTATTATTAATATTGGAAAGTAGGATATGATGCCACTTAAAATAGTATTGGGATTGAAAATAATCAACAACTCCCAAGTAAGGACAAAATAGCCCTCCACACTTAATAGAGACATCTTAGATATATCATATACTAGAAGAAGGCTATAAATACCTCATTGCTAACCACTCTTTAAGTATGTCATATACACTATATGTTCTTACTCTGCTGTTCAATTATCTAACTCCACCAGTACTAATTTGAGTATTGGAGTGCTTTTCTTAGCTAATGTAACATTTGCTATTAGTTGAAGATCTCAACCCAAGAAGAAACATCATTGATTGATCATTTGACATCCGTGGTTGAATTAGCCCAATTCATTAAATACGTCTTTCAACCTTATCAGTTATATATTTCATAAATAGAAAATTATTTAATTTTAGATTAAACAAAAAAAATATATTTTATATATATGTATATAGATATGTTATAAATAATTTTATATACATATATGTATTTATATAATTTTTATATGTATATAATTTTACATATATGTATCTATATAATTTTATAAATAATCAATAGTATTCAATACACATAAATATGTTATGTATTTTATAAATATGAAATTATTTAGTTTTGATAATTTTATATATATCTATGTTATAAATAATTATTTATAAATAGTATTTAGTATATATAAATATGTTTTATATTTCATAAATATTAACTTATTTAATTTTTGATTAAACAAAAGAAAAAAATAATATATTTTTATATATATGTATATAGATATGTTATCAAGAATTTTATATACATATATATTATGCATATATGTATTTATATAATTTTTATATGTATATAATTTTATATATATGTATGTATATATAATTTTATAAATATTAGATAGTATTTAATTTATAAAAATATGTTATTTATTTTATGAATATAAAATTATTTAATTTAGATTAAATAAAAGAAAAAGAAAAACGTAAGGATATAAACTAATTATATATGAGGGTATTTTCATCCATACAATATAAAATTCAACTCAAATAAACAAAAAGGAGCAGTGAACCACAATTTAATAACATAAGGCGGCATTTCAACCTTTATTTATAACAGGGAGGTAAACTGCTCATTTTATATTTCACAAGGGATAAAAAGATTTTAGCCCAAACTCTTTTTTATATGCTTGAAATGTTAAAATATTATGGTACCCAATATAGTAGTTTTTCAAATATTGAAGTTTATTTACAAGATAGTTAGTATATGATGTTTAAGTAATTAAATTTTATTACCTATTGAAAAGTTCTATTAAAAAATTGTAACTCTGTTCAAGGGTTGTTACTCTAGTGAAGGTTGTGTTAAAAAATTATGACTTTGTTAAGAGCTGAACTAAAAAGTTGCATTTCAATGAAACGTTGTTGATTTATGAGAAGCATCTTTAGTACTCTGCAAGAGGAGTTTGATGTTTTCTCTGCCGAATACCAGCGAGCAATGGTAGAAAGGAATCCACCGAGAAAGTAAGACATTACTCTACCACTTGACCACAGCACTTGCTTTAGTCACTGTTTGCGTGAGCCCCAATTCCTTATATTGGATTTCTGCAACTATAAAGGTTAGTGATGTGAGAAAATATTAAAATGACAAATCTATCCCTCCCCTGCAATAAATTGCAGAAAAATCAAGGGATCCATGTCATTGAGAGTAATGTTCGAAAAATTAAACCTTTCATTGAATTAGAAAACTTATCAGTTTATGGTTTACTGGTTCAACCGTCGGTTGAACTGTAATTGAACTGCAATTAAACTGTAACATTATAATTATGAAATATATATTTATATTATATATATTACTTAAAAATTAATAAAATATCAAAATATAAAATACAAAGAGCTTAAACGATATTGTCCAATATTACAATCCAAATTTTACTATTTATATTATAAATTATTGCAAGAATTTAAATATATCAAATCTAAAGTTTAAAATTGAGAGTGTATAAGTTAATTTTAAATTATAAACTCTAAATTAAGGCTTATTTTTTACTTTTAAATAACTTGTGAAGTGTACCTTAACATTTAAGCTTTGTACTTGACCCAAAAAAAAATTAAAATAATTTTATTAAAAATTAAATAAAAAAACTAGTCCGATTCAACAATTCAATCGGCCTGTTTGAACGATTTTACAAAATATGATATTTTTTTATTTTTTCAATTTTTTGAAAAAATCAAACCAGTTTACCGATTGATTGACGGTTCAATCGGTCCACTTAGTCGGTCCGATCCGATTTTTTAAATAATGATTGGGAGCATGGATTGAAACTGTCAAACTAGCCAACTTGATACTCATAGAATCCGACCATTCGAAGCAAGGAACGTGGCAAGATCTACTTCTCTCTATATGACTTAAGCATAGTACATCCGTACGAGAATATTCTTATAAATATCTCCAAATTCATCTTCAAACATGTTATATTTTAAAAACTCTTATTACTATTTATGTTATATCTATACTTAAACAATCTCATTCCTCTACTTGACTTAAATATTGGAAAGGTATCGAGATCCTTCTAGCTATCACGTCCCGGCTGAAAACGTGCAAAGCAGCAAGACGATGAAGGTTAATGCTGATCTTGGAAGACTCTAGAAATTTGTATATACTTGTAAGATATTTGTAGAACTTGTATAAAATTTTTTAGAGTAGGTATTGAAAGATTCTAGTTTAGAAAAAATTCTAGATTTATAATTGTTCACATAAATTTCATTGTCTGTAAAATTAAATTACAAAATAGAAAAAATAATGGACAAATTAAATTTATATTAAAGAATAATATGAGAATTATAATTTATCAGAGAAAAATATAAATTTTCTAACAAAACTAATCCCCTAATTCTTTTCCCAATATATGATTCAAGGGCTTGAAGTTTGTTCTTGAATATATGGTATAGTATTTTTTGACCTGGTAAAAGACACTATAAAATTTCTTTAAAACTCAAATCTTGACTCCGAGATCAATAGACTTAATAACTTGATGTTTTGAAAAGATATAGAACTTTTGCGGTAGCAATACGTAGTTGCAGCAGAAACTTAAAGTTTGAAAACCCGAGTCTTGGAATTTGAGAATATATGAATATATATATGTGAATATGTGTATATATCAATATGAGTCTCTAGGCACTCTTTTATATAGGTGTTTAACATGAGACTCTGAAATAACTTGAACACATTTGATAATTATATCTTTGATTCATATTAAAAGATAATATTAAATGTTCTTGGCCTGATTTGGCCCACATACATAAATATCCCACGTGTCCCAACTTGATTAGCTTGAGATTGTTAGGCCACCAGACTTGATGTGATTGACATGATATACTTTTATCTTGATACTTATCAACATTTGATTTGTATAAAATAAATATTAGACTATGAATTAAATTAACTATTTATTATTTAGAATCAAATTTAATAAATTCCAATATATAAAATAGGAAATTTTAAATTAATAATTAATATATTATTTATACATGTCATTTTTTTAATTAGCCCAAAAATTAAGCCATCTACAAATGCTCCCTCGAGACTTATTCATGAACGATGTTTTCTAATACATTTTTGATTGAATAAGTTACGATAATATATATTTAAATATATATATATATATAACATATGATCCTTTAAAATATATACATATATATTTAAATACATATATATAACCTATGAGCTTTCAAAACATATATATATATATATATATATATATATATATATATATATATAGGAAACACATAGTTTCCAAGTCTTGCAAAAAGAAAGCTCCACCATTATGCATGCTGCCCTTGGCTAACAAAACAAAATTGATCTTGAAGTACCTTGAGTCTTTTTGTAAGTCAAATACCTTTTACTTGTGCGGCCACCATTGTAGTTAAACATTATCTCATCTCAATTGCAAACAAAACAAGTGAATCAGAGAACAATGTTTAGAAGAAAACAAACTCTCTTTAAATTATTCATATGGCCCACAATCAATTAGTGCATTTAAAAAAAGCATTCTTCTCATTTGTTCTGTAACAAGAGAAAATAAGGCTTCAGTGGGCGAGTGGCGATGCAAAATCATGCACACATGGCCTATGGTGAAATCAATTAAAATTCTCCCTTGAACACCAAAGACTCCAACTTGGCAAAGCAAATTAACATCATTGTGAACAAAGTCAGACTAGGTAGAACTCTTTCTCCACAAAAACTCCAACTTCAACAGGGATTGCATTGATTCGGACAAGAGGCTAGTTTTCATGATAATTCTTCAACAAAAATACTATAAAAGGGGGTGATTGCTTTGCCGAGCATAGTTGAAATTAAGTTAAGAATTTGTTGTGGAAAATTCATCAACTCAATAAAGGATATCCTCTTCCTTTTAGTTTTTGCACACTAACTGTTTGTAGAAAATCCTCATAGAGCTCATATAACCATTGGCACTTCTATCCAATCGGCTGATTATCACAACCGAGAGAGAGAGTTGCTTGGACTTCTTTGGCATTCATCAACGAAGAATTTTTTACTCCTCAAGGGCATCAACATATAGCAAATACAAAAATTTTGAAAATTTCAAGTAAATTATTAAATTGAAGAATGTTTCTATGTCTTTGTATTTTCTTCTTCATCTCATCTCTTTTTGCTTTTGCAGGTTAAGAAACATAGCCCATTCCTGATCAACTCATGAGGATGTATATTAAGGATCACACAGAACTATCTCCATGCATTATCATTGAGAGTGACAAAGACAACCTCAAAATTAAAAGTACCAAATTGGTTATCTATAAATCAACCAATGATGTTCTTCGTTCCATACCTCGACCTCCTAGTAACTCCATGCATATCCAAGAATCGTCCAAAGAGGCAACTAAGGAAGTGAATGATCCACATTCTAGCGTTACATCTTGTTCTAGGATACTTCTCTTGAAGTCTTCCTTTCATGATGCCAATGCTATTAGCCCAGAATTTTTATTTGTATGTTATCATTCCAACATTAATGGACGCCCATTAAGAATTTCTACATCAAGATTTAGCAAAGTATCTTTTCATGAAAGTTATTGGGAATGGACAGAAGATGTGCTAGGCTATTATGCAAATGTTCTTCATCAAGCCAGGGTCTATGCAGCAGTCCATGCCTCGCTTTTCACATATGTCTATCATAAGAATATCCTCCAAGCCTTCCTTGGGCTGTGTTGCCTTTCCACGAACACTTTGCATACTACTATTGGTGAATTTTTAGTTTCTTTATAGAATCTTCGTGTACTTGGTGGATTGCCTATCTGTGGATATTTTTATGATGAATCTATCCTCACTGCAAAAGAACTACTTGGTGATAACAAACATGACCCTTCTCTACCATAAAGTTGCAAATATATATTCTTGGCTTATCATATGCTCCCTGAGGGCTCTTATATTATTCCCATTTCTGATTAGATTGGCTTTTGGTTTAAAAGACCATTGAGATATGCGGAGCCCCCTTTGAGGCCTTCTCGAAAGAGGTCTACTGAGCCAAAGATCTCTCACAATTCATGTGGAAGAATCAATGCATCACTTTTGTCTTGCACCAAGGAATATAATGAGCCCTTTATGATGTTAGAGTTTGAAGAAGATGTTAAAGGAGAGACCTACTAGGCTGCTTTTCTTTCATGTTGGTTATGCAATTTTGTTCTACCACATCGCAAAGTAAATCTAATTTGTGCTATTGTCTTCAAGGTCACTAGTAGTATTCCTGTATTGGCGGGCATCTGCCATGATTTAAGGAATATATCAACTTCACCAAGTCTTCAGGAATCTTCTTCTATCTTTCCCATTTATTATGTTCACAGTTGGATAGGGTACTACCTTGATACTCATTTTTCATCCAAGATTGATGTAGGAGGAGCTGAGATGGTCAAATATACACGGGAGAACATAGCCAAATATTTTGATCTTTCAGAGGCATGAGATTTGTTTCTCAATATCAACTCTTCAGCTATTCAAAATTTATGCTTATTTCTGCGCAAGCAGTTCACAGTAATAGATAGCCCCTACATATCAAATACTTGCAAAGATCTTTTTGTGGCTCTTCATTCTACCTATTTAATATTTCGATGAGGAAAAGAGCATATCATTGAAGCTCATAGCCCTTATCAATTTAGTCGGCAATGTAGATTTTGTCAACATGTCTCCGGCTACTTAAAGAAGAAAATTCTTACTTGTGATTTGTATATACTTGTTCAACTTTGATAGTCATGTACCTTACTAAACACATCTTACAAACTTATCATTCGTTGCAATACTTCTTCCTTTCCATTGGCCACAAAGGAATATGCAGATTGGTGGGGCAAACACTAGAAGGCTTCGCAAACAAAACTTACTAAAATTGTTCTCAAAGTCAATTAGAGAAATGTGGAATCAAATTCTAGTCAACTCAATCAACTTAAGAATAGAATTGAACAGCAAGCATTTGAGTCTGGGCATCTTGGTAAAAATCTATCTTATCCTAAACAGGCTTTAATCAAAGATCCCCAAAATAATCCAATAGCCTCACATCTTCAAAATCCTGTTATTTTGGGACAAATTAAAGGAAGGAATTTGGAGCCTAATAGACTTGGCAAAAACTTACCCAAACCCACGAGTACCCATAGGTACCACGCAATGGGCCTCATTCTCACTACTCAATAAAATGCGAGTAATTTTACCCATCGGTAAAATTACCCACCGTTTTTTGGCCAAACCCATGGGTACCCACGGGTGACCCGTAAATAATTATTTATATTTTATTTTAATTTTTCTCTAATTTTGCCAATTATTTTGGAAAGTGTACCACTTTTTTTTGTTAATGTATCAACAATGCAAAAAACTTTCAACATATAATGAAATTTAAATTTAAAATTTGAAATGTAATATAATTTAAACTTAATATATGTTTAGATATTTAATTTATAGTTTTCAAACTAAAACATTTGACATGCTTTAAAATATTTGTTCAAGATAATAATTGAAATTTGTAGCCTCTTTTATTAATTTTGTAGGTAACATTTAAATAATATTATGTAAATTGAAAAAAAAATATTTAAATATATAAAAAAAATTATTACGGGTACCCGTGGGTTACCCATTACCCGTAGTCACGGGTAATGAGTCTACTATCTCATACCCAATAAAAAATAGGTAATTTTACCTGTGGATAAATTTACCCAACCCATTTTTACCCGTGATTGGGTTACCCGCGAGTACCCATTTGTCAGGTCAAAAGCCTAAGGATTACAACCCTGTTGAACATACTCAAGTGTCATCTAAAAGGCAATGCAACTTAGTCAAGATTTCATTCCCTATTGATGCTCCAATGTAAGGAAATGAAATAATTTCTCCACTTTCTTGCTCAAATGGCAATTCAAGTAACCAATGCATACTCAAGAAGAAGCTAAAGGTTTTATATTTAGATAATTCAGTATTAATTCAAATTTTTTTTGCAGATGTCCCAAGTTCTTCTTTACCTTTGGGAGAATTAGCAAAATATGTAAAGTTGTTTATTTATTTATTTTTAATATCATGTACCCCTCTCTCTTTTTTTTTAGATATATATTGCCAATTCTTTGCACTAATTTCTTCTTCTTTTCTTTTCCTTTTTTTTATGTAGCTTGCAGATCTCGAGATGCTAGTTCCAATCACTTTCTAAAGAAGTATTGATTCGATAAATGGGGTTAATCTTTTTAACTTGCTTGAAACAAACATTTCTCAAATGGTGGCATGCAAACTTCCCATGACACTGCTAATTCCAATAAGTAGCCAAAGGTAATATTACCTGAAATCACAAATGATAAGGTTTTTGCTGAGAAAGACAAGCCCAAAAAGATATTTGAAGCTCCATCTCGGGCATGTTCAGCTGCTGAAATTTTTGAATTTTATCCTCGAATTATAAAGATTGAAGCAGAGCAGATGTTACTCAAATTCTATTGGGAACGGATATGTCAAAAACTTATGAAAACTCCATTTGAGCAACTCTCAGAGATAATGCCTACAATTGATGATTTGATTGCGAAGATGAAATCATACATAAAAAATACATCATCTTTGGAGAACCACTTGCGATCTTTCTTTGAGGGTGCTTCCAACTACACAAAGATTAAGTCAAATTTAATTAAAAAAAAAAACTCAAGAAACCTATTAGAAAGCACTATTTTTTGCACAACATGTCTTTTCGAGACTGAGGCAATAAAAAGTAAAAGAGTTGAACTCAAAAATAAACTTCTTCAAATTTCTAAGCAGCAAGAGGAATAGAGAATATTACTTGCCGAGTTAAGCAGTAAAGAAGAATTTGCAAATTCATTGCTCCACAAGGCTGAAGGGAACTTGTCTACTATCCAAAAAAAAGTGGCCACCAAGAGAGATAAAGTTTCAAAACTTGAAGACACTTCATTTTTGACTGATCAAGAGGTTGAGGCTTTAAAGAAGATGGAAGCACTACTTGAAGAATCTTCCAAGGAACTAGTAGCTTTTAATATACTTGCATGAGTAATTAGCTACTTAGCCTTTGTTTTCTTCTTCTTTTTTTTAGCACAATTGATATTAAAGAACACTTGATTACTACATATGCAATAAAAAAAAAATTCTCTCTCTTTTTTTTTTTTATGAATTCTCCTTGTGCATTCTCTTTTTTTTTTCTTTTTTTAATTCTTCAAATTGATGTCAATTTTAAAGAAAAATTGTATTACATGCCCCCAACAATTGAGTGGAATAAACTTACTTAAGCTCATGAGTAAAGCTAGCTATCTTAATAAATTAAACTTGAAAAAAATCAAATCTTCTTCCAATGATATGCTTGAACTTGATAAATCATCCATGAGTACTCCAATGATTTGATTGAACTAGAGAAGTAAATCATTCCAATTTGCTTCAATGATACAATTGAACTTGGAAAATCCTCAAAACTTGTTCCACTGATGTGTTTGAACTTAATAAGCCATCCAAACTCATTCCAGTGATGTGATTGAACTTTATGAAGTAAGTTATCCAAATTTTCTCCAATGATATGATTGAACTTGGGAAATCCTCAAAACTTATTCCAGTAATGTGTTTGAACTTAGTAAGCCATCCAAACTCATTCTAGTGATGTAGTTGAACTTTAGGAAGTAAGTTATCCAAATTTGCTACAATGATATGATTAAACTTAGGAAGCCATCCCAACAAACCTTTTTTTTTCCAGTGATGTGATTAAACTTGGGAAATAACTCTCAAGCTACCTACGCACCCTAACAAAGGGATCAAGTTATTACATAGTTCAAAGTAAACATTTTTTTTCAGTGGGGTGCCGTTCACAGTGTATACTCATGCGGGCCAGGATTATCCATTGCTTAACCACCTTGGACTAGGTGGGGTATTTAATATTTTAACCATATAAAATACCTTTAGTGGGAAAAGTTAGCAGTTTAACCATATGCATTGCCTTTGATGGTTATCGTACACAGTTTATACTCATGCGAATTAGGAGTAACATACAATTTAGGTTCATTCATCAAGGAGCAACATACAGTTTAAGCTCGTGTGTCAAGGAGCAAACTTCTTCTCAAGGATAATATTACTTCAAAAACTTGCCATTTTTGGGGCCTATGCACTATCCATCTCTGTCAACTAACTTGTAAGCACCATTGGTGTAAACTTCTTTTATTACATATAGACCATTCTATTTTGACATGAATTTACTTCCTACTCACTTTGTGATGGTAATGGGCTTTCTTACTGCCAACACCAAATTTCTAACTTGAAAAGATCGAGGATGAACTTTCTTATTGAATGTGCTTGTCATATGTGCTTGATAACATTCAAGTTGTTGTTGTGCTTCAAGTATTTTTTCATCCAATGCTTTCAATTCCTCAAGTTAAAAATGAACATTGTCTTCAATAGTGAGTCTTTCTTAAATTGCTATATGAAATGAAAGTATTTAACTTTCAAGAGAGAGAACAGCTTTAACCCTATAAACTAATGAATATGGAGTGACCTGGGTAGCAGTCCGATGAGTTGTTCAATATGCCCAAAGAGCTTTTCCAACTTTTTCGTGCCAATCCCTTTTAGATTTTGACACTACTTTCTTTAGTAGATTGCATAAAATTTTATTGAATGCTTCTGCTAAACCATTTGCAGTTACATTGTACATCAAGGAATTATATTGCTTGAATCCAAATTATGCGCAAATTTTATCCATCAACTTATTGTAGAAAGGCTTTTCGTTATCAAAAATGATATAACGCGACACTCTATCCCTGAAAATCAAATTACATCGAATGAACTCCACAATAGTTTATTTCTTTACTTTCTTAAGAGGGATCACCTGTGCCCACTTGGAGAAATAATCTATAGCTACCAATATATAAGCATGACCAGCCGACAACTTAGGAGTAATAGGACCTACAACATCATGATCATATGCATTTAACGACCATGAAGCAACTATGGGATGTGAGGGTTCATGAGATTGGTGTATAAAGTTAGCATGCATTTGACAAGCTTCACATTTCTTTGCATATTTCATGCAATCTCTTTAACCATAGTAGGCCAATAGTTTTCCATCCTTTTAACCTAAAAATGAAGCTTAGGACTTGATTGGTGGGCTCCATAAACTCCAGAATGTGCCTCAGTCATAGCTTCAGTCGCTTCTTCACCATTTAAATAGCGCTAATAAGTACCTTCATAAAATTGATGATATAAAATATCTTTGTATAAAATGAAGCAAGATGACCTCTGACGCACCTCAGTCCTATGGCAAAGGTTTTGCGTCAATTTCCCATGTTTTAGATAGTCAATCAGTGATGTCCTCCAATCTTCATCTTCACCAACTGAGACTAACATGGCATTTGAATCCTCGTGATCAAGTTTAATGAGTGAAGGCACAATCCATCCATTGCATACCAGCATATTTGTCATTTTTTCTTCAGAAAGGGCTAAAGTGGTAGCCAAGTTAGCCAATGCATCGGCTATCCTATTTTTCTTCCTTAGGATGCGACTTAAGATGACCTGCTCAAACTTTTTTAACAGACAAGAGGCTAGCTAAAGTAAGGGATCAAATCTTCTTTTTTAACCTCATAAGCACATAAAAGCTGATTAATAACCAATTTTGAATCGCCATAGACCTCAATTTCCAAAATTTTCATTTCTAATGCCATTTGAAGCCTAATAATCAATGCTTAATATTCTATAATATTATTAGAGCATAATTCATTTAACATTACAGAATACGTCAAAACTTACCTTTTTAGTGAAATAAAGATGATCCCTGCCCTCACTCCATTAGATTGAGCTGCTCCATCAATTAACATTGTCTATGCTAGCAAGATCTCAACAAAAAGGGCATCTTCATCAGGTTATTCATCAAATACTTTTGAGTCTGCAGAAATGGGGTAATCTGCCAAGAAATTAGCAAGAGCTTGTCATTTAACTACTTTTTAAGGAACATATGTGATCTCATACTGATTGAATATAACATAACACTTAGCTAATCTTCCTAAAAGTACTAGTTTTAACATTACAAACTTGATAGGATTAGCACGTGATATGAGTCGAATAGAATATGTCTCAAAATAATGCTTCAACTTTTTGATTGCATAAAATAAGGCAAGGCAAATTTTCTCAACAAAGGAGTATTTCAACTTATTTTCAGTTAAAACTCTACTTAAATAATATGAAGCTTTATTTTTTCCTTCATTACTTTCTTGAGCTATTAAAGTGCCAATTGACCATTCTTGTGCTATAATGTACAATATCAATGATTTTCCAGGTGTAAGAGCTCCCAAAATTAGTGGATTTATGAGGTATTTTTTTATGCTCTCAAAATCATTTTTACACCCTTTATCCCATATGAAAGGAGCATCTTTCTTCATCAGGTGATTGAATGGTTGGCATCTTCCAGCCAAATTTGATATGAACCTTCTTATAAATGTGAGATTGCCTTGTAAACTATGCAATTCTTTAAGATTCCTTGGCAGTAGCATCTTTTGGATAGCATTGATTTTGGCAAGATCAACTTCAATTCCATGATGTTGAACTATGAAGCTAAGGAACTTGGCCAGACGTGACACCAAACATATACTTGAGCGGGTTCATCTTCAAGTTATATTTTCTTAGTCAATCAAATAACATACAAAGATCTTCTAAGTGATTATCTCTTTTCTTAGTCTTAACCATGAGATCATCAACGTAACATTCTACCCTTGTGTGTAACATGTCATCAAAAATATTCTACATAGCTCGTTGATAAGTTACTCCTGTATTTTTCAACCCAAAAGGCATAGTTTTGTAACAGTAAATACCCTTTGGTGTGGGAAACTCCATACGCTCCTTATTTTGTGGTGACATTCTAATTTGATTGTACCCTGAGGTTCCATCCATGAAAGATAAAGCTTCATGTCTAGTGGTTGCATCTACCATAAGTTCAATAATAGGTAATGAAAAATCATCCTTTGGACATGCCCTATTCAGATCTCAAAAATCAATGTAAATAAGTACTTGACCTTTTTTCTTCTTAGCTGGCACGATGCTAGAGATCCAAGTTGGATATTTAACTTCCCTGATAAATACTGCATCAATAAGCTTGTTGACTTCAACTTCAATTAGAGGGATGAGCTCCGAGTGAAGTACTTGCTGTGACTATTTTACTGGACAAGCCCCATGTTTTATGCCAAGGTGATGAATTGCAACTTTTGAATCTAATCCTATCATTTTTTTGTATGTCCAAGCAAATACATCTTTGTACTCACTTAAGATTTTGAAATATTATTCTTCTTCTTCAGGATTTAGAAGCTTGCTAACAAATGTGGGATGGGGTTCTTTGATCATGCAAAGATTCAACTCTTTGAGTTCATCAACAGTTACCTGTCCACGATCTTCAAGTTGTGGAAGAGGTTTTAGGAATTCATCTTTAGGACTTTCTGAATTAGGCTCTTCATCAACAGCGATATGATTACATGCATGTAACTTATTATTTTATTCACCATATGACTATTCGATCTTAAAACTCTCATTCTTTACAATAATACTCCATTTTAATGCTCCATCTGCTTTTGAAATTGGGACATGCACCATTATCCATGCTAGGTAGTTTGTAGCTTGTATAAAACCACTTGCCACCAATCTATTTAATTTTTCAAAACAATGATCATTCGACGTAGGATTTAGCTCCTCTTTAACACTTGTGTAATTAGAGCTGATGGTGATTTCCATTTCATCTTCATTTGCACTATTCTTTCTGCATGGATGTTTTACAATGTATTACTTTATTTTCACAGGTTTGTCCATATTGATGACTAGGATTGTAGATCTAGCTCCATTCGATTGGGATAAGTGAAGAGTTTGACTCTCATTTTTTGACTCCAACATATTAATGTTATTATCTACTTTTCTTTTTGCAGCATTATTTCTGAACCTATTAAACATAGAACCTTTCAGACGTGGACCTATATTAAACATGTTTTGATCTTTAACATCAATATTTTAAATATAGAAGGATGAGTAATCGGAGCATTGAGACAATCAAATACAAAAACTCGATGATTATTTTGTTTTTGCTTTTCTTACTTCACATGATCTTCTGCAAAAATATGCTAGACATCAGCACACTTATCTTTCTTTGTTACACGTATCCTGACCGATTGTGTAACTTTGAATCCCAAGCCAACCCTTAACTATTCAACATAAAATCCCTATCTCTTTAGTTTTTGGTGTGGTCCACTGTGTCCATGAACTTTTTCTCCAGTTAACTCAAGTTTAAGCTCACATAGATTGGGTGGATTAATAAAGTCATAGCTAGATTTTTCAAACAACTTATATGCCTTAAGATAAAATGTCCTCTCAAATTCTTTATAGGAAACCCCTGCAATAGATGGTCTATTATAGATTGATGAGCTTATGCCAACAATGGGCATGGTGAAGTCCTTCCTCAAAATTTGACAGTCACTTGATTCTACCACCTTTAATTGGCTTTGAGCAGCATCATTTGGCTCAATACATACTCTAACTAGAATTTTCTTTTTCTCTTGAGATGCTTGTGGTGTATATCGAAATATTGGTAAGTTGGAGTCATCACTGCACTCGTATTTTTAGCTTGTCAAAACCTCAGTAATTATCCATTTACTAAAATTTTTAGAACAATCTTATCTCCCTTCAATGAAGTGGTTACCTGAAGCCTTTGCAAGTTGCACTTCACCTATTGAGTTAGGATCAAGATAAAGTTTAGCATCAGCGAAATATGATTCAACTTCAGTAAATGGCTTCACATCTACATCAACTTTCATAACTTCTCTATTTTTTGAATATTTGAAGCACTAATGAAAAGTGGAAGGTATTACTCCATTTTCATGAAGCTATGGCCATCCCAAAAGTAGATGGTAGGAAGCCTTTGCATCAATAACATGAAATAAAGTTCTTGCTTTCAACTCCCCAATTGTGAGGTCTAAATGAATCATACCAATGGCTCATTGGCCTTCCTGATTGAAATCTTAAATAGTTAGGTGATTGTGTGAGAGATCCTCAATGGAAATCCCCAAATTATTCATGGTGAATTTTGGCATGATATTGACGGCAAATCCTCCATCAATGCGTATGCGATTAACCTTTTGCTCCTATATAAATTTGAAGATAAAAAGTGGCCTATTGTGTGGTTTTGATCCCAATAATAAGTTCTCATCCATAAAAGCAATGACCGTACAACATAAAGTAGAGTGTTGCTCTTCAGTTTCGCAAGATATAGCGTGTACTACTTCAACTCTTTGATCAAAGAATCGAGTAGGAAAATAATCTTTTAAAGCCACCTGAATCCTTTTGTAACCTGCAAATGAATTTTTCTACTTGCTATTTGTAGCCTTTAAACTCTTCATCTTTCTTGGTTGAGGGCGTCTGGCTACATACAAGACCTTTAATACTAATGGACGAGATTAATTGACACATCATCTTCTCCCTCGTTGATGTGTTACTAGAGTCCACTCATCGCTATCTTCAATTTCAGTAGTAGAACTTATTTCTAGCTTAGTCACTTTATCAATAAATTGAGTCTCCACTAGCACTGGATCTAAGCTTCCAAATTGAAGCATTGTTGATGCTTCCATAAGTGAAGATAAGAAAATACTGTCTTTACTTGCAACACATGTGGTATTTGCTACAGTTACAGCACTAGCAAGGTTTGATCCAACAACGTCTTTTATATCAAGAATTATCTTTCCTTCTCTTGCCAATGCCATTACTTTATCCTTGAAGACAAAGCGTTTCTCTATCGAATGATTGATAACTCAATGATACTTGCAATATTTTGAATCACTTATCTTTTCAACTTTTTCAGGACCTTTTGATTCAGGCAGTTTAATCAACTTTCTTTTCAATAATTCATCAAAAATATAAGAAACATCAAAATCTGGAAATGAATACCCCTTCTCCTGCATTTCTTTCAGTGTTTTTTCTTGCCAGTTGGAATGCGTTGATCTTCAATTTTCTCAGCAACTTTTTTATTACTTGTAAGAATTTTTATGGAGGCTGTTCTGACCGCCATGGATTCCTTAGTAGTAGCTTTGCCATATTTTTCACTCTTTTTTGAATATTTCATTTCTTTCTTCTGGTCTTCAACAGGAATTCGAACCCCTTGATTAGCAATGCTAAGCTCTATGTCATGGGCATGAGTGGCGAATTCTTTAAAAGTGTGAGGCTTGATTCATTGAAAAATGTAGAGAAGTCCCCAATACGTACCTTGAATACACATCTCTACTGCAGATATCTTTGAGAGTTTATCCTTGTAGTTCAAACTTAATGCATGCCAACGATTGATATAGTCTACCACTGGCTTATTCTTTCATTATTTTGCATTGATAAGTTCAATCATGCTCACAATCTGGTACGTACTGTAAAAGCGATTCAAAAACTCCTTTTTCCATTTGATCCTAACTATTAATAGATTCAGGCTCTAAGTCAATGTACTAGTCAAAGGCATTTTCTTTTAATGATTGTACAAACTATTTCATAAGAAGATCATCGTACATCCCTGCATTATTGCATGTCTCTATGAAATGGGCCATATACTATTTTGGATTTCCTTTCACATCAAATTGCTGAAATTTTGGTGGTTGATATCTTATTAGCATTCTCAGCAAGTCAATCCTCTTCGTATACGGCGTTGAATACACAATAGAACTTTGAGAAGGCATACCATACTAAGCCCTAATAGTATTGGTGATCATGTACTACAATTGTCGAATAGACAATGTAGCAATAAAAGTTGCAGAGTGGTTGATCTTTCGATCAGCTTCTTGCTTGTAAGGCATCTCCTCAACTTGTTTCTGCACCATTGTATGACCAAGGGAAGATTGATAATTGTAGCCAAATCCTCCAAGATGAGAGTATTCCTGCTTGTTCATAAGTTGCGTAATTTCTAAATCTTTTTCTTCTACAATTTTTTGGAGGTCAGCTATAGCTTAAGCCATCTGAGCAAGTTGTTTATCTATTATTGCCACTCCAACTGTTGTAGCCGACGGTTCAACAAAAGATAATGCCTTAGGATTCGTTTCCCTTAGACTTCCAGAGTCAGAATCATCAGATGGAATGCAATCAATATTCTTGCCCCTAGTCATGGGTTGATTAATAAATTCAGCAGTAGGGTCAGCAGCATTGTTCCTAGCTAAGGCAAGTTGGTTCCTCTTAGGTGCCATTGAGTGGTTGCAAATATCTTCAAAATTTAAATGAGAGAAAGAGATGAGGGGTAGATTGCGTCCCACCAAGTGTGCTAGAAATTTGTTTACACAAATTTCATTGTCTGCAACATTAAATCACAAGGCAAAAAAAAATAAAAAATAAACAAATTAAGTTTATATTAAAGAATAATATGAGAATTACAATTTATCATAGAAAAATATAAATTCCTTAACAAAACTAATCCCCTGATTCTTCTTTCAATATATGATCCAAGGGCGTGAAGCTTGTTCTTGGATATATGGTGTAATATCTTTGACTTGGTAAAAGACATTATAAAATTTCTTTGAAACTCAAACCTTGACTCCAAGATCAAAAGACTTAATGAATTGATGCTTTGAAGATGTATAGAACCTTCACGGTAGCAATACGTTGTTGCAGCAGAAACTTGAAATTTGAAGATTTGAGTCTTGGAGTTTGAGAATATATAAATATGTATATGTGAATATGTGTATATATCAACATAAGTCTCTAGGCACTCCTTTATATAGGCGTTCAATAGAAGATTCCGAAATAATTTGAACACATTTGATAATTATATCTTTGATTCATATTAAAATAAAATATCAAATATTCTTGACTTGATTGGTCCACATACATAGATATACCACGTGTCCCAACTTGATTTGATTGACATGATATACCTTTATCTTGACACTTGTCAACATTTGATTTGTATAAAATAAATATTATAATATTAATTAAAATTAACTATTTATCATTTGGAATCAAATTTAATAAATTTCAATATCTAAAATAGAAAATTTTAAATTAATAATTAATATATTATTTATACATGTTATTTTTTTAATTGGCCCAAAAATTAAGCCGTCTAAAATAATCTAGATCATAGGATCAAACAGATCTCCACCGTCCATTTGAGAGGGTGGCTAGTATAAATAGGCTAGGAGATCATTTGTAGCAAAGCAAGTAAGAAGTAGAAGTGAAGTAGAGAACAACTTATAAGTAAAGTAGTAATCAAGCAATAAAAGCCTCCTTGAGTTTTAACTTCTCAAGTCTCTCTTGTTCTGAATGCTGGGATAACTCACTTAGCACATACAATACTTGAATAATAAAGGATAAGGCTGACTTAGCTAATGTCGTAGGGGATGAATAAGGGGCTAAATGCCGCATGACAACTTGTAAGGACAAGTCCGTGATAAAGTATTCTTCTAACATTTCCTTGTGCTTTAAGACCTAGGACTCATAGGTTTGCTGCTCATTAGGAGAGGACTAACTTAGAGATCACCAATTTGTGCATCTCTAGGTTAATTAGAATACTAAATTTTTGTCAACAAAAACGCTCCAATACCTACATTAGTAGCACGGAATGGAGATAATAGAAATGGATATGTAGATAATCATATGTCAATTTACTTGAGCACTTTGTCCTTGTACCTGTTTACCATATCGATGGATTTATTTCGGTTACATTATATATTCATTTGAGCCATAAGTTTGGCTTTCGGACTACATCATATAATTTTACTAACGCAACTTTTTATTTCAAAATAGATTTTAATACGATTGTGGCAATAATTTTATTGATAAAATTTATTTTCTTTCATAAATAAGCGATTACGCTCTCTAATCGCGCTTCAGAATTCAACATGTTAGTTCAAATCTCCCACTCAAGTCTAGATCCTAGTCTTGTTTAAGGGTCAATAAAGCCTAGTCAATAATTAATAAAGCTTCCTTAATCCATCATCAGCTTTCGTCCTTCATTGAATTTATTCTTCCCCTCTTCAAGGTCTGTCCAGATCTGCTTGACCCCATAGAGGTTTGACTGGGCTAATGAAGAGGCCCAGTCCAAGTGAATAAGTGCATAAGCATCAAATTGTACATTCTTTACATGGTGCAATAGAGGATGGTATAAGAACTCACGATTTTTCAATTAAGATGAGGAATTTTTTTATTATTTATTTTTCCTTTAAATTATGTTTCCACTGCACTTATATGGTTGATTTATGGAAGGTTCATTTGATGATTGAATATACACACGCACATATACATGTCAGGATAATGTGTCTATATATATATATGTTAACTTTATAATCATATTTTAAAAGAATTTAATTTGTTCACAATTCCTATGAATATTGACTTCGATAGTAAGTTAAATAATAATTTTTAATCTAATATAGTTTGACAATGAGGCATCAATAAAGTAATTCAATTATTATTACTATACTAAAATATCTTTTGAATCCAAGAAAGTCAATATTTTTACATATTAGCTAAATAAATTTTCAATTCATACAAAAATTGAGAAAAAAAACTTAGAAATGATGAAAATGAATATAAAACCAAAAGAAAATAAAAAACAAAAATAGCAAGGCTGAGGTTCTGTTTGGTTTGGTTTCCATTTTCAATTCTTAATCTTCACATCTTCATGTGCATTTTGTTTTATTATTGATTTTTATATTAAAATAATAATTTATTTTAAAAACAAAAGGGAAGTCTTTATTTAGTTAACAATAAAATTTAATTATTCAAATTAGTAGAATATCATAACAAAAATTAACGAGGTTGGTTTAATTTGACAAAATGGTATGTTAAATTTAAAAACAATAACTATACACAACAGAATCTAATGGTCTTTTCATTGAAAATAATAAAACAGACATGTTTCGTTTAAATTTAAAAAAAAAATAATAATAATAATAATAATAATGAAACCCAGAAGCCCCTAAACCTTCACTTAATCCCATAACATGTCCGGTGAAGAATCCATGTGACGGCACAACTATTTTATGCATAAAAAAGAAAAACAAGTATGGTCCAAGAAAAGCGATAATATATAAAATTGAAATAAACCAAATACTGAACCTTCACGGCTTCACCTAACCCCCATTATCGAGGCCACGTGCCGCCGGCGGATTGTTGACCAAAATAATTTCGCCTTTGACTTCGAGAAGCGCATTTGGTTTTTCTTTTTCTTTAATTGTATCGACATAGGACTTATTTGTTTATGAGTTAGAGTATTTCATCAAAATATTTTGACAAAATAATTTTTGGGAAATAAGGTTGGAGAATGTGATGGTTATTTATTTATGTTTTGGATGGCATGTGAAAAATGAATTTAAAAAAATTATTTATTTATTTGTATTTTGTGAAGGAATAAAATATCACATAAATAATTTTTTTGTTGTGTTGGTAGGATAAAATTGATATCTTAAAATTATTTATATATGCTTATATATAGACTGGGAAGGGAAAAAAAAAATGAGAGGGCTTGATATTGGAGAAGAAGTAGAAAATGAACTAGGAGGAGATTTGGGCCTTTTGGATGTATTTGAGATAGTTGGATTAGAGAATGTGATCAGTTATTAGTTTGCATTTTAGGGATTGAAAAATATTTTAACAATTTACAAATAAACAAACTCGTGGTGTTTGAGTAAATTTATTTAAAAAATATTATAATTTTTTATATCTTATAAAATATTTTCGGAATTTATAAGATATTAAATTTTATTTTAAAAATAAATTTTTTGAAGTACTTATATGAAATATATAAAATTTTGGAGCTAATAACAAATTATTAATAATTTTATATTAATATTCACAATTAAAGGCGGCTTTTAAGGTCTTAAAAATAAATTAGAAACACATTATTTTTTTAAAAAAAGAACTATAAATATCTTCACGTATTATTTTAAGAGTTTATAAGTTTTTCTTTTGAAAAGATTGTCAAACACATTATGACATCTTATAAACTTTTAAACATCTTATAAAATATTTTAAGAAACTTGTAAAATATTTATAATTTTATAAATTTACAAAAATGTGCAAGTATTGAATTACTTTTTGTATTTAATTATAGTGCCACCTGATTTTATTGAAATTCAGTTATAATATTAATTTCTGATTATGGCGAACCAGCTGATTGTGCGACACGTACATTTATTAATGCCATATGTTCAAAGATTATATCACGTACAGTATTAAACCAAAGTCAGAAACCCAAAAAAAGCGCAAAGCATGCCCACAGGCCAAAGAATATGATGCCATGAATACGCTACAATTAGAAAACGATTTATGTCAATAATTGAATCGTTTCTGTTTATTTATTATTAATCTTGTCCAAAATTGACTCCAAGAGTCTTACGTTTCAATTGAAAAATAATTCCGTGTGGACTTCGATCAAGAAAACCTTAGCCAGCATATACTTTTTAATTTGGAAAATGCATCCCCATTTTAAGGACAACTAATTTGTTAATCTATAAAAAAATAAGACAAGTCTTTGATGTTGAATGTGATTTAAACTAAAACTTTAAGATATAGCTTTGCTAATTTATGAGACAAATAAAATATTTTGACCCTATATTCACCTCTAATTGATTAAAGTATTCTTACTAACAGAATGCATCTATAAAATAGGACAAGATTCATGTTTTATGCAAATTTAATTTGACTTTGCAACATTTTTTTGATTCATCATCATGTTATTATTCTGAATTTATATACAACTAGATTAGTTTTTAGTAAAAGTTATTTTAAATGCATGTAGTTCCAAGTTGATACATAATTATTAAAAGAACTTTGATTATATTTTTTGTGCAATAGTCCAGTCAAGAGGTGTTTTGTGATATTTGAATGTATTTTATTGACAATTTTTTGGATGCTAAATACTATTGAAACTCCACATATGACAATTTATATTTTAAGGACAACATCCCGCGTTTTACTTTTTTAATATAATTACCTACATTTTAAATTCAAGAGCTTCGATGTTGCGGTTGAGCGTTCAATGAGCTTCAAGAATTATATTTGTAGGTCAGCTTTCTTGCATGTACGTTAAATCCAAGATATCTCCGAGATGAAGGTCGATCTTGACGCGGACCGGCCATTATTTCATATTGATTCCCAGACAATATATTTATTTGAGTAAGAAATCGAATGTTTGAAAATGGTTTACTAGGTTAATTTCTCCAAGAAAAAATAAAATAAAATCTTTTACTAAGTTAGCATTCTTAAAGCTTAGATTATATTTGGGTTTATTTGAGAGATATGGAGAAAATATTTTAAGAATTGGGGTTGGGGGATGTACTATGTTTTTGTTTATTTTGAAAAAGGATTAGAAATTATTTTGAAATAGAATGATATATTTATTTTTACTTTGAAAAAAGATATTATGTGCTGTATATATTTGATATAGATGGGGTTCGAACTTACCAGCCTATCCAAGTAGAATGAAACTCGCAGGTACCCACACGCACTAGCTAACTGCTGGCCTGCTTGGCCGCACAAGAGACTCAACTCTGTGTACATCACAGCCATTGTGCGCATAAGAGACTCAACCTTGTGTATGTCATAGCCATTGTCCGGTGAAAGCAACTAATAGTCAATCTCGCCCTGAAGTTGTAAGGCCCCATGATTCCCCAAACCAGCCCCTGGCCTTATTTGGTGGAATTAGCAGGGGGTATTTGGCATGGACAGAGAAAGCATATGAAGGGTTGCTTCACCAAAGGTGATCACACATCGACTTGGGCAATCACTAGTAGAAGTCGACGAGTTCTCACTTTGGAAGCTCTGCTACATTTAATGATTCCCCCACCCACACTTAATTAACCACTTCAGTATTAAATGCATTTAAACTAACATTCTATCTACACTAAATGTGCCATCAACCCATCACCATTGCATTAAATGCAGAAGATATACTACTATATTTCCGGCCGGTCAAAAGCATGTTGTCTGACATGTGCCAAAAGACATTGAATGACCTTGAAACCTGTCAAATCACATTGATTAGTAGGAAGAAGATTATCATTTCTACCTCCTCCTTTTTTGGAATCCAGATCTCCCACTAGATAGGCACTCGAGGTATGTTCTCATATACACTTTGGCCCTCACTTTGTTGACTGTTGGTTTATCCTCTCATTATACTCGATTTGACTTAGACATTAGAGGGTTTTAGGTGTGGGCAGCCTTGACAAACATAATGTGCTTCCCTTTAGTTGCAGGACTCGATCCACAACCCCATTGTTTGATAGTTGGGAAATTCCCTTCCAATCGATTGAAATTTGTACCTCTCTATTTTCTTCACCTCCACAAGAAAAATAACCTCATTAATATTAAATTAATAACTTTTCTTTTTTGATTAGGAGGGTAAACATAATTTTACATTATTTTTTATTGTACATAAAAGTAGAATGATTAAGAGATATATATGTGTGTGTTTTTTCTAAATATTTTTTAATAATATATACACACACATCAGAGCTCATTAAGATTTGAATGTCTAATATTTCACATTATATGAGAGATACATGTAATTGGATCACAAAACATTTAGCTTGATAAATATATGTATGCAATGATTCATTAATTGAGAAAATGAGTACAGTGTTTGAAAAAGGAGTCATTTTTTGGCTTCCAGCCAAAATTATCTAACGTGTTTAAATTCATTTTTCCCATTCAAAAAATGATTCCAAGCGCAGCCTTACCTTATAACTAAAAATCATGGCCCCAGAAATACAAAAATTTCTTACATAGCCAAAAATAATTTATCTATGAAGTCTCGGCCAAAAAATTTATAGGTACACTGCAATTTCCAATATGGACAAAAGAAAAGAACTAAACTTAGATTAAAGTAATTAAATGCAAGAGGAAAGGCAACAACTTTAACAAAAGTTAAAAAAAAAAAAACGAAATTCAATATTAAACAAGACATAATTAAAAATATAAAATATCGCAGGCATCCTTTAATTATCTTTAAAGAATGATAGTTTATTTATTCTAATGGACCCCGGCGGCTAACCGAGTCCCCCATGCACGGCCAGACAGGCAGCTGCTTTTGAAAAGGTTTCAATAATTGAAATCCACCCACTCTTCTTACGTATTACGCACTAGTTTCTTTTAGTATAGAGAGGCAGCATTAATCATATTATTAGAGTACAAATTATATATTAATTTAATAAATCATAAAATAATTAACAAATTATATGACGCGAGACAAACATTTTACAATTTCGATGAACTGGACTGTTGTAAAATTTTGAAACCCCAATTAGTAATGCTCAAATACATCGCAAATATAAAAAAGTTCAGCCCCATCAAGTATTGTCGTAACAAAATTTTTTTTAGACAGCAGGATAATTTTAAATTATTTTAAAATATTCAATTCTTTTTTATGCGAAACAAAATTAAGTATCATCAGTGATTCGGAGCGGTCAAATACATTAATATATATCGACAGTCAAATTTTTGGATTTTCAATATATATATATATTAATATTGAAATAAATTTGACAGCTCGGGAATCGAATCTTTAAATAAAGAAGAAAATCCGAAATGTGTGTGGATGGGCTGCTACGAAAGACGAACCTTTTGCATCATGACAAACTCAATAGAATAAACTATTTAAAAGTAGTGGTTGTCGGGGTGACATTTGAATATGCTTCCACAAATTTCTTGCGTGTGTCTGTTATGTAACTATTAATATTGGATGAAACAAAAACAATATTGTTAGAAATGGCGAAATTAATAAATAAAAATTAACCGTTTTGCAGGTCTTTTATCATGCCTGAATTAGGTTAGATAATAGCAGTAATGACATTAAATTTTACTTTTTTACAAGGTTGTACTAATATATAAATTCTTTACAATACAGTGCTTGCTTGTTTTAGAGATATTCTGATCATAGTTTACTTAATAAAATTCACAACTTAATAAGTTTGGTTCGATAAAAGGGGAAGATAAATATATATATATATATATATATATATAATTTATTTTAGTCAAAAACAAAAATAATTTATCAAAAGATAAATATGATAAAATAAAATTGAGATAAAATTATATCATGAATGTTGCACATATAAACCCACAAGTGAGATTTTTATGTATTTTGGTTTATATACTTCCATTTTCTTACCCAACTTTTTGTGGAAATTAAATCAGACTTATTGATGTTTCATATATATACCTCCTATTTCACTTCTCCTCCAATCATTCTCTTTTTAATTGAACAACTATTTCTTTCGTACTAATTTACGTTTCCACTTCATTAGTACATTAATTCGTCCACACAATCTCAATTCTCAGCTGCTATATATACCAACGTGATGTACAGTTTTAAATTCTTTATTTTAATTTGATATTTCATATTGTACTTCAAATTATATATGTATATGTTGGCCAAGTTTATATGTCCTTTAATCCATCTAATATATATTGCACTGAACAAGTTCTATAAATTTATTAATTTTTTCAAACACTAAAAAATTTAATTTTTAAATAAAACCTCACGATTTGTAGCTTGCAAATGTTTTAATTATAAAATAAAAGAACTTATATTCATCTATCCTGAATTTATTACTCATTTTTTATACGTTCTAAAATAAAGTTTTTATTTTTTGAACTTAAAATATCTTTTTAAAAAATATTTTTATTCTTAAATAATAATATGAGTAACTCTCAATCAGTATAATTAAGGATAATGATAATGAAAAACAAATTCAAAACATGTAGACATATTTGCAATATTCTTGTTATGTATATATACATATGCATACTTAAGGTTTGAAAGTATACATATATATTAGCAATCTGGGCATATTCGATGTATGTGCTAAAATTTTTATAATATAAAATAAATAATTTATTTTTGATATAATATTAATTTTTAATAAAATTTAGTATTTATTTGAGTTTTTACATAAATAATAACAAAATATTAAGATAACAATGATAATTATAGGTATAGAACGTGTGGTTTGTAAATAGTAGTTAATTGTAGTTATGAAAATTATAAAAAAGAAAAGAAAGAAAATGAGAGCATTTTAAGTCGTCATACAAAAACATACCAAAAAGGAGGTATGTACTTTATTAATAGTATAAATATATATATAAGGATGTTGCATAATTGACCGCAGTTAAACAAGTTATATAAATTTATTTCTTCAAGTACTAAAAAAATACTTTTTAAAGTAAAATTTTGTTAACAAATTATAGGTTGTAAATGTTTCCTAAAATAGAAGAACTTGTATCTACTTGTCTTGAGTTTCTTACTCATTCCTTTTTGCGTCCTAAAGTATAGTTCTTATTTTTTGAACCGAAAATATCTTTTCATAAATATTTTTATCCTTAAAATGATATTTTGAGTAATTTTTAATCACTGTATGATATTTTTTTCTTTAAAATTTAAAATTCGAACCAAATATTTATATACGTAAGAATGGTACCATCCAACTAATTCACCTCGTACCCAAGCACAAAATACTCCTTTACGAAAATGTGGGGAAGAAAGAAAAAGGTTAAGACTGAAAAAGAAATGTCCAAAACAATCGCATGATTAACAAGTTGAAAATTCCAACCAAAAACCCCTTTCTTCACTCTATAAATTGCCAATTACAAGCCCACCCGGATTCAATATCCAAACCAAAATCCAAAATGAATTTCCCCAGACCAATCCTCGTTCTCCTCCCTCTCTTCTTCCTCCAAACCCATGCAATCATATTCAACATCCAAAACAACTGCCCCTACACCGTCTGGCCAGCCGCCGTCCCCGGCGGAGGTCGCCGCCTCGACTCGGGCCAAACCTGGACCATCGGCTTCCCCGGCGGTCCCAAACTCACCAAAATCTGGGCCCGAACCAACTGTACCTTTGACTCATCCGGCCGGGGCAACTGCCTGACCGGAGACTGCAACGGGCAGCTCCAATGCCAATCCTACGGGTCCCCGCCCCACACCGTCGCCGAATACGGGCTCAACACTTTCGCGCACAAAGACTACTACGACATCTCGGTTCTTGAAGGGTTCAACGTGCCGATAGAATTCAGGCCCACCACAAACGGGTGCACCCGACCCATCAGATGCGCTGCGGATATCACCGGAGAGTGCCCGAACGAACTGAGAGCGCCGGGGGGATGCCATAATCCCTGCACAGTGTACAAAACGACGCAGTATTGCTGCCACTCGGGGCCGTGCCGGCCGACAACGCTGTCCCGGTTTTTCAAGAGCAGGTGCCGGGACGCGTTCACGTATCCTGAGGATGATCCGACCAGCACTTTCATTTGCCCGGCGGGCACCAGTTACAGAGTTGTGTTCTGTCCTTAGAAATTTTAATTTTAATTTATGGTTTATGGATTTTCTTTTCTTTGCTTTTTTTTTTCTTTTTTTTGTCCCTTCCTTTTATAAGAATCGTGGGGTTTTACATCATATATATTTATATTTAGATTATAAGAATAAGGTTTTGGACATTACTGGTATGGTGATGGACAATTTTCAGGTAATTACCAAATTTGTACCATGAAATTGAACTATATATGATTTATTTCTTTTCTGTATGTTTTTATATTTTGGTGTTTTAATTTCTTGATTTCACTTGTTGTCGTGGTTAAGCTTTGATTAGGGTTGTGGGGGTGTTGTTCTATGTAGTATAAATGGGCCGCCGGGGGGGGGG
>JACGDI010004897.1:13867-24256 GCA_014898725.1 Jacaranda copaia | reverse complement strand
CTCAAGCCACATAATTATTTAGCCAGTTCTATCAATTTTCCTAACAATATAAGCAAAGTGTTTGTTTTGAATATGGATAACTAGAAACACATGCCAAAATAGTCGGATATCAGGATATAGAAAGATTTTATGAAATTCGCAAAACTAAGTTGAAGAATAGTTTTTTTTTTGTACAACACCTCATGAGTTGACTCAATACTGTCCTATACCAGTGAAAAAATGTTTCAAGTTTCAATGCATTTCGTTGAAAATCTCATATTTCAACACTCAAGAACTAAACCAATTTTAAAGAACTGAGCATACAAAACTGTTTCATAAAAGACTCAAATTTCAAAATTCAGGAATCTATGCAATTTAATAAAATCGATTGTGTAGAAACATTTCACAAAATCGATAGTAAAGAAACATTTCATAAAATCGACTGTGGAATAAACTCCACGTATCTTATGACTCCCAATAATTTGTGTAACAATAACCTCATATTGCCTTGTTGAGCGGTCAACTCAGTCAACAACCATTTCAATGCAAATCAGTAGGACCGATTTCTGTCAAATCGAGCTTCAAGTAGTAGCTAACCTTTGACTATCCCACAGTCAAAATCGCAAACCAAGCAGTTTCTGGCTTGAGGATTAGCCAGCGACAGCCCAATGCTATCCTGCTGGTCTTATTGGATTAGTCCTATGGGCCAAAAACTTTTCAAAGACGCTCCTAAGGGTAAGATAATATGATATAAGCAAAAAAGTTCTAGTAGCCAACACAATTATATGCCACAATCGCCATATGAAACAAAACAGTTCAACGTTATTGTAAAATTAGTAACGGCTTGGTCAAACAATCAAGCAATGCCGACTAGTCAGCAAGACGACTTCACAATCATTATCATTAAATTTGGCGATTAGCTCAATAACATACTAGTCAAATCATATATTAACAATTTGGATGTTCTAATAATTCTATGGTTCAATTAAAATATTTTCAAATTTAGTCAAAATGAGAACATTGATATTCAGAAAAATATTATTTTCAGATCAATATTCAAGGATAGACCTTAAAAAAAGAAGTGATATGAAATATTTAACTAACTTCTTGAATTCAATACATGAGGTCAAAGATAAATTATTTAAAAATAAAGCAGTACGGAGAAATGAATTAATTTCTCAAATTCAAGCAGCAACAATCAAGCAACAACATTATATTTACTATACGCAAGTTCTTTTCTAATAAGAACATCTCGTATTATAAAATATAAACCTCACCTAACAGTATTGAGTAAAGGAGCTTTTATCAGCAAGCCCAATAACTTGACACCTCATCACTTAATTATCCAAAATATAATATAAGAGATATTGAAATAATCATTATATTAATTTGTTAATCTACATCCCCATGATTGATAATTTTGTTTTTCTTTCAATATTCTCATGTATTCTAAGATGTGTGATCATGTACACTCCCAATTAGAATTTGTTTTATCTCATAACACCATTCAAGTCTCTCATTTATTTTGAATTGCAAATCTTTCTAATCTTGATGATAGATCTAGTATTAATCACACTTGTTATGAATTCTAATCCTAATCCATTATATCTTAATCTTTACTCATCCCAACTTCTCAATATTAAGTACTTGGATTAGTAAATTTTAAAATGAATTTCATTCTTAAATCAATTGGTTCATGAATAATTTGCTCAATCGGACTTTATTCATAGCCCCAATTCTATAATTCATCATTTTGAACTTAATCTACTCTGAAATTTTCAGCTTAATTTATATCTTAATACTACTATATTGAATTTCTATCCACAATATACATTTGTGGTCCTCATCATCAACTTATTAGACTCAATTTCTAAATTAGCCTTTATCTCAATTCTCAGTGGAATATTTAATTCATCAACTTATTTTTAGGCTTAATCCTATTTGATATCAAGTCAAAGCTTAATTTAAATTATCAAATTTCCCAATTACGCCAATTCAGATATTCAATTGCCATCATTATTTGAATAGCATTTTAAATTTTATAATATCAAAATCAAATCTCACATCGTAGTCGAGTAAGCCTAATTTTATTTAAACTAATATATATCAGCTGTGCAGTCTAACTTAATTAAAATTCAAGAAATTAATTGAATAAAAATTGGATTCAAAACCTTTATCCAATTGGGCCAAGTCAGGCCTAAATTCAAGCCCAAGAATAGCCGGATAAGCTCGAAATTCAATTTTTAGTCTTTTGCCCTGAAGCTGCCGCCGCACCACTGTCTGTCGCCGCCTTGCTACCATCCAGCGTCGCCGGAGCAAAACTAGCCTGGTCAGGAGGTGCGCCTCGTCTATCTGAAGGAAAGCCCCCGACTAATTCCTTACTCCACCACCGATTTGCCATTCGGCCAAAAACACCCTAGCGCCATCATCGCTCTCCACCTTAATCACTTCTATTCAGCGGTCCAAATCCAAAATTGAAGGTATCAATACGTTCCTGTAACTGAGCCCCTCACGAGTTACCCTTTTCCTTCAAGCTTTGGCTGCCAGAATAGTGAGATCCATCACCACCGTCGCTCACCTTTATTGGCCACCATTTTCTCGCTGCTCCATTGGGTTTTTTTATTGGAAAACTTGGTACCGAAATGTTCGTTGTGATGAGAGGAAAGCATTCGTTGTTATTGTGGGTGACTGCCTAGCCGTCATTCGAGCAATTACAGACGATGAGGTTAATTATTCGGCCCTTGGTCCGCTTATTACAAATGCAAACAAGTGCCTTCACAATATGAACTCCTTCAACCATGTTGGTACAGAGGCAAACAAGTGTGCTCACTTTCTGGCAAAGCATGCTTCTGTATGTACTAGTTCCATTTTTCTAACTTCCCATGTTATTGGCCATGCATTGGCCATGGACTCTTGAATTAATATATATTTTTTCGTTTGTCCTCAAAAAACATGCTTGTGATTTTATGTGTATGTCTAGTAATTTTATCTAACTATATGTTAAACACTAAATGTCTCTACTATCTAATAATTGAAACTTTAGATGAATTATGACACTTTGAGTGAGTTTATAATTTTTTTAAAACATTTTTCAAGATATTTCACTAAAAAAAATATCCCTTGATATGGGATAACTCAGTAGGTCCAACATCAAACGAGACAGCCTACGAGGCCCAACAGTAAATCTATTTGGTTGATCGGTATCGACCTCACTTGATAGGGTTTGCGGTCGACCCATATAGACTTCAGGACCACTTCAGAGGTTCGAACATTCGAGTCTGGTTGACATGAATCGACCTCAATACCACTCCGGCGTTCACTCGGATCCTTGCTGTGTTTATCAGTCTGTCAAGTCGAGTTCCTTTGCACTAATGACACGTGGCAGCCGGTGCAACCGCTGCCAACAACTCTCACAACTCTGCCAACAACTTTGGCAGAGACGTGCCCCCACTGGCACGGTTTATCTAGAAAAACAGGAGATTTAGTCACCTGGCACAGTACCGTGATTTGGACATGGAATGACTCCCAACCCCCTAGTATGGGAAAAAGTTAGTACACCTAATAGGGGTATTTGGGTAAAATCACACCCACAGAGAGCTATAAATACTCCAGGTCCAACCACGCTCAAAGTAATGTCCCATACACTACATACTTTATATTCTCCATATTCTGTTCGGTCTCTCTACCTCGACCAGAATTAACTTGAGCATCGGAGTGCCTTCGCCGGGAGCACCTCAACTAGTTTAACGTGTGTTGTGGTTATAGATCTCAAGCCCCAAAGTTATACACCATCCTAAGTACCTGACCTCCCTGGTCGTCTCACCAATAATACAACTCTCATTTCCTCTATAAGCAGCTTCAAGCAGCATCACCCGTTACTAACAAAAAAATTATGGCAAATCGGACTCCATCACAGTTCGAAAATAGTTGTGAAGGATTTTTAATGGATTACTAACGAATTTTAAAAGAAGTCCAAATATAAATTAGTAATGACACTTATGAAGGATACAAAGAGTCTACATTAAAATGAAAAGTCTATCACAAATTTCATAACTATAAACATAATTTTTTGATGTGCGATGGAAAGTCCATCACAAAATTAATTTTGTAAATAAATCCATCACAAATTTAACAAAATCCATCACAAAATAATTTTGTAGGATTTATTTCAGTAACTCGTTAGTATATGCTTCGTTACTAATTAGTTCTGTGATGAAAATTAAATAAAGTGCGTTATAAAATTAATTTTGTAATATAAATCTAGTCACAAATTCAAAAATCATATTTTGAATTATGAAATTTATGACAGAATATAGATTCTTCAAATTTGTCACAAGTGTCATTACTAATATATATATTTTTTTGTTCTTTTTTTGAAATTCTTTAGTAGTCCATAAAAAATGCAGCACAATTGTCTTCAAATTGTGATGGAACCTTATTCATCACAAATTTTTCATTAGTGAAGAGGTGTTTTCTTTTAGTATTTGTAATTTTATAAGATGTTCTATAATATTTTCAAATAAAATATTAAAATTTTATAAAATCTTTTAAAAAAATAAATTTATAATTTATTTTTAAACTATCAATATGTATATATATTTTAATTTTGACTATAATAATTACGAAATTATCAAGTACCATTATCACCAAATGTAATTTAAAACACAACATATGCTCAGTCGATCAGCTCGAGTGTCAAAATTCATTGACCAGACACCCCACCCAAAAAATAAAAAATAAAAAAAGGCTCAAATTTTGTTTATTAATATGCTTGAAGAATTGAATTCCAATAAACTTTAATTGAATAATTCATCTCAAATTGAGTTTTGAATAGTACAATTAATTTTTCAACCTCTTTCTGGACACACTTTTAAACTTAAGCGACCAATTTACGATTTGACTTCGTAAACTAACTTCTATTTATCATCGTATGAAGCTTTCGTGTATGGATTTCATTCATGATTAAATAGTTGCAATTATACGAAGTTGAACGTTTCCAGATAAATGATCATATATCCTAAATGGGCGGGCTTCGAATTGGACTAAAAGCCTTTTACTGGCATTCTTTTTTCTACATTGGGTTTGATTTTGGGCCCAAACTCGATCAGGTTGAAAAATACGAGAGATGAAAAATAGGCCGTCAACGGATCAGATTTGAATCAAATTAGTGATATTCGAATTCGATTATTAAAACTTATATCTGAATCCGTCCTAATATCATAAAGAATCTTTGTTAGTTAGTACCATATCCGAATCTAATGGACATCATAAATATGATAAAAAAATTCAACCCGATTTAATATTCTTTTTTCTTTTGAATTGTATAAAAATATTGTACCTATAAAGTAAATTTACATCGTATTTTAATTTTTAACAACTTTTTATTATACATTAGTCCAAAAGTTAAATATTAATACTAAATCCCTATTTCACATTATATTAATGCATAAATAAATTATTATATATTATTATATTTGACATTTTATCAGCACATCTCTCTCTTATTTTTTAGGTTAAATACTCAATATTATTAATAGTATAATATAGATGTTAATATAGGTATTAAGTCATTATAATATATAAATTTTATTTTAAAATCTTTATTAATATTATGTATAAGAATATTAATTTAATAAAAAATTATTAATGTTTGGATTTGATTTTTTAAAGATTAGATTGCTTAAATCCATATCTGATCCACTTATTTTGAATTATAGATATTTATAATCAAATCTAATCAATTAAATATTTTAATTAGACACTACTAAAAAAAATGCCTTTTTGCGACGGATTTTTTCTTGACGGAAATTTTTGTGGCAAATCAGTGATGAAAATTTTTGATGCAAATTTGCGACGGAATTTGCAACGAATTTTTTCATCACAAATTTGGTGTTTTGCGATGGATTTTTCCGTCACAAATTTGGTAATTATAATTTAAAAAAATAAAATTTGTGATAGAAATTTTCGTTGCAAAATTTTAAAAAAATGTACAGATCCTATCAAATTAAAACCTATAATTACCCAATAGTAATAATTCTTTGTATTACATACTAATCATCCCATACACTAATATTTAAATACTATTTACATAAAATTAATATAATTTCATATCACAATAAAAATTAAGCCCAATAATATAAAATTGTTCAATATATAAATCAAGCCCTAACTAAAATAATTTACAAAATAATGCCAAAAGAATCATTTTACAAGGCTTATACTTAATTTTAATATCTTGAGATATCCAAGCCTGCAATATTAAAATAAAAACAAAATTACAATAATAAAAAATAGAAACATAAACTAAACTAATATACAATTCAATATAATAAACCAATATATAAATTCAATATATAACCAAATCATAATTGAGCACAAAATTCATAAAATATAAATTTAAATCCTAATCAAATATATAATTCACAAAATATATATAACTCTAGCAAAATCTAACAAATAATTCAATGTAAATGCATAATCTAACACATGTAAATCTAACAAAACATACATTTCATTATAAACCAACATATAATTTAATATAAGTCCTACATATAACTCAAATCCTAATCGCACATATAATTAACAAAATCTAATGCATAATTCAATATAAATACATAATTTAAACACACATAAATCTAATATATAATTCAATATAATCAAACACACATCCAACATAATCCAACATAAACCAACATATAATTTAATATATGTTCAACATATAACTCAATTCCTAATCAAATATATAATTCACAAAATATAAATCTAACAAAATCTAACATATAATTCAAAGTAAATGCACAATCTTACTACATATAAATCTAATATATAATTCAATATAATCAAACACACATCCAACATAAATCAATATATAATTTAATATAAGTTCAACATATAACTCAAATCCTAATCAAATATATAATTCATAAAATATAAATCTAACAAAATCTAACACATAATTCAAAGTAAATGCATAATCTTAACACATATAAATCTAATACATAATTCAATATAATCAAACATGCATCTCATCATAAACCAACATATAATTTAATATAAGTTCCTCATATAACTCAAATCCTAGTGGCATATATAATTTGCAAATGTAAATCTAATACAATCTAAAATTTAACATATACTTCAACATAAATGCATATTCTAAACACATGTAAATCTAATGCATAATTCAATATTATTAAACATACATCCAACATAAACTAACATATAATTTAATATAAGTCAAACAAATAACTCAAATCTTAATCAAACATATAATTCATAACCCTAAGTATGACATGATTTAACTTAGGAAACTTATATTGTTGTTTTTGGATATGTAAATTTGGATTTTTATTTTCACAAAAATTATGAAAAGAAATAATGATTTTGTCTTTAGCTATATTTGTATTCATTGGCATGTTTCCAAATTGCATTCATGGGCTTCTAGAAAATATTTTTAAGAGGACAAACATATATTTGTCTTCCATAAAATCCAAATTATCCAAAAAAGAAGACTTAACATAATGAGTAACATCATTTCAATTGAAAACAACTAATAACATTTGTAAACACATTACATAATGACATATAAACACTCTCCTTTATGCCCATCATTATCATAGAAGCAATTACAAATCAATCAACAATCTCCACCCCTTCTCCCAACAACCCATCCTCCTTTGAATTTTCATCAATTCTAAATATTTCTAATGTATTGTATTAAAATAATATATAAAATCAAAATAAGGAATACAAATTTATCTCTAAATACTCCACACAACTCAATACTCACAAAAGGTATCCACCACCATCGAAATAGCCTACAATATTAGGTCACATGTTACAAATGCATATATTTAATCTTAAATCATAATTGCATAAACTAAATTAAAATTTGAAAATATAATATAATTCAATGTATAGTATCATAAAATTTCACTTAACCCAAAATTCTAATAAAATTTTTAATTCAAATAAAAGCATAACTCTAACAAATATAACAACATTTAATACAAATATAAAATGTACCTCAAATTTTAATTAATATCTAAATTATTATTTATGTTAAATCAAATTATATTACTAATAAATAAATCATTTTGAGTTTAACTAACACATAAATCAAATTTTAACTAACTTGAATAATTAACTTAAACATAATGGGGATAACAAAAACATAACCAAATATTTTAACTAAAACATAATCAAACATAATCAAATTTTAACTAAAATATAATCAAACACAATCAAATTTTAATATAATTGTGAAACTTACCAAAATTAATGGAGATAGAGCAAAATATAAATTCTTCAAACCTGAAACATTAAACAAACAACAACAATAGCATTTTTAAAAATTAAAACTAATTTAAAAAAAATAAAAAATAATATTTCGGAGCAGATTTGGCTGGCCGACAGGCAGGCCAAAAGCTGGCTCACACTAGCAGCAGCTGCTGTGGGTGCATCAGCAAGTAGCAGCTGGTGCGCCTAGCAGCTGCTAGGTGCACTAGCTGGCCAGTCGGTTGGCCGGTGTCAGCGTTCGTCGGCCAGTCGGTTTAAAAATTAAAAAAAAAATGAAAAGAAGAAGAAAGGAAATGGGAAGGGGAAGAAAAAAAAATTTATTTTCAAACATTTGTGTGGGTGGAGAAATAGGGAAGGACGGTTTTAATTTCCCTCATTCGATAATTTGCGATGGATTTATATTCGTCGCAAATGATTTTTTATTTTTTATTTTTTCCACTTTAAATATTATTTATTTATTTTTACTTTTTCCAATTTTGTGATGGATTTTTCCGTCACAAAGCTGCAATATTTGCGACAGATTTTACTATTGCTTTGCAACATATTTTTCCATTGCAAATGTTGTAGTTTTGCGATGGATTCGAATTCGTAGCAAAAGTTAACTTTTGTAATGGATTTTTCCATCGCAATTTTTTTGTCATTTTTTAATTTTTGTGACGGAAATTTTTGAGATGGAAAATCCATTGCAATTTGCAACGGAATTTTTCCATCACAATTTTTCATTGCAAAATAGCATTTTTTTAGTAGTGAGATAAAAATTCTAAAATTTATATCGAATTTAAACAGAATTCGGATTAAAATTCAATCAATTTACAACCCTAATGAAAGATATTTGATTGTTTTTTATTTAATTCTGGCCCACAAATAAGTACACATTTTGGGCAATTTTTTTTCTTTTTTCTTTTTTTAATATTTTATTTATACACATGCCAAAGTCCGTTAAATTCTCACAATTTATGTATGAAATTAATGTCATTAGGTCAAACACAATTGGCACCTTCTCAATGGTTTAAAATAGCTTTATTAAGAGTAGGAGAAAATATGTTGGAGGTTAAGCTGTTGCAAAGAAAATAATCGGTTATTTCCAGTTCAAATTTTATATTTCAAATAAAATTTTGTACAGCATAAAATTGCTTAGCCATAGAATTCTGTTGAGATCGCAGTTTATCCCCAGTTTTCTTCTTGACTAGCTAGAGATTTTCACATTACAAACCTAGACCTAATTTCTTAGCTTGGTAGGCCACGGAGCTCGTGGGAAAGGAAGTCGTGTCAATTTGGTGGCACTATGGCTTGTTTGGCTAACAAACAACCAGCCTATTGTTTGGTCAATTCCTACGAGTGTGATTAATTTTCAAAACCTATAAATTTAGATGAATATATTTAAAAAGTCGGCAGTCATTATTATTGTTGAGGAATTACAATTTTTTTTTTAATTTATTCATTTACACGCATGCTATAGTTCGTGATGCCGGATCAATTTTGTCTTGAGATCTCATGAAGATTACTTTTATTGGGTTTTGATTTGTAAAAGCACTTACTTTAAAGGAGTTGTTCGAGTGAGAAATAAAGTGATTAGATGTCACATTTATTCTACTCTAGTGGTGTTTATAAGCTTTAGATTAGGGTTTTAGGCACAAACCCATGCTTATAGTATGAGTGTTATGATATGTGAGGGTCCATATTTTTATCACATCATTCGGAAAGATTTAAATCTCAATTTCATATTTATATATAAGGGCGATATCATTGAACCAATTGACTATTTGGCTGTTGTGGAGTTATAATTAAAGTACAATCCTATTAAAGGTTAAAATTTTACCACCATTATAAATGAAATGTTTGGCTTTTGGAGAGAATTTCTCACGTATGTTAGATCGACCTATATGAATAATATGAAGTACATTAAAATTTAAAATTAAGTAGCACATATGTAAGAGTTATTGCAAAATAGAAATAAAAAGTATGACAATTCACATTTTCATTACTCGTCCCATATATATATATATTATATGGGGATTCCTGGGAATAAATACATATTTGATTGACTTGGCTTTTGTACATGACATATTGGTCTTCTTTGTCGTTCCAAGACATTAAATTCAATTTATGCGG
>JACGDI010004897.1:2541-13683 GCA_014898725.1 Jacaranda copaia | reverse complement strand
AAAAGAAAATGAGGATCGCTAGGGTACGTAATATTTGAGTTAATTTAACTTTGACTATTTGATCGATGATTTTGCTGTTTTTCTTTTCTTATGTTCTGAAAAGTATTTGGTTCCTGTTTGCCAATTATATATAAAAAATATCACATTTAAAATTTCAAATATTGAGTTTTATGAATTTCCACATAACCAAATTTTACTTATATTCGTATAAAGAAGTTTTCACTTTTCAATATGAACAATACGAGATTTTCTTCATTTTTTTTGGGTTGGGGGTGGGGGGAACATATTAGGTAAATAGTTTCTAATTCTTATAAGAGGTTTGTTATTGAAGTATCTCAAAGAATTGGAAAGGTGAAATGATATTTATACTGTTTATTTGTTTATAAATTGCCAGTGCCTTAAAATGGCTAGCTTAGGATATTATTTAATAAGTTTACAAAATTAATTTCATTTCAAAAGATAATACAAGAGAATATAATTTTCTCTTCTCATTTTTCCTTTCTAATCTTTTTCTTTTCTTTCCCATATTATTAAACTTTTTTCTTTTACTATTCTAAAAAATTCAAATGAACACATTAAAAATTTTAGCACACAAAAATATAATAAAAATTACTAGGGTTTTTGGCATTCTGAACCCTTAAATTATAATCTAGTGGCGCTTTGCATTTCAAGATAATAAAATTGGTAGGTTGCACCCCAAAAATAGCTTTTCATTGGCAAATAGCACTTTGATCACCTTTTCAACTAAAATTTATGGTGAAAAAAAAAATTCAACCAAAATTTATGAGTATGAAAACGAAAAAACAATTAGGTTTTAATTAGAGCATTGTTAGAAAATTATTAATCATTTTCAAATTAATAACAAAACTCAATTACCAAAATAATTTTCAAATATTGAAATATTGTGTTAAAATTTCGAAAATAAAAACATTGTAATTCCTTTTTTTTTTTTTGTGAATTTGATAAATCTAACTTGAACTAAACAAAATTTTTGATAAAACATTACTTTTGCATTGTTATTTCCATGTTGAATATTAAATTAAATGGATAAACTTTAGTAATTTTTCAAATTATAAAAGTAATTCTTTTAGAATTGATACTTTCATCATTGAGTTAAATTACATTGGCCCATTTGACTATAATAATTTATTCCACTTTTTTTTTTTAAACACTTCAAATTATAATAATTAAATATTTTTGAAAAATATTTTATTAAATCTTTTATATAGATAAGTGATGAGGTTGAAAGCTATTTTTAGTGAATTGGGTTGTGTTTGCGCTAATTCGATCAGCGAGGTCGAATGATCCAAGAGTAAGATTTTCTTGGGCTGAGATCTATAATCAATATCAAACGTTAGGCTAGTTGGGGCTACTTCGATGCTCAAGTTAGTACTAGTCAAACTAAGATAATCGAGCAGTAGAGTACGAGTATATAGTGTATATGGCATACCTGAAGAGTGGCTGGCAATGGGGTATGTATAACCTTCTTCAGGTGGATGATATGTCTAAGATGCCCCTATCAAGTGTAGAGGGCTCTTATCCTTCTTTGAGAGTTGTTGGTAATTTTTCATCCCGATACTATTTCAGGTGGCATCATCTTCTACTTTTCAGGATAAATAGTACTCTAGAAGTACACCTCTTGATAGAGTTGGTGGCAGAGGTGGTATTAGAGTGGCACGCACTATTAATGTAGAGGCATACTAATTGTTAGAGTAGTAAATGCAGTAATGATATGATTTAACGTTGAAGTGAGCACTCTAGTCAACGGTGATTGACCAGATAAGGTGATTGACTAGAGAGATGGCTGAACAGACTAGGCAGCTTGAAGTCTTCTGTCGGGTAGGGTTGAGAACTATCTGCTCAACCTGGCGATTGTGGTTGAGTGACTCAATCCAGCTGGGTCTGAAAGCACAATTGGGCTTTAGATGTTAAACCCTTTATGGAGTTGATAACTTATTGGGTTGAGCTTATTGAGCTATCCCATATCATGAGTCCCCCCTACTTGCGGTCCTAATTAAGCTTATTGATGGGAAAGAGCAGGGAGCAGGAAGCAAACCTGTATTTTCATTTTTCCTGCTCGGTTCTAATGGCTCTTTATTTTGTCCTTTGTTGGTAGATTGAGAAGAAATCATGGCTCGTGGTTGACAAGAGGTATTGGTAAGGGCTCAAAGAAATGATGAAAGCCATTGGGTGGCCGCTCGATAAGATGTAGCTCCTGTGGCGGAGGCAACACCCTCGACCACCGTCGTAGCCATGCCACGAATCAAGCAAGTGCCCTAGTTCACTCGATCAGCGGAGGATGTTCGAAGCAGCCCTATTGGTTAGAGCAAGAGATAGATAACCTAACAGGGAGGCTCAACGCCCAAAATGACAGCAGACAATAAAGGCAAACAGAAAGCGACCATTGATTTTGACCTATTCGGCAAGTGTAGCATGAGATCTTATTTCAGATACCCAAGTTGTCGTCGCCTAAGTTCAAAATTGACCCCATTATGGAGATGACAAATTCAAGCTTGATTATATCATTGGGGATGACAGGCATTGTCGTACTCAAATGTATGATGGCTGAGCTTTTTGCTGCCAACCAATGAAAGTTCATAGGCCTGAGCTGGGTCAGTAAGCTCAGGGCTCTAGCTTACTACTGCAATATGGTAAGTGTGAGGTTGATTATTTTTTCATTGAATTCCACTTTTAGCTAATTACATTGTTTAATGATAATCGCTATTTTAGGTGAGCCAGCTTATGTACCATTTCTACCACAGGTTAGAGCTAGCTCTGGCTGACCATGAAGAATTATGGGAAAGAGAGGAGATGGAGACTTTAAAGGTTTAGCTTGAGTCCTCCCAACTTCAAGTCGACCAACTAACCAAAGAGGTGGTTGACCTTCGGGAATAGCTCAATATGAAAGACTAATAGCTGGTCGAGGCTGTGGAAGAGAGGAATCAAATGGACTCAATGTGAAGAAGGCTCACTTAGACATGTAAGTGAGCTATTCCTTTGGTTGATTAGTTGGATGTGCTGTAGCTCCCTTTGATGCGAAGGGAGATGGTGGAACAGTTTATGCTCAGCTCGATTTTTCAGGATGTGAGCATGGTTCTTTTATTCGATGATGCTCGTGGAGCATTTAAGAAGGCAGTGAAGCAACTCGAACACTTGGGCTATGCCTTTTAGGCTGAGGATAAAGATAAAATAAGCCCAGTTCTGGATGAGAAGCTGCAACCTTACCTCAAGTTTTAAGAGGCCGTAGTTGATAAATACAGGGAAAGGGATATTGCGATGAACATTCCCATCGAGCCCATGATCGAAGCTCAGCAGAATTAGACTGAGGTCAAGAGTAGGCTAGCTGATCTAGTGAGGGAGTTGACCTTTGCTGAGGACTTTGCCTTCTAACTCAGGGATGGACAGGTCGACATTGCCCAGTATATGCTGTGCTTAATTGACTTTATGGGTGATGTGGCAGGGCCCTCACAACCAATGCAAGCAGTTCTACCCCTTGCTTTAGTAATGCTTGAGCCCAACCAAGACGGGTAGGGGGGTGCCTTGGTAAGTCGATTTGGGGGTGCTCGGTTAAGCAAGAATTGAAATTCCAACTCTTCCTCTCTCTCTCTCTCTCTCTCTCTCGATAAAGGTTATCCTTCTATTGCAATAAGCATTTCATTTAATGAAACATTACTTAGATTATGCTCAATGTGTATCCAATCAATTTTACAGCTTTCTTGTTGAATGCAACTATATCGTCTCAATTATGTGATTGATAGGTTGATAACCATGTTAATTAACAATAAAACCAATAATTTTATCATTAATTTAGGTTACTATTGAGAGATACGCATAGTCTCACCAAAATACAATCAACGATATGTTTTAAAATTTTTTCCAACTTTATAGTTGAGTTTCATTACTGTTGATTGAATTTGAGGTTTCTTAACTATGTAGTGTTGAGTTGATTTATTAATCGACTACAAGGTTGAATACATAGTTTTTGGCTAAGAAGCCACTTGCTGGGTCAATAGCAGGGTCAACTACATAGTTTAGGTTGGAAAGCTTTAAGTTGGCCGCGTGTGGCTGCTTTTGAGTTGACTACAGGATTGACTTGAGATTGGGGGCTTGGAGCCTTGGTTTGGTAGCTTGAAGTTGCTTTTGGGTCAACTACGGGGACAACTTGAGGCTTAGTTTGGCAGTATGAAGCTACTTTTGAGTCAACTATGTGGTTAACCTGCAACTTGATTTGGTAGCGTGAAGCTGCTTTTAGGCCGACTATGGGGTCAACTTGAAATTTGATTTGGCAATGTGAAGCTGCTTTTGGGTTGACTATGGGATCGACTTGAAACTTTGAGTTGTGCGAGGCAGATGTAGCTATAACAATATAAGTGAATGATATTACTGTTGCGAGAACTTTATTTATCATAGAATACGAAGATGATTATAGTGCACTCTTATATATAGAATTGCTTCAAGTTGATGGCATTCCATGGATGAGGGAGCTTGTCCCCATCGACATTAGCAAGTTGATAAGTGTTATGCTTTGATACCTTCACAATCATATAGGGTCCCTCCCATTTCGGATCAAGTTTGCCAACATTCTTGGATACTTTCACCTTTTTGAGAATGAGGTCTCTGACCTTAAAATGGCACAGCCTGACCCTATTATTGTAGTTGTCTGCCATCTTTGATCTATAACACTGCATGGTGTTGCAGGCTTCTTGCATTCGCTTATCGATAGTCTCAAGGTTAAGCTTGCTTTTTGATGTGTTTCTGAGCAGGAGGAAGTGAATCATACGAGCTGTATACTATATGAGTTCTAAGGGGATAACTACCTTAGACCTATAAACCAAGCTATAAGGGCTATGATCTGGGGTTGTGTAGGGGTTGTCCTGTATGGCCGTAACACTCTAGGAGTTTGTCTATCCAACTCGACCCGGTATCCTGTATTTTAGTTTTCAAGTGGTGAAGGATTTTTTTGTTCGTTACCTCTATTTGGTTGTTTGACTGAGAATAGCCCACTGAGGTAAAATGTTGGGTGATTCCTAAGGCCTCGTACCACCCTCAGGTATTTCTGCTCTAGAATTGAGTCCTATTATCTAAAATAAGGATTTTAGGCAGACCAAAATAACAAATGATATTTTTCTAGATGAAACTTTTGATGGCTACGTTGGTTATTTTTGGGATAGCTTCAGCCTCGATCCACTTGGTGAAATACTCAACAACCACAATTATAAACTTTTGTTGACCCGAAGTCTTTGGCAATGAGCCTAAAAGGTTGATCCTACACTAGTTGAATGGCTAAAAAATCTGAACATTGACCATGGGTGCAGCGGGTTGATGTGGGAGGTTCAAATGGACTTGGCATGATAGATATTTTCGAGCAAAGTCAACAATATCTTTCAATATGGTAGGCCAAAAATATCCATACCTGATGATTTTATGAGCAAGGGACCTTTCCCCCGAATGGTTTCCAAACATGCTTGCATGGATATCTTGCAAAACCTCACTAGCCTGATCGGGATTCATGTACCTTAGGGGGTAGTTCAAAAATTGACCTCTTATACAACTGGCTATGCTCATCGAGTGCAAACTTGGGAACTTATCCTCGAAGGCGATGAGCCTCACTATTATCTTTGGGGATCGTGCCATGACTCAAGTAGAGTTTTTTCGGATCTTGCCATAAAAAAACTGTCTCCTTGGTGCTCCCCACCAAGTTCTCCTCAAGAGGGCCGATTAATGGCTTATTAGTGACCAGAAAAGTTATCGTCCTACTTCTTGTGTCTCTAGTTGAGCTAGAAAATTAGACAGGACATCTACACGCTCGTTCTCAGATCGAGGTACCTGACTGAGAATGAATTTTTTGAATGACTGCTGTAATTTTTTAACCTTGCCAGGTACCAACTCATTGTTGAGTCCTTGGCTTCAAAACCTATTTTGTTACCAACTAGGAGTTCGTAATCGCAGCTAGGTGGTTGACTCCTCAGTTGAGTGCTATGCTCATTCTAGTAAGAAGGGCCTCATACTCCGCCTAGTTATTGGTAACTACATAGTTGAGTTTGATCATGAAATCATACTCCTCTATTGTTGGAGAATGGAGAGCCACTCCTATTTCTTCTCTTAATGTGGTCGATGATCCATAAATGTGCAAAGTCCAAGTAAAAGGAGCTTTGCTATTTTTTTCATGGAGATCGACCTGCTCGGTGATGAAGTTAGCCAAGACCTGCACTTTGATGGTTGTTCTGAGTTGGAAAGTGATTCAAATTTTCCCAAATGGCCTATTTTGTTAACCTCTCATATATGTCTGGCTTTGAGAACACTTGCTTTAACAGTTGGTTTGTCAGTACTACCATGGCATGAGACTGAAAATATGGATGCAGTTTTCGAGTTTTAGTAACTAATGCCAAGGCAAACTTCTTAATCTCCAAGTAGTTATGTTTCGGTTCTTTGAGCAAATTACTATAATAGTAAACTGGTTGACAACTTTTATCTCTGGTTGAGACCAAGCCTCATACTCTACCTCATTATTAGTAACTACACAGTTGAGTTTGATCATGAAATCATATTCCTCTATTGTCAGAGAACGGAGAGCTATTCCCATTTCTTCTCTTCATACGATCGATGATCCATAAATGTGCAAAGTTCAAGCAAAAGGAGCTTTGCTATTTTTTTAGGGAGATCGACCTGCTGGGCAATGAAGTCAGCCAAGACATGCGTTTTGATGGCTGTTATGAGTTGGAAGGTGATTCAAATTCTCCCAACTTAATGGCCTATTTTGTTAACCTCCCATATATGTCTGGCTTTGAGAACACTTGCTTTACCGGTTGGTTTGTCAGTACTGAAAATATGGATGCAGCTTTCGAGTCATGGTGACTAATGCCAGGGCAAACTTCTGATCTCCAAGTAGTTATATTTCGGTCCTTTGAGCAAATTACTATAATAGTAAATTGGTCGATGACTTTTATCTCTGATCGAGACCAAGCCTCATACTTTGCCTCGTTATTGGTAACTACATAGTTGAGTTTGATCACGAAATCATACTCCTCTGCTGTTGGAGAACGGAGAGCCACTCTCATTTCTTCTTTTAATGTGGTCGATGATCCATAAATGTGCAAAGTCCAAGCAAAAGGAGCTTTGCTATTTTTTTCAGGGAGATCGACCCGCTCAACGACGAAGTCAGCCAAGACTTATGCTTTGATGGTTGTTCTGAGTTGGAAGGTGATTCAAATTTTCCCAACTTAATGGCCTATTTTGTTAACCTCCCAGATGTATCTAGCTTCAAGAGCACTTGCTTCAATGGCTGGTTTATCAGTACTACCATGGCATGAGACTGGAAATATGGACGCAGTTTTCAAGTCGCAGTGACTAATGCCAGGGCAAACTTCTTGATCTTCAGGTAGTTATGTTCTAGTCCTTTGAGCAAATTACTATAATAGTAAATTGGTCGATGACTTTCATCTCTAGTCGAGACCAAGACTGAGTTGATCGACACTTCTAAGACGACTAAGTATATGTGGAGTATCTCCCTGAGTTCAGGCTTTACGAGCATGGGGATGAGGACAAGTATTACTTTAATTCAACCAAAGCTTGATCATACTGTTTGTTCTACTGAAAACCTAACTTCTTGGCATTTCTAAGAACTTTGAAGAAAGACAAGCTCTTGTTGGCCAATTGGGCGATGAATCTCCTAAGAGTGATAATTCTCCCAACCTGTTGCTACACTTCTTTGACTATTCGAGGTGCAGCAATATATAATATGACTTGAATTTTCTGTGGATTAGCTTTAATACCTCGTTGACTGACCATATAAGCCAAGATTTTGACTCCTCAAACCCTGAACGTACACTTATTTAGATTTAACTTCAAACTAAATGCTCTCAATATGGCAAAAGTGTGATTAGGGTCGAGCAAATAGTCCTTGGCCTTCTCGATTTTTACAATTATGTCATCAACATAAACCTTCATAGACTTGCCTATCTCATTCTTGAACATAAAGTTGATCAGTTTCTGGTAGGTTGTTCCGGCATTTTTGAGTCCAACGCGCATGACTAAAAAGTAATAAACTTCATTTGGGACTAAAAATGAGGTTTTATCCCTAACTTAAAGGGCCATGAATATCTAATGATACCCTTGGAATGTATCCATCATACTCAATAATTCACAACTAGCCATGGAATCTACTAGTAAATCTATTCAAGACAGGACGTAAGGCTCTTTAGGGTAAGCTTTATTTAAATCAGTGAAATCATTACACATGCGCCGTTGTCCTTCATTCTTTGGGATGAGTACAACATTACAAAGCCAGGATGGATATTAAATTTCTATAATATAACTTGTATCTAAAAGTTTCCTAACTTTCTCTTTGATGATCTGGGTCTTTTCAACATTGAAGGTCCTTGTCTTCTACTTAATCGGCTTGTATGAGGGGTCAATATTGAGATGGTGCATGATCACACTGTGAACGATTCCCTGGATGTCGGATGCCTTCTAGGGAAAGATATCGATATTTCTCCATAGAAAATCAACCATAAGATATTCCAAGTGGGGGCCCATATCTATCTGATCCTGGTAGTCTTGTCGGGGTTTCCTGGCTTTAGCTCAACTATTTTGATCTCCTTAACAAGCTCTACTCGAGTATCTTTCAACTTTTTCTTCTTTTTGGCTTGGCTCTCTTGGAGTTCTACTATAAAGGCATCCCTCGAGGTCTTTAATTGCGATTGAATCTTTTGCTCGTTGGACTCGATTGAAATATTGTAACATCACCAGGCTTCCTTGATGTTACATAGCAGCTCGTTTGTGCCATCCAGGGTTGAAAATTTGATCTTCATGTGATAGGTCGATACAATGGCAAAAAAATTATTGAGTGTTGATCGACCAATTATGACATTATACGCAAATGGGGTGTCGACCACCAGATTAGTTATCATTAGCGTCCTCTTATGAGGCACTTCCCTAAAAGATGTAGAGAGGTTGATGGATTCTTTTGGAATAATTTTTGACCCCCTAAACTTGACCAAAGGGCTACGCACGGGCTCAAATTTTAGTTGGCTTAAGTTGATCCTTTTCAGTGTTAAGAGAAATATGATGTTAGCTGAGCTGCCGTTGTTGATCAGAATCTTTCTATCTTCAAAGTTAGCAATCTCAACGGAGACTACCATAGGATAATCAGTTTTATGATTGATGTTTTTCCCTTCGAGGTGGGCCAGGTCATTGTCAGTGAAGGAGATGGACTCTACGCTTGTGGATAAATGGAATGTTATTTTGATCGGGGAGGCTTTAGTCTACTTTAGCCTTCTCTATGTCTGCCTTCTTGCTGACTTTAAGTCCTCACCAGTGGAACCTCCTGCAATCATGTCAATCACTACTCAAATGGGCGGGCGGTTATCTTGGGCGAATTTCTTTCCTTTTTCTTCCTTCCTCGGGCTAACCGACCTTTCTTTATAGGGAGTTTAGTCGATTTTGCCCCCTTAAACCAGTGCATAGCTGGTCACATATTTTTCAAGATGACCCTGCCTGATGAGCCTTTCAATTTCACCACAGAGATTGAAGCAGTCATCTATGCATGTCCTATTTGTTTATAAAAGTGGTAATATTTCTTTAATTTTTTTATTGCTACAATCTCCATCAGCGCCCTCGATTTCTTGAGGAGGTTGTCATACTCGATTGCAAATAGGACCTCTCTCCTCGGAATGTTCGGTAGCGTATAGTCATAGAAGCACTTTATTAGAGATTGACCTCTTTTCTTTATTTCTGGTCATCTTTATCTTTATTTTTCTTTTTATTGACTTTAAGGTTTTCGAACTTCAGCCTGTTCATTTTCTCTTGGGTCATGTATCTCTCTGTTAAGTTGAGCAATTCCTCCATCAACTGTGGGCGCTCTTGCACCAAAGCATTGGCGCATTCTTTGTGTTTAAGCCACAAGAACAGCACATCGATTAGGAACTCGATCCTGGAGTTATTGATTTTCAGGAACTTTGTGTTGAACCTTATAAAAAAATCATAGAGGGACTCCCCCTCGTTCTACTTGATGGTGTGGAGATAGGTGTGGGGGAGCTTTGCCTTTTGTTGACTGGCGAATTGGTGCAGGAATTTATTATAGAGCTGATTGTAGGGGTATATCGATGAGGGTTCCAACTTAACAAATCAATTGAGTGCTATACCCTAAAAAGTGGTCACCAGCATCTTCGCTTGGATATATTCATTATGCCAGCGCAGTTGCATCATATGTTTGAATTGCATTAAGTGCTTGTTGGGATCACTTGAGCATCAATCGGGGGAGTTCATTTGGGACCTTAGTGTTGATAGCAATGTGCTCGTCAACAATCTCTTAAATAAACGATGAGCCTCGCTCTCAATGAGACCTTTGGGGGCTCTCTGAGTTGGGCATCTTTTCAGTATTTCTCCTCAAAATCTTGTCGAGGCATTTGTTTAGTTGCTGCACTTGGTGGGAAATTTCTTCCCACTCTTTTTGATCAGCTTGAGTTATGCTGTGGTCGAGCTGAGGCCTCGCACACTTAGCCCTATCTTACTATGAGGCTCAAATGGGTTGGGCCGTATGATCTGCTGATTCATCCATTACTTCACATTTGTCTAATCAGAAACGTTTGATCCTATCGCATTATAGAGCTCGATTAGGTTAGACATAATGGTTTATAGAGTCAGCAATTTCTATTCTTAGCTCTGGTCGTTCTCTTTCTTTCCCTGGAGGTGCCTAGGGCTTGTTCCTCATCTGGTTGGGGATCGCTTGGACTCCTGGTGACCACGATTGTCTTGGGGGGACCTCTCCTCTGGGTGCGACGATTGTGGAGTTGCATTGCTAGCTGGGGTTGGCACGGTTAGGTACCTATTCAATGTCATAGAAAACTGAGCAGAGATTTGGGTAGAGATTTGTTCCCTTATAAATTGCATTAGCTGAGGCATGGTCAACATTACAACTTGCTCCTATAGGGTGCTGGGGCCTAAGGCATGTGTTCTTTGTTGGGATTGAGGGAGAGATGGAGATGTTGTCCTTCTATTATCCTCCTTCTCAGATGTGGCTCTATTAGTGTTTATCATTTTCTTAGTTGCAATCTCAATGGTTCCCACAAATGGTGCCAAAATGATGAGTGATATGGGATAGCCCAACAGATCCAATGGGCCCTTCTACAAATGGGACAGCCC
>JACGDI010004886.1:201969-247357 GCA_014898725.1 Jacaranda copaia | reverse complement strand
GAGTTTCGGACCATCAAGCTCTTTGCAGCATCAATTGGGTTCGTTGGTTTTACCTCAAGGATGGTGTAGTTGTCTTCAATTTTAGAGATGGACCACTGGAATTAGTGGAATTAAAGAAAATCAGCACGACAGTGCATGACAGAGCTATAATGTTTTTTTAGCCAATTGAGCTTTAATTCGGTAGTAATTGGAAAAATTGATTGAGGGGTTTGATTCATGGAGCCAAAATGTATCGAGCGATTGTAGTTTTGAGCTTTTTCGATGACAAACGACCATGGCTACGGTGACCCAGAGACAGTGTCTTCAGCTCATCTCGGTGATTGTGGATGTTCTCTCAATTTGTGGTCTCAAGGTTTAAGAAGGAAATCTTTGGTAAAGAAATGGATTGGGAATTTTATATATATGCACACATTGTACCATTATCTCGTTAAACCTTCTATTATGCAAGAATGAAAGATTAGAATGTGATTAACATGTATATTTCCCATGCATCGAGTATTATACAGTTAATGGACCCAGATATGTCTATTACATGCCTAAATATGGACTAAATGAGTTTATTAACTGATTAGACCTTAGTTCGTGGATTTAAGCATAAGTGGCAGTTATTGGGACTGATTATGAAGAGTTAAGCTATTATTGTGATTTTAGGAGAATATTATGAGAATGACTAGGTAATTGAGGATTAGTTTATGTTCCGTTATTAAATGTGATATGAAACTGGGATTATTTTGGTGATAATGACTTTATTAGCCATTTTAGGTCGGTAGTACTGTTTAAGCTTAAACTATTATGTTAATCGATTAATTAGTGATTTTGGACTGTTAATGGTTTAATTGTGATTATTAGGATTGAATGTGAATTTGGTTGTGAAAATATTATTTTGGTTTTATGATGACGAAGTGGGTCTCGTGGATCAATAGGCGGTGACAACATTTTGGGATTACGGAGGTAAGGGTCTGCCACTTTGGCCTTGAATATTTCTATTAGTTTTTGTGGAAAAACCCCTATGAGTGTTAAATGTGCCTGAACTATACTTGCTTGTATTTATTAAAATCTGTAATTAATTGTGTACTTGCTTATGATATGTTAATTGACTCATATACCCTATGCGCGTTAGTTCTTGATTTCACTTTGATTGGGGTTTGTTCTTGTTCGTTCTGGCACCCAGAACTTTCTAGTGTTACCTGTCTTTGTTGTTCTGCACTTGTTCCCATCTTGTATTATTATTGAATGCCTTGCTAGTACACTTGCTTATTCATATCTTGTTATTTAGATATGATGGCTTAATCGTACTTGTTAATTTTATTATTTTGCCTTATCAGCTAGATTTGTTAATTGGTACTTGATACATGACCGAAGACTTGTTGGGCCAAGTGCCAATCTTGATGGAGTGCTTGGATACTTGAAACACGCCAAGCAGCTCGCTTGGGTGTCAGCGATATGCTAAGTAATAAACTTAGGTATCCACGATACGTTAAGTAGTCCGCTTAGGTATTCACAATGTGTCATACAATCTGTATAGGCATCTATTGTATATTAAGCTGTCACGCTTTGGTAAAAGTACTTGATTGATTGGAATAAGGAGAATTAAATATGCATGTCATGTTGTGATATGTTGAACTACATGTGTACATGGGATTATTTGAATTCGATTGTCTTCTAATTGCATGCATTCTGCTCATGGAGCAACAAGGATGGTGTAGTTTTTGGACTAGTCCGGGTTGATATCCAGGTCGAACGAGCTAATGATGATACCTCTCGTAGTAAACCTATTGAGTTGGCTAATAGCGATTCCTCCCATTGTAAACCGATTGAGCTGATCGGGCTGTTCAAGCTAACAACCACAACTCCTGAACTAGTACTCACTGGAATTCTTGAATTTGATGATGCCTATTTACTAAACTTGTTATTGCTTAAATCGTACTTGTTCATGTATTAATAATTGATTTAAGATTTGTTGAGATGTACCTTCCCTGACATGTTTCTTTTGCCTATTGTTTAAGTTATCCCTTACTAAGTATTTTGGATTTACCCTCTTATATATTCTTTTATTTCTCAGATAGGGTTAAGTGAGGAATTTGAACTCCAGGCTTGGATCGGCAAACACATTTTAAAATGGAAAATATTTGTATATGTTTATGGATACACTTGGACATTTTGTTATGCCCTAGAGATGGTGTGATATGTCAAGTTTGAATTTTACACTTGCAAGGTGTATATATTATGTGAATATTATGAGATTGGTTATGACTTGTATATAGTACTTTTGATGAGGATTGTTTAAGTTGAAATCCATTGCTATTTGTGATAAATTTGAAAAGTTTGTTATGGGCCTATTGTTGTTTATGTGTTAAGAATTAAGACTGAATTGAGTAGCGTCCCAAATAGGGGCCATCCTAAGTGAGGTGCTACAATAATGCTCATATTTTTTTTAATATTTTAATTTTTATACTAATGAACCAAAATAATTTTATAAAGAAATTTGAAGTCCCAATTTTATGATAAGTTAATATATTATATTTTCTACTACCTAAGTTTATTTTTCAAAGTTGAATTCTTTAATTTCTTCAATCCAATCAAAGTGATTTTTTTATTTTATCTTTTGTTATATTTTATGAATGGATTGTAGGATTTATAACATGATTTAATATTTAGTCATTACTTTCTGTATAGAAATGGATTAATGCATGAAATTTGATCTGATGATACATAAACCTTATTCATATAAAAAATTATTATGTCCCATTAATATCATGAATTGTATTATATTCAATAAAATTCTTATTAACTTTTCGAGTTATATATTTATAATATTTAACTAGAAATCTAAGCTATAACTAAAATAAAATAAAATAAAATTTTAAATTTAAACTTATTGCCTGGTGCAAAGCACGGGTGACGAGCTCACTAATTAAAAAATCGAACTAGATCGCATGGTCGGACAAGTTGAACTGTCGACCGCCCTAGAATCGGTCCAATTTTGAGTAAAAATTGCTAAATAAAGAGAACTGTCCTATTTTGTGAAAACCGTCTGAATCGGTGGTCAGACCGTTTGTTCTGTTCACAGTCATAAAAACCAAATTGATTCATTTATTTGTTTTCTTCCCTATAATTTTTGACATAATTAATACTTTTTTTGAGTTTGTTGGCCCAAGGCTAAAATATATCTTGCAAAGGCAAGAAGTTAAAACATTCAAACAAATTTGAAAAATAAAAGCCCCAAATCAAATATAATATTCTAATTTTTAAATTCGACTAGAAGGTAGAGGCCTTTAGTATCTTACCCAACCTATGTGCTCTTGACTATCTTTTTCTAACAATTCTAATTTATAAAGTTAAATAATATAATTTATAGTCTTTATGTTTTATGTTTAATATTTTATTAATTTTTAAATAATATATAAAATATATAATATATTATATAATTATGATATTATGATTCAATTACGGTTCAATTGCGGTCTAACCAATGATTGAATCAGTAAACTTATGATACCTTAGAATTTTATTTCGTACTTAATCAATTACTATATCTTACTACATTATTCCGACGAAGCTCTTGATCGTGATATTCTTGATTGAAATATTCTCCGCCGTCGATGGCCAGTGTAGCCGCGGCTGCAACTTACCGTTGGGTTACTACTACGTGTGGCGAGATTTGAACCTAAGTTTCATTTCCACTGTGACACAGACCCCAATCCAGAGAATCCTTAATTACAATCCTCAAATCCCTAACCAGCGTGCAAGCAGACATGCGAATAAACATGCCATTCTCCTGTGATTGCCTCACCGATGGCGAATATCTCGGCCACGTGTTCGCGTATACCACTTCACCCGGCATCGCTTATGACTTCATTGCAGGGACTTACGATGCGAATTTGACAACTGCCCTGTGGTTGAGGAGGACTAATACTTATCCCCCTGGGAATATTCTAGACATAGGTGGAGACGTTGAAAATGACGGTGAATCGTAGTTGTGGGGACAGGGATGTCTCCGGGGATTATGGATTGTTTGTTACATAACCTTTGAGGGTAGGAGAGAACTTGGAGTCGGTGGCGGCATCAAGTAATTTGAGTGTCGCTTTGGTGGGGAGGTATAATCCGACGGCAAATTTTAGTGCAGGCAGTGGTTTGGGTGCTGCCTGGAATTTATTTTGGATCTCTGCTAAACAATCAAGTGGGTTGAGGGAGATATAATCAGCAGCAAAGCATGGGAACAAGCCTCATAAATTATATCAACATATTCATGTGTCCACAACCCTGTATTAGGAGGATTCAGGGAGATTGGACCTTGTTAAATTACTTACTGCTTCCTAGGATCTTACGCCTCATCATCAATATTTCATTATTCTACCAAGGTGTGATTCCATCTAATATTCTCTATATGTTTATTTTAGTAATTTTAGATAAACCCAATTAAAATTAAGAGTGATGGTCACGGAAAGCATGGCAATTTTTGAATTCTAGTTGGCAAAGTAAGTTTCCAAAAAATGAAGAATGGTTAAAATAAAAGGGAAGACTTATGATTAAAATAGCGTACCTATTGTTTCTTGGCAGCCCATGCGTTTCAGTTGTATCCAAGGGTATTAGTTGGGAAGTTACTCACCATAAATGTTAAGCCAATTTTAATTATATGCACCAAGAGAATATTTAATAATATTTTAAGGATGTGTCTTTAATTATGATGGCTTTGATTGTCAAATTGAAAGGATTTTTTTTTTTTTTTGCAATCAATTAATGGATAGTGGGACCATGAGATATGTGTGATAACATCCAAGGGGTTTTGTAAATGATCACAACCAGGGATTGGAATTAGAGGATGACTCTTTGATTGGTAAATCAATTTTGATGCCTAGTTGTCTCGTGAAGTGGAATTAGCACATAAGCTTGTATTGTTAATGTTAGCCAGTAGCTAAAGCATTAAAAGTAAGACGAGTTAGATGTTTTGTATTATTGTGATGTTGGATGCTTAATACAATGTTACTTAATTATTTATATTTTATTTAGGACTCAATTATAGGATATGTGCTATGTTTGTAGAAAAAACAATAAAAGGGAAATTAGTAAATTATTTTACCACCAATTAGGATTATTGGTATTGAGGTAATACATGCTTATGACACTCATAATACTAGTTCTAAGTGACCTTTGTCTTATTGATCTTCTAAATCAATTATTGATATATTAATTAAATGAATCAAGTGACTCAACAATTGACTCAATTGACATCGGGATATGTGATTGAGTTCTAGTATTGATCTTAAAAGTGAGTGCCTAAACTTATAATTATTATATGTTATTACGTTGCAAAACCAGAAGAATATATGTATACTGTATAGTGTTGCATGCTACAAAACTTCTTTTCAATATACATTGCACTCTATATGCATTCCAGTATGCACAAAAAGAAATATTTTTCATTTTTTATTTTTGGATAAAAGAAAAGCTATGCTTTTATGAATTTTTTTTATGCTTTTAGACTAGTAAATTAAACTTGATGATCAACTGATTACTGTTATAGTTATTATTATAGTTATTGTTAATTGGATCCAACTTGTTTTGGGTGAGTGAAAAACTTCATTGGGCAGTAGCTGGCCAGCCGGTTGAACCCCCAACCCCCATGGTCTAACCCCCCAAGCACACAGGAGAAGTCGTTTGTGGCTGAGGTGAGTTGTAGGAATTCCCAAGGATGCTTGGGCACTATTTTGGTAAGGTCGTACCTTGCTTGGAGCGATAAGTGGCTGCTATGTTGGGAGCCATAAGATTGATTGGCTACAACAAACATTGTCTGATTATTACATTCAATTTGTTAGTCTAGGAATTAAACCATTTAGTAAATACTTGACTTGTTATTGCTTGATTGTTTATAAATTTTTTAACTGTTTATTGTTTGACTGCTTATAAAACTCCTAACTCATTACTGCCTAACTGTTAAAAAAAAATTTCACTTATGTTTTTCTCAAATACTTTCACTATACAAATCATGTTAGATTTATGAACTTAAATTGCACACACTTGGCACCCACTCAGTCTTTTATTCACACTCTTTTCTTTTTTTTCTTTAACTTCCTTTTGGTAGACCTAGATCCATAGCCTAATGAGGATGTTGAACCCGCTTCTGATGAGAACTAAAATTGAAGGTTTTCTTTTGGACTGAGGACTTTGTAGTATCTTTAGCTTTAGTGCCGTGTTGGCAGACTAGTTTTTTTCCTTTAATGATTTTCCAGTTGAGGAAGAATATTGGGCATTTTGAGTTTCTATGTTGCTAGAATCATTTGAATTATTATAAATGTTGGAGGGTTTTTTTTTTTTTTAAGATCATGATTTTAGATAAGTGATATATTTCTATTTGGGATTGAGTTTCATGCCTCAAGATTGGACCATATAGTTAGATTTTGGGGCATGACAGAATCGTGAATCAATACATTTTTTGATTTAATGAATGATCTAATTTTTTGAACACTGTATGGGCTAATAACTAGTCTATTAAGAAAATTAACATCATTTTTGATTGGGTTGTCAACGAGTCGAATTTGGATCGAATCAACCATATTCGAATTGAATTCGATCATCAAAATCAATATCCAAATCCGACATGATATTTTATAGGATCTTTGTTAATTAGTATCATATCCGAATTCAATGGATATCCAAAATTTGATTAAAAAAAATTGACCCAATTTAATTTTTTTTCTCTTTTTTTTCTTTTAGATTGTGTAAAAATGTTTGATTTATAAATTAAATTTACATCATATTTAAATTTTTAACAACTTTTTGTTATATATTAGTTTAAAAGTTAAATATTTGAATACTAGACATCTATTTTATATTATATTAATGCATAAGTGAATTATTGTACATTTTATCAGTTTTCTTCTTATTTTTTAGGCAAAAGACTCAATATTAATAGCATAGTATAGATGTTAATATATATTAGGCCAATATAATACATAGATTTTATTTTAAAATTTTTGTTAATATTATATCTAAAAGTATTAACTTAATAAAAGATTATTAAGGTTTGGATTCGGATTTTTAATGGATTGGATTGCTTAATTCCAGATTTGATTCATTTATTTCGAACTACGAATATGATCCATGAATATTTTAATCGAATAAAAATTCTAAAATTTTAATTGAATTCAAATCGAATTCAAATTAAAATTTGATCTATTAACCATCCAGCTTGTTGTATATTAGCTTAACTAAAGAAAGTTGAGGAAATAATTTCAAGTACTCAACTGGATCACTTTGCTAGTTGTAGTCTGGGCCAAATTCATACTTCAAAACGGCCCAAACAGCGTGCTGCCTCCGGCCTCTTATAGAATTAGTTATCCGAAGCTTTTTCTTCACAGTAACAGAGTTGTGCAAAATTTTGGTTAGGAAATAGGAAGGGACACCACAAAGTAAATTCTAGTAAAGTAAGAATCAACTCATCCATTGAATCTCAGTTCATCTTTGCGAAATCATCATCATCATCATCATCATCATGTGTGTGTGTATATATGTCTTTAATTAATACAGTTCCACTTCCATTTATATCACATACTCCATTTTGGTCAATATGTATATGCTTAATAAATTCTAGAAAATTCCAGGTAACAGTGTTAATAAATCTGATTTTATTAGAGATAGAATATATACCATAATAAAATTTTATTAGGATATATATAATTTGAGCGATTTTCTGCATTTGATGTTTTCAAATGGATATTTAGAGCAACTTAATAATCTTCCAACCAGACCAAACCATGCATATTTATTTTTCTCTTGAGTCTTGGGAAGCAAATTACATTTAAGTCTAAATCCAAATTAAAGTGCCCCTCATCGGGAGTTTATTACACACACACACACACACACGTATTCCAACATTTCAGGTATCTGCTCCCTCCAACACTGTCACTTTACTTCACATGGAAATCAAAGTATTGTATAACGTAAACAATATACAACTAAACCCACAAATCATATTTTCACTATATATATACACATACATACTAGTGCATGGCAGAGGCTCGAGCATCGATGTGGAGACCAAAGTTTAGTCCTGAATTGCTCAACCACAACCGCACAATCATAGCTTTGCCCAAATAATTTATATATAATTCTTATGAATGGATGTTTAACTCCCAAGTGTTTCATATTAATATTGTTGCATGTTTAAGCTTTTTAATGCATGCAAGACACATTATTTCACATCTTTGACATAAATTTTTTTAATCTCTTAGCTTAGAGAAACCCCTATTTTTTAATTCATATTTCTTTTTCATATATAGAAGATCCAAATGGGATCGATTATTTTGGAGAATGAAAGCTGCTAGCTTGCTATCAACTGTATTAATATATATATATATATATATATATACTCTTAATACGGTACTCAGGCATGCTATGTATGTGCTGCTTTTCTGCCAATAATTGCCCACTTTATGCTCTTATTTTAATTTAATACGTCAGTATAGTAATATATATGGAAACATGTTGGGCGTATGGCCCAATATAATAAATAACTAATCCCATATAAATATATATATGTGTGTGTGTATGTGTGTGTGTGTGTGTGTCTTTCTTGTTTACAGAAACGAAGCAGTTGAAGTGGAATCCAACTCCACCTTCAACAACGAAGTTTTATCTTTTTGTGTCTTTTTTTCCCCTTGTAATTGTTGGAAGTGGGTTTTCGCTATCACCACCTAACTCCCTCTGAAAAATTAAAAAGTAAATAAATAAAGAGAGCAGTGAACCCATCAACCAATTAAAACAACTTTGAGAATATCGCTTTCATATTTTTGAGGTAGGCTCTCGCAAAATCCAAGTGCTTGCCTATTAGTGTGGTTGTAGACTTGTTTTTTGTTTACAAAGAGAAATATTGGCCTCCTTCCACCCAATGCTATATATGCCTCTAATATCTTCGAACTTTGCAACTATTACTGTTCCTAATCAATTGCTTAATTAAAAGGGTTCCATTAATCAAGAGCATGGGATGTTTGGTTTATACGTTGGTTCCAAAGTTAATTTGAATTTTAGCTTTAATATATAATATTACTCATTTAATTTTAATTTCAAACTAGTTCGTAAAGAATTTTTTTTTTGTTTTGTTAATTAATTACCTCATCCTAAAATAATGAATCACATGTGTTAAATTTGATTGAATCAAAAAAGTAAATTTTACATAACATAAGTATGACAACATTAAAATTTAATGTAGTTTATCATATATCTATATTGTGCAGAAAGTAATACATAGTAGTTAAGAACTAAGATAGTGATGATTATTAGTGATGTCACAAGAAATGACATCAATATATTTATCACAAGTTGAAAGGTCAATCAATGATAGGGGCTCGAGAGGGCTCGAGAGAGTGTTTATTGGATTAATAACAAAATGAATCTTGAGCTCTAAAGGTTGCAAGGTAGGATTTAGTATGAAGAGGTTAAGAGGCAAAACAATATATTCTCTATTAGATATATTAAATGTGGGGTATTTGTAGTTGACAGTTAAACTAACTTAACATTATTTGATTGACGTAACAATGATCTTAGATAGGCATGTAGCATTATTGAAGATATTGAATTGCTTTGAATTTGAATGCAGGTCGGATGGTTGGATCTACCCACACAAAAGGGGCATGGATCCTTAAACATTCTTAAACATTTTTATGAATTTAATTATTGACAAGAGTATTTAGATAAGACTGATGGGACAAGACAGTAGCACTCATGATCTAAAACATGACAATAATTGATCTATCATAGCTCATCCAGTTAGACATCTGCCCGCAGAATATATATCAGAAACTCAATTAGTTGGACGCGCAATAATGAGAGCTCTTGACTTCTTTAACTATTGCCAAGAATTTCGCACTCTATTTCTCATCATCAACCCTTTTCCTAATGGTGTCTATAATACTTATTCCCAATCAGTGCACCTCTTCTGCGTGTTGTCTTCATAGACATATATATAGGGAATATATATATATATATATGTGTGTGTGTGTGTTAGAACATCTCTAACAAAAACATATATATACATAAACAATTGAATAAGTAGAAAATTTTCTGCATTAGTCTCCAACAGCGCACTTTGGATAATTTATTTAATTTTTTATTTCATCTCGTATTTCAATTTAATGTATATATGCTAAATATATTTTATTCTTAATTAATTATTTCTATAAAAAAATATTTAATACACATATTATATATTTATAAAATAAAATAAAAACTAAAACATGTATTGTAATAGAGGAGTTAAAATGCCAAGAGCGAATCTTATTTATTTGGCGCATGCAATTTTTCTTGAAACTTCAATCACTGGAAAAGCATGGCTTCAATCATTGGAAAAGGTATCGGTAAACATAAGAATATTTAGGGAGCATTAAGGTAGTAGTTCTATTAGTTCGGCTCATGATTTTCAATAGAAAGGTTATTTATTTAAATTCCTAGGCGTTATTCACCAACTAACAATTCATTTACGCTAATGAGATTAGAGTGATTGATTTTATTTTATAGTAGCACGAGACTTCCACAATATCGCGCGTCATGTTGTCATATGTATTGCATTTTTTGATGTAATTTCAATCAATAACAATCGTGGAGACTATTTATAAGGTGGCATCTCAATGTTAATCAATCCATAACTTCTAATAAAGGGATCACTAATTCAAATTTATCTGCATTCTATTTGGTGAATCACCACTGCACAATTGTACTAGCATTATTATGAAAATATTGTTGTGCGTGATTTGTCAATTAAACAATTATAACTCAATGTTGTTGTTATTGTTGTTGTTGTCGAACTTTTTTTTTAAGTTAGAATTGGATTTCTCACAAACTAGCATGAGCTTTTAATAAGAATTCTCAAAAGTTCAAATCAGTAGATTGAATAAAAAATGAAAAACGATAGAGAGCAAAAACAGTAAAAAATAAATAAATAAAAATATGGGTAGCATATAGAGGAACGGTATAACAAGAATATCTACACATAGTCTCACCGGGCATAACTCGTAGACAGCATGGCTTTACGTGAGCTACTGGCAAATGCATTACTAAGATAGGTTATTGAGTATAATAGGTACAATCCACCAAAAATTCAAATATTATAAATGTCAATATTCATAATAAAAAAGATATATATCAAATGATATTTTTAATTATTCAAACATTTTCATAAAACAAGCATATTTTTAAAGTAGATATTCATAGTTCCAACTTTCAATCAGATAAGTTTTAAAAAAAACATCAAATTCGAAACAAACAACATTACAATCAGATCATTTAAATAAATTAATTAAATTGGAGCATTTGAATCATTTGAATTGAAATGACAATAAATATATATACGTTATTAAATATATACATGTTACAATACATTCACCGGATAGTTTGGTAGAATCTTGATGTTTTCTGGTCCCAAGTGTCTTTACAAGTGATAAGACGCCTTGCAATATATTGATTAGATTGTAAATAAACTTGAACAAAGGAACAAAATTGAAGAAAACACACTGTTTTGACCTCCTAAAGTTGTATATATATGGCTTTGATGTTTTAAGTGAATCAGTGCATCTGCATGCCGTACCCCATTCCTCATCCCTCATTCGAGGACCTGCATGTCCTACGTGTATAACAATCATCATCATAAAAAAAAAAAAAGAATCATCATTTTGTCATACTCCCTTAAATAAAACCACAATACATCTCTCTCTCTCTCTCTCACACACACACACACACACACAATATAAATAACCAAATCATGAAGTGTATACATGATCAAATAAAACTTCGAAGTCCAAATTTCCAGGAATTCATTACATCCACGTTGTATAATTCATAGTATAATTTGGGTTTTCTCAACTGTTCTCTTCGGACAACAATTTGGTTCGTGTCAAAATAATTGAAATAAAAAAAAAAACATTCATTGTATGAGACTCCTGAGAATCTTGTCAAGTAGTGAATGACGTTCTTCTTTTCTCTTTTTTTTTTTTTCAATAAATAATGAAGTTGATATCGATGTAAAACATAATAAGTATGAAGTTTTATTTTTAATATTGTTAAAGGTGTGGATATCTATATCAATCTATGTTAATGGACACAACATTATATCAATATCTATATGTTTTGATATAATCAAAAAATCAATAAATTGACTAAGAATATAAGAAAAAAGGAAAAGAAAAATTCATGCATTAAAATATATTGTACTAGTATATGACCAATTGTAGTTAAAGGATGTCTTAACGAGTATATAAACTTCTTAAAATATCTTAAACACTGTAAAACTGTATAATATTAATATCATTATTAGTATTAGTATTACTAATTATCAATATTGACAATTTACACACTATTAATTTTGTCGATATTACGTTATAAAAATTGGAACACAAACAAATATGTGTTCCATTTTTGGGGGGAATGGCAAATCACTAAGGACAAGGTGTTTATCAAAAACCCCTTCCAAATAATATTCATACATAAATACAACAAATAACATTATATCCGTTTATATATATTTTTATTTAATACATGCATTTATCAAATAATATTCAATTCAAATATCCAATAAAAAAGTATTGATTTAACATTAACAGAAAAATATGTCTACTCCCAAAATGTAAAAAATATATCAAAATCTTTCAAAATATTTTCTAATTAACTATTCTTCAAAACATAAACAAAAATTAATCACATTTCCCTATCCCACTATCACATTTTCCAAACCCAATCCCATATTTTCTCCAAAACATACAAATTAAAGCTCTACAAAACATATCCAAACACTCTAAATTAATTTTCTAACAAAAACAATTTAATTGCCACCCTAAAAGGTTTAGCGGAAGAATGTCCCGAGTAGCAAGGGGATAGTGTTTGATTTTAGTCACTCCATTTCTGTGATTTGAAATCCCATATACTTTTAGAAGGTCCCCATGCCTCTAACCAGCAAAAAGAGAAGGGGACAAAAGCATTGCACGAGCAACATGAATCAGTTGTTTTCATGTTGTTTCAGTTGAGCAAACTATTATATACCTACACTCAGACTATACATATATAATGATCTCCTTTAATTTAATTATCACACTTGGTACAATGCATTTCGACTGTTGAATTCTGTATACAACCCTTTTTTTTTTCTTTTTCTTTTTTTGATGTAACACCTATCTAAAAGATTTTAGTGTTTTTTCTGTCTATACCCTTTGCACAACTGTCTTCTGTATATAATCCAAATCAATCAATGTGTCGATAAAGTAGACACAATGATCATTTTGACCTCATTATACTCACAATCAGTACTTGCGGCTACCATATAATTTTGCTTCAAATTTAAGACATTATTCTACTCATCATTTTTATAGATGCAAAAATTTTCCCTTTGGGATCAAATTATATTACAATTACAAGGGAAAAAAAGAAAAAAGAAAAAACTAAGTAAAGAAGTTGAACCCCATCCTTCAAAAAACATCCAGGACAGGTTCCTCTGCTGCAATCTCAATGCTAATTAATAGGGAGGATGGTGGTAGCAGTCCCACTAATGCCTTGGTAGGGACAGCTTCTTCCACTCCACTAACCTCTTTAGGAAGTGCATAACCTGTTAATTATCAAATAATAACTTGTTAATACGATTAAGGAAACAACATTAATTAAGACAAAAACTAAAACATTAATTTTCAGTTATAAATATATGTGTGTGTGTGTGTGTGTGTGTGTGTGGAGGGCACTTGCCTCAGATGGCTCTTGCAGAGAGTAGGAGGCATTTGTTTCTTTGGGAGCCTTAGATACCAGAATTCCTAAACCTTGTCCTCTGTCCCGCAAAACCTATATATGCACAAACTATACATGTTAACCACACAAGTACTAATGTTGAAAATTTTACAATGGTAAAATAATATTACGAGGACCAAAATATTACAAGAATCAAACATACTTTGAATGCATCTTCATCTGTTCGATCATCGCCTATGTAAACTGGCAAAACATCATTCGCTTCTGCGTAGCCTGAAAAGATTGATAATAGAGGGAAAAAACGTTAATTTGCATATCATGCTTTATTCAAGATTCAAAGGTGGTTAATGTATCAGCAGCAATTCTTACCTAATGAGTCCAGCAAGAATTCAAGTGCATTTCCCTTGTTCCATTTTATGGTGGGACGGATTTCTAAAACCTTCCTTCCTTGAGTCAGTTTAAGCTGTGGATAGTCTTTAATCACCATTTTAACTTGATCAGCTAATTCACCCCATTTCTGCAATTGCAAATTTACATGCTTAAGGAAAAATATAAAAGAAAAAAAAAAGAATTTTTTCACACTAAAAGGGGGAACACGAATTTCATACCTTTTCATCAACGCAACGATAGTGCACAGATAGACAAAACTTGTTGTTCTCTACTTTAGCCCCTCTTATGTGTTTAACTTTACAAATCAAAGCTTTGTATACCTGCACAGGGATTAAAATTTAATTTTCCGCGGAGTTAAAATGCATGAAGATCTAAAATTAAGTTTCCAAGAAGAGACCAACCTCATCAATCACAGGCAGAAATTCCCTGGCAGGCTGGCAGAGGACAGTGTGATTTCCCTGTATGGTTACCAGTTATACCAAAGTAACATATGAAAGTTGTGCAAGAAAAGAAATATTTATATATATGTACTGAATTAAAGTGTATATAGTTTGACATATAGGTGGCAATGACTCACTTTTCTGTGTTTATGTCCTTTTGCTGGCCCCTTGATGTCCATTCCATGGCTGCCCGCATAATAAAGCTCCGACAATCTTACAAAGCTATACACCTTATTAAAATTCATAATATAAACTTCCTCAGATTACAGCAACAATATAAAATCCATGGAATTTACTTGTTTCTAGCTAGTGTTATGAAATGTACCTTAGCTCGGCACCTCCCACTAACAATGGCTGTAGGGAATAGTTTGGCTACCTCCCTCACTGCTTCCCTCATCTGATCATTTACAGGAGAAATTAATTAAGAAGGATAATCGGTCAACTTAATCGCATAGAAATGTAATAAAAACAAACCTCTGTAGTGAGGAAAGCACGGTCTGGATCATCAACAATGGGGGATAGAGTCCCATCGTAATCCAGGAAAACTACTATCTGCTTCCCTTTTGAAGCACTCGTGATCTCTTCGAACATGGTCAAGGCCGAGGGATGATGAAGCTGTTTAATTGATTAAATTTGCAAAAATGTCAGCCACATACATAAATTGTTTTCATATATGAATGAATATTGAAACAAAAACACTTGTTTGTTTTTCTAACATACAATCCAGGAGTTTTGATGATCTTCAGTAGTGTCGGTGGGCCTGCGGGTGGGGGAAGAAGCCCGCATTGAATCGAGCAAGGCATGGATCCTGGCTCCATTTCCATTTTTTTCAAGCTTTTTCAGCAGCTTTTTCTTGGCGAAGTATCCAAGAGGGGGCACCGCTGCCGAAAACAGACTTGAATCTGACATGGCAACAGCTATAGTCCTGGGAAGCCCAGGTTTTGCATCAGAGATCACCATATTTTGGTTTGTCATCCTTACTCTTTTTAATTGTTCTTTACTGCAACGTAATATGCTGCCCCAGAAACCTGCATTGATAGTTATGGTCAAAAAACAATACCATAAAACCAAGACTGGACTGGAATGGACTGGAGCTGCCCAAAAGTAATGATTGAATGTGAACCGTAAATTACCTGGAAACAGGCTGGAAGTTTTGATAGAAATGAATCGGAAAACAGAGGAAAAGAAACAGAAGAAAGAGAAGTAGAAGAAGAATGGTTTCCTAAATTTTTGCTGCTTACAAATTTTGTGCCAAAAAGTAAACAGGACGACAGTTGGAGATGAGAACTAGTGTGCGAGAAGTCGCACACACAGAGGTCTAAGTGACTAGGGAAAGATGGGGTGCGATCAATTTATAAGTAACTTGGTAGCAATCCTCAGCAATTTTTTTTCCCACCTTTTGTTGTAGAATTGTGCCCCCGACGCCCATTGCCGGTAAGGTAAATGTTTTTTATTCTTTATTTGCTTTTTTTTTTTTGAGGTTGTTGGGGGATGAATTCTTTGGTTATAATTATGGGCTATTTTATGTATCTCCTTCTCATTTAAAAGATGAAAAACAGAATGGAACATAAGATTTAAACTGCAGATTCATACATTTTAAATGAATAATTCATCTAATGACATTATAGTCACACACAGGTAAATATGACATGCAATGTTCAAACTCTAATAAATTTTTAATGTGTGTGTTTGCATAAATAAAAAATATTTGCAAATGCATACACACAACATATTATTGAGAAATGAACAAACAAAAGGGTCATTGAACCACTTCTATAATATTTGAGATCCATTTTTGTGTTTGTCTCTCATATGTGTGACATTAGTACTTTCATTGACATAATAGTTGAAAAATAATTTATTTTCAAAAGTTGGGCTTTATTTAAAACATACCCAATTAACACACAATTGAAAATATCAATTTGAAGTAGATTATGTATATTTCCGAATTCACACAATTAAGAATTCCGTCTTTCTGGTTCTTGGAAAGTAGATTAAAAGGTAATTGGTGCAATAAAATAGTATATTATTAGTTGTTTTTTAAAGAAGCAAACTGATTGAATATTGCATTGCTTTTCATGAGAGGAACTCGATTATATTTTTAACTGAAGTATTTTTGTTCGGTTTGGGTAGCCACTTCAATGCTGAGACGATTTATGAGTGCTATTGACTTTAATAGGCGGGCCTAATAGTGAAGGAACTTCCAGCCGTTAATGCTTATATTGTTATGCATGGATTCCTCTTACTTTTATCATGTGGAATTATTTTCTCAAAATATTTTGACAATATTCTCTCAATAAATGTGTCAAAGTCAGTGAAATATAAAGTTTAGTCGACTTAATTGCATGCAAAATTCTCATTTTTTCGATTTAATTCCTTTATTTTATTTTCTATTTTATGTTCTATTATGTTTCATGAATATATGACACGTATATTAAATATTTTCTTATAAAAATAATTAATTGAAAATCAGATACGCATAGCATAAATACAATAAATTGAAATAAAATATGAAATAGATAATGCAATAAAAGATCCAAAGTGTCATTTTTTTTCTATTGACTTTTATATCTGATTTCAAATACAAAGAGCACTTTTATGAAAGTAAAATCGTGTTTTTAGGAATAATTTGATATTTTGATATAGGCAAAGATAAAAAAGGATAGATTTACCATAAGGTAATAAAGACAAACCCAAAAAGCTATAAGGATTCGCGTCTTTTCATTTGGGTTGGGCCAACTTGAAGGATGACCAAATTCACGGCTCATGATTATGATCATTAATTAGGGACACACAAAATTTTGATCCTCCACTCGACCTTGATATGATGGGTCCATACAATTAATTTTCCTATAACTATTCTTTCTTCCAAATCGATAAGTTTTATGCCAACCTTTTGTATCTTCCTATTCATTCGATCTTAATTAATTTCTATCTTATTTAGGCATTGAAAGGTCATAAATGGAACCAACACAGCAGCCTTTTGATCTTTTTTCATGTCTCAAGCTTGGATTTCACCATTGTCCTTGTCTCAAGCATTAGGAGAATGCAAATAGATTGACTAGATAAACTTCTTAGATGACCCTAGATCAAGGATTTATGTTTTCAAAAATTTGTTTGACTTTTTAAAATTTTTTAAGAAAATTTCCACAAATAAATAAAAGGAGCATTTTATTTAATTAAAAACATAAAAAAAATTCAGAAAATGAAACCATAGACAATGCAGGTTTTTGGAATAAGAAACAAAAAGCCCAATGTATTAGTATTATATTTTTCATTTTCCTGACACTTGTTCGGGTGTAAACGAATAATACCTGTGATATTGGAAGAAAAAAAAATAAGAAAATAGAAATGGGGCATTGGTAGGATTGTTAGAAGTTTAAGTGGACTAACAATTAGGTCACTAAGAGAAACTCTAATCTACATTTAAATGCTTCAACTTATTGATTTTGACTAGTGCAAACAAAAATATCATCTAACCTATGTATATTCATGTGTTGCACCTCTACTGCATAAATAGAATATAATAAGGCATTATCTGATGCTCATGAATAAAAAAATCTTGGATGCGAGATATTAGCACAATCACAATATAGAAGAAAATAAAACTATATTTTAAAAGATAAATTATGGATTCATTATGCCCTCCAGTAACTTTTTTTAAGAAATACCCCATGTAAATATCATAGAATAAAGTTTTCATCTTAATCCAAATTTATTCCAAAAGCGAGATTAAAATTAAGCTGTTCTTGAAATTCATAACGTGGTTCGAGGTCTTAGGGGTCATTACCCACTATTTTAACTAATAGAACTCTCAGAAAACTTAGGGGAAGGACCTAAAAGACATTGCGAGATATTATAGGAACTCGTTTGCTTCATGTGTTTGGATTAAATATGATACGTATTATTAGGATAAATAATGGGTTATTATATATTCTATCTAATATTTATTTGTATATTTTAAATAACTTGATATTCAAATTTAATTGTTTGCTTGGCATGATTATTCAATTTGATAAACTATAATTTATATATAGTTAGGTTGGAAAACAGATCATACTCCAAAGCCTTGATATACAAGTCAAGTTTGGCCTTAAATATATGCCGGCCCCTAACTGTATCCAAGACTTCTAAACATGAACTAAATATTGAAATTGCATTGGATTATGTTTCTATCATGCAACATCAAACAAGCAAATGAGCTCTAGAAGTATGGAGAGTCAATAGACACTACAAGAAAAAAAATTAAATTGGTGACAAAAGAGTAAGTGGTAGTGTAAAAGTTGTCACTAATTATGTATATTAGGTAATAGAAGATTTAGTTTTGTCATCTTAATAATTTTTACAAACTAAATAGTGATAAAAATAGTGTTTAAGTTGTCACTATATACAATTAATGACATATCTATATTGACAATAAAAAATGTTGTTACAAATTATAGTGATAATTTTTATTGTCACTAGTTTGTTACCATAAGGGTGTCACTAATTATTAATGATGACAATTTAAAACATTGATTTTTGTCACCGTTGAGTTATGTAATGACAAAATAAAAGTTATTGTCACTTAAAAATTATCATTAGTAATAAGATAAAAATTGTCACTTAATACATGCTATTAGTAATAACTTTTATTTTATCACTTATTATTTTATTATTAATATTATATCTTTTCGTAGTGAGAGATGCTTACTTGGAACTCCAGAAGTTGAAGGAATAAAATTAAAGATAGAACCGTAGCTCAGATAGAACAGTTTAGTAGTTGATCAATAGGTCTTGGAGTATCGTTAGATTGCTATTTTATTTCTCTTTGTGAAATAGTGCTGGTTGGGTAGCTGCAAAAATTTCACCCACTCAACTACTACGAATATAAAGTTATAGATTATTAAATTATATCTAATGAAATCAATTTTTATATTATTATATATTTATCCAACTAAATGACATAATATTTATCCATAATATGCGATATTGTGAATTGAATTGTGGAATTAATCCAAATACAAAATGAAATCAATTAAAAGAAGAAGAAGAAAAATCAGAATGGGGTGAATTAAACTCCATTAACTTACCATTACCGAGAATGATTAAAGTCAATTTGCTTATCATTAGTGAAGGAAATTTTGAGTTCATAAAAAAGGAAAAGAGATAAGTGCAAAAAGGATAACGAAGGCTTTCATAATTGCAAGTGCTTTATGAATTATTAAGCATTACGACCGTACATATGATATTTGGTTGATGTGATATTATATAGTTTGGTCACATCTATTATTTTGGTATGATACAGTGACTTGGACAGCTGTTTGAAAACCTTAGAGGACGTTTTCACCGCCCATTCTTATTTTCACAATTTATTTTCATACATTCATTTTTCAAATCATTTTATTTTTACCCAAAATATTCTTTATTTTTATTTTTAATTTTTTTAAAAAATTTACCTTGATGATGCTAATTAATGAGAATGACTAGAAGGACCGATTTGCCCCTGAGTTTTAGCAAAAATACCTTTGTAGGATGAAGATCCGTGCCTTTTTATTCAAGTCTTGAACCGACCCAAAAGAAGCCAACCCGCTTCAGGTCATGACCTGGATTATCAACTGGCGATGGGTTACAAATCCATGATCTATGCAAAAAAGGACAATTAATGTCTATAAAACGGAAAAATTGCATAGCATCAAGTCATGTCATCTTAACCATCTCTTACTTGAGTTCTAACTTTACATTCGAGCTCTCATTTGATCACCTTAGTAGTTCACTAACTTAGGCATCGAAGGGCCTTAGCTAAGAGCAATATCAGCTAGCATGACGTGTACTCTTGTGGTCAGGTCAAAGATCCAAATTACTTGTGTGGAGCGCGATCTAGTTCGAGGTCAAGATTGAGAGCCAGGGCTTTTTGGGAAATTGAGTTTGAGATCTAGACCTCAAGATCCCGAGTCGCATTAGTTGGCACCATCTGTGGGAAATTTGATTTGATTCACCAGCTGTAAGAGTGAACAATTAGTTGTAGATAGCACGAAGGATACCCTAATCCTAATATAGTCAATATCTTCATAACCACCCATCTCACCTATATCCCCTATGCCTCTTGCCATCATAATACCATGGAACTGTCAATCAAAGTTGGGCTAGGGAACATTGGCGCAAGACCCTGGTGGAGCACAATGGAGCTGAAATCGTGCAGTTGAGTATAGGGGACTTGGAGCACCTGGTCTTTGAAATGAACCAAACATTTTAGGAAGCATGAGCACAGAGTTCGAGTTGTGTTGGTAACCCCCATTTAGGTGGCCCTACCTCCAGTTAGTAGACCCTTATTTCAGGATAGAAAGTTGGCATCCTTGTTGGTGAAGGGTGTGCAATGTAACACCCCCAAATATATACAATTGGTAGAATTTTCTTTTATCATTATTATCATTATTTTTATAAATTTTTAAGGGTAAAATTGAAAACAAGGAAAAATTTAATTGAAGAATATTTAAAAGTTTAGAGGGTCAAATTACAAATATTTTAGGTCAAATAAAGGGACTCATTGTTTAAAGGACTTAATTGAAAGCTAGAATAAAATATTGGGGTTAATTTATAGTTACCAAAAAATGTCCTTTTAATATCATTCCTCCTTCCCATTTTCTTCAATTCTCAACTGCACACCCCCTCTCTTTTCTCTTCGACGATGACCAAATCGAGAAACCAATCTGATCAAAAGCTTTCTCACCTCATTAGGATTGTAATGGTACCACATGCAACCCCATTCGACTAGCGGGCTGTCATGAAATTGAAGTCCAAAGACTAGCAATGGTAGCGAGTGGCGGATGCGGTGCAATGGTGGGAGCTTGAATGTGGGGAGTGTTTCTTGTAGGGTTTAGCGCAAGGAGTGTTTTGGTGCCATCCATTTTCAATTTGGACCACTGATGACGGTGGAATTAAAAGGAAATTGTAGTGGCAGAGGTGGTGGCGTTGGGTATTTAGAGCTTTAATTGAGGGTGAATTCAGCGAAAATTGGTAAAATTGACTTAGGAATTTTGTTGCTCTAACTAAGATGCGTTTAAAGGTGGTGGTGGTGACCTACTCCAGCTTGGAACAGCGGGTAGCAATGGCTAAGATAATTTTCTCGCCTCATCGCGGTGATTGTATAGGTGGCATCAGTTTGTAGTGATTGAACACTAATAATAAGATACTTGGTAAATTATTGGAATTGGGGATGTTGCAAATGCTTTGTATTGTTCTCACTCTTATTCTTACTAATTTTTGTGTAATGGTATGACATGGAAGAGATGTGGTTGGAATTGGTCAATGCATGTATATATAAAAGAGCTTAATGGACCTGAATTTGTAATATAATATGTAAATCTTGGCTAATTAAGTTAATTAGGTGATTTAAACCTTAAATGTATGTATTTGGGACCTAAAGTGACAAATTGACTGATTAATAATAGTTTAGCCTTTATAATTGACATAAGCAACGTTGCAAGGATAGTTATAAAATAGGAATCTGAATTGATTCATTAACTGGAGTGAATATAATCTTTGTAAATAATATGGTATTAGCAGCATAATTAGTATTTCACCTCTCGATAATCTCAAAATCAAACCTTAAAATATAATATTAACTATAAAACAACCAATGGTAAAATATTATCAGTTTAATAATTGTTATTGGGTCAAAATGAGTGTTTTGATGATAAGTCCGTTCTTTTGGTTAAGTGGCAAGGTGACAAACCCCGCAAATCAATAGATTGGATGCTGGGAAGTGAATGCTCTTTATTTATTTGGAATCCTCAATTATTTGAACTCTTTGTGTTTATCTTTTGGAAATTTGATTGTACTTGTTTTAGTGACAGGACAAGTGGAAAGACTCCACATAGTACATGCTCAAATGGAAAAAACTTTTAGAACTTTGGAGTCAGACCATCAAAAGATAGTTATCACGACCCACATGATCATGGACGAGGTTAGGATAATGATGGCACACTATGGTAGTGCCATAGATTAGATCATAAGAGTCAGAGTTGGAATAGCCTCAGAGGCTAGACCCTCTAGGGTTTACTACTATCTTGAGCTAGGACATAGATAAGGTGTTCGTATTGAAGAGGTATATGAAAAAAACCCTAAGGAGGTATATGAGAAGGATTTCGAGTAGGATCCTAAGGAAAAGCTAGAGGAGGATCTTAAGGAAGATCCCATATAGGAACCTCTAGTTGAGGCACCATCAAAGATCAATATGGAGGATAACATCTAGGAGTTTGAAGAGGAAAATGAAAACATGGATATGAAAATGAATAGGGAAAATGAAGATGAGGATATAGAATCTAATCTCACCAACATGGATGATTAGAGTTGGAGGCCCTTATGTGTGTGGTTGTGCTTGTAAATATATATGTATGTATAGTATTAGCTTTCAAACACTAGAATAGATAGAAACGGCTAAGGTTATCTAGACTATAAAGTAATGCCTTAACAAGCCTCGTCATTTTGTCTATGACTAGGCATGTAGTTAGCTTGTCAGTTCTAGAATTTTGACTTGAATATATACTAATGTAACACTTGCTAGTGCTAACTCAGAAATGTTACTGAAATTTATCGTTAATTGTTGAATGACTAGATTTCTATTACAATGGGTTTTATTTAATTTTGTTAAACTTTCTTCTCTTTTCTTTTCTTTTTTGCAAGTTTGGAGATTGGAAAGAGTTGATGGTAATTTAGACATAATTTTAAAACTTGATAATTGTATGCCTAAGAATATCTAGGATATATTAAGCTTGTTATGGCATCACATGAGAATTCTGATATACTCGCTCTAGTTAGAACAGGTTGTTGAGAAAGACCATCTGGTAGATGGGCTAATGTTTGACAAACTCCTAGGCAGGGAACACCTGCTTATCAACAACTATTATTGGATGAAGAGGTCTCGCAAACCCCCTCGATTGATTAATCAGCTATAGGACAACCAACAAACCCCATGTATTAGAGGGAGAAAAGATTTAGGCAACATAGTCACCAACAAGGTGGTGAGGCAGGAATTGCTAACAAGATTACTGAGGATCAGGCATTAGAATTATTTTCTTCGCTTTCAACCCTTGAAGTTTTTAGTAGAACCAAATGACAGAAAAGCTGAAGAATGGATTGAGAATCCAAAAAACATATTTGAGACCATGCGCTACCCAGATGAATAGAAAGTTTGGTTTGCCACATTTCTTCTGGGAGGTCCTGCATATAGTTGGTGGAAGATGATAGACCGTAGATGGACAATAGAGGTAACTCATCAAACATGGGAAAAGTTCACTAGGGAATTTATAGATAAGTATATACCCCTACTAGTCAAGTAGCCATGAGAAAGAGAATTCATGGACTTAATATAGGGAGTGCAATCTATTAGTCAATATGAGGCTACTTTTAGCCTATTAATTGAGTATGGACCTTATATACAAAAAGATGAAAATCGACAAACCCGCCAATTTGTGCACAGATTACGACCAAAACTCAATAGGGTCTTATCACTTGTGATTTACCAAGTTTTAACAAGACAGTGAGTAAAGCATTGTAGTTGGAGTCAAAATTACAAGAAATTCAAAAGATTGAGGATAGGAGCTAGAAAGGAAGAATACACCTTGGTGGGTAGAGTAATTCTAGGAAGCAATAGCCAAAACTATAGATTAGAGGCTTTAATCAACAAACACACCAAGTTGGTAGGGCTGCAAAATTGGCTCAAGGGGTGGCGACAAAATAATGTGGATTCTATGGTGATTTAATTATGAGGAGATCGAGTGTTAAACGAAGTAAGATAAATATATGGGATGCAGTAGTAATCAGCAATTCTTGAGAGATTACCCCAAACGAAAAAATTGAGAACCTATGGGAAAAGGGAAATAGATAGCAGAAACCAGCTAGAAACCTAAAGTTCAAGCTTGTGCCCATGCCCTAACTGGAGAGAAAGCACCTGATCCTAATGAAGTGGTTGAATTTGTTTTCTATTTTTGGAATTAATGGTAATATTTCATATGATCCTGGAGGTACACATTCTTTTATATTAGTATCTCTCTCTCATAAGTTGAGCATGTAACCTAAAATTATTGCATATCAAATAGAGGTATAGACACCCTTAGTAATGGGGTTAATAACAAATAATATGTACTGGGCATGTTCGGTCAAGATAGGGGATAAAGAATATCTAGCCAATCTTATAGAAATGCCCATTCAGAAATAAGATCTAATATTAGGAATAGATTGGTTGTATCAGCACCAAGCACAAATAAACTATTAGGCTAAATGTATTACTCTTGGGGATAAGGTATCAATATAGACCTATTGTTCTATGAATTCAACTTCCCTAGTACCCATTATATCTACAGTAAAAGCCATGAAAATTTTAAGAGAAAGAGGACAAGGATTTTTAGCATACCTTATCAATAAACCCCAAGACATAGCCAAAATCGAAGAAGTGGAAATAGTAATTGATTACCTAATGGTACTTTTAGAAGAGTTGAACTTATTAGCCCTTCACAAAGAGATATAATTTGTTATTCACACTTTTTTGAGAGCCATGCCTTTTTCTAAAACTCCTTATCATGTGGTGCTTGTAGAACTAAAAGAGCTAAAGGACCAACTTCAGGAACTATTGGAGAAGAAATTCATAAGGTTTAGCACTTCTCCTTGGGGTACCCCGGTGTTGTTTGTAAATAAAAAGGATGGATCCTTGAGAATGGACATTAATTACAGAGAGTTGAAAAAATTAACCATCAAGAATAAATACCCCTTGTCACATGTGAAAGAATTATTTGATCTTTTATAGAGATCTATGATCTTTCCAAAGTTAGATTTGAGACAGAGGTATTACTAGTTGAAGATTAGGAAAGACGATATCCCAAAGACGGCATTTAATTCTTGATATGGTCATTTTGAATTTGTAGTAATGCTGTTTGGTTTGACCAATGATCAAACGGCATTTATGGATTTGATGTGCTAGATTTTTTGACCATATATGGACTAGTTTATGGTTATCTTCATTGATGACATTTTGGTGTATTCGAAAACTAGAGAAAACCATACAAAACACATGGTTCTTAGAACTCTAAAGCAACATAAGTTGTATACAAAGTTCAGTATGTGTGAACTTTGGATAGAGAAAGTAGCTTTTTTTGGACACATCACATCCCAGGATGGGGTAGCGAGATCCCTTCAAGATAGAAGTAATCTTCAACTAGAAAAGACCCAAAAATATGATAGATATTCGTAACCTTTGGGTCTTTTTGGCTATTATCAAAGGTTTGTATAGGATTTTTCTAAAATAACTGGCCCATTGACTAAGTTAACTCAGAAAGATTAGTTGTTTGATTGGAATGAGAATTAGGAGAAAAGCTTTCAAAAGTTGAAGAACAAATTGACTTCAGCCTTGATCTTGTCCTTTCCAAATGGATTAGAAGGATTTGTCGTATATACTAATGTATCTAAAGAAGTGCTTGGAATTTGGATAGTTGCAAAATATTGAGTTATTACCTATGCATCTAGAAAACTTAAACCACATGATACAAATTACCCAACTCATGAGTTGGAGCTAGTTGCTGTAATTTTTGCATTGACAAAGTGGAGACATTATCTTTATGGGGCCACATTCGAGATGTATACAGACCATAAAAGTCTCAAGTATTTACAGTCGTAGAAAGATCTGAATATGTGACAACAAAGGCGGATGGAGTTTCTCAAAAATTATGACTTCTCTATCACCTATTATGTAGGAAAGATGAATGTAGTAACAGATGCTCTAAGCTAAAGAATCAAAGTATCAAAAGGTCTAAAAGTGGATGCTGTAGTAAGGATGAAATAGTAAGCCTGGCTTGCAGGAGTATATGTGCAACCAAAATTGTATGATGAAATACGACGAGCTCAGGCTAATAATGAATAGATGCCGAAACAAAAAAAAAAGCATAATGTAGTTCTGAAGAGTCCAAATTCAGTACAAATAGTTAAAGTGCTCTTTTGTTCTGTAAAAGAATATGTGTGCCAAAAGAAAGTAAGGAATATTGTTGGATGAGGCACATAAGATAAGATTCATGATACATTTGGGGGCATGAAGATGTATTAGGACTTAAAAAAGTAGTTTTGGTTTTAACAAAGTGAAAAGAGATGTCACAAACTATCTGCAAAAATATTTAACCTGCCAGCTACTTAAAATAGAGCATCAACGACCATCAGGTTGCTACAACTACTACCGATCCCTAACTAGAAATGGGAATAAGTAACTATAGATTTTGTAATGGGTCTACCAAGGGCTGGTGGAGGGTATGACAGCATATAGGTGATAGTAGACCAATTAGGCCAATTAACTGAATTTGCTCATTTTCTACCAGTAGGTACACATTTCAGGGTTGAGAAATTGGTAGAATTATATATAAAGGAAATAGTTAGATTACACAAAATTCCAACTAGTATTATGTCAGATCGGGACTTAAAGTTTACCTTGAGACTTCGAAAAAGTCTGTAGGAACATTTGGGCATGAGACTACAATTCAGCTTTGTTGCTTATTCGTAGTCTGATGGTTAGTTAGAAAGAATAATTTAGATACTAAAAGATATGCTCCAAGCTTGTATCTTGGAGTTCAGTGGAATTGGGATAGACACCACCATTGATAGAATTTGCTTACAATAATAACTATCAGTTTACCATCCAGATAGCCCCATATGAAGTATTATATGGTAGGAACTATCGATCTCTATTACATTGTGATCTTGAAGAATGTAAAAGCAACACTGATAGAACCTTGGGAACTCTAAGGCTAAAACTGACTCAAGAAACCATTGAGAAAGTTCAAATGATTGAACAAAAATTGAAAGCAACCCATGATCAGCAAAAAAGCTATGAAAATAAGAGGAGAAAAGACTTGGAGTTTGAAATTAGTGATCAAGTATTTCTTAACGTATCTCCAAGAAAAAGCATCTAAAGGATTGAAAAATGTGGGAAACTTAGTCCAAAGTATATTGGTCCTTATGAAATCTATGAAAGAGTTGGACCAATGGCATACCGGATAACATTGCCCTAAGGCTCAACAAGAATACATGATGTTCTTCATGTATCACAACTTTGAAAGTACTATCCTCACCCATCCCATATCATTTCTCATGAAAGCTTACCGTTAGAGAGTGACCTGACATATGAAGAGTAATCAGTTCGCATTTTGGATTGAAAATTTCAGGAGCTTAGGAATCAGAGGATTCCTCAAGTAAAAGTGTTATGGTGCAATAATAATGTGGAAGAGGCAACTTGGAAATGAGAAGATATCGTGCGCTAATAGTACTCTGAGGTTTTTCAATAGTCAAGTGAGAATCTGGGAACTAAATTCTTTTTAGAGAGGAAGGTCTATAACACCCCCAAATATATAAATTGGTAGAATTTTCTTTTATCATTATTATCATTATTTTATTATTTTTATAAAGTTTTAGGTGTCAAATCAAAAATAGGGATAAACTTAATTAAGAATATTTCAAAGTTTTAGGGGTCAAATTATAAATATTTTAGGTTAAATAAGTCAAATCGAGGCATTCATTATACAAAGGACTCAAATGAAAGTTGGAATAAAATGTTGGGGTCAATTTATAATTACCAAAAAATGCCTTTTAAATATCATTCCCCCTCTCTCCCTAATTTTCTTCAATTCTCAAATACATGCCCTTTCTTTTCTCTCTCTGGAAATTATCTCCAACGATGGCCAAACCCAAAAACCAAGTCAACTAAAAGTTTTCTTACCTCATTAGGATTGCAATGGTACCATATGCAACCCCATCCAACCGGCGGGCCATCATGAAATTGAAGTTCAAAGATGAGCAATGGTAATGAGTGGTGGACAAGATGGTGCAATCGCAGGAGCTTGAATCTAAGGAGTGCTTTTGTAAGGTTTAGCTCAAGGAATGTTTTGGTGCCATCAATTTTCAGTTTGGACCATCGAGGACAACGGAATTAAAAGAAAACCATGGCGGCAAAAGTGGTAGCATTGGGTGTTTAGAGCTCCAATTAAGGGTGAATTCGACGGTAGTTGGGAAAATTAACTTAGGCTTTTTATTGCTCCAATTGAGACGTAGATGGTGGTAACCAACTCCAGCAGTGGATAGCGGGTGGCGGCAGCTTGAAGATAGTTTTATCGCCTCATCACAGTAGTTTTATAAATAACATTGATTTATGGTGATTGAGCTTCGATAATAAGATCCTTAGTAAATTTTTGGAATTGGGGATGTTGAAAATGCCTTGTATTGTTTTTGTTCTTACTAATTCTTGTGTAATGATATGATATGGAAGAAATGTGGTTGTAATTGATCAATGCATATATATAAGAGCTCAATGGACCCGAATTTATAATATAATATGTAAATCTTAGTTAATTAAGTTAATTAGGTGATTAAAACCCTAAATATATGTATTTGGGACCTAAAGTGACAAATTGACTTATTAATAATAATTTAGCCTTTATAATCGACTTGAGCAACATTGTAAGGATATTTATAAAATAGGATTCATTAACCAGAGTGAATATGATCCTCATAAATAATATGGTATGAGCGATGTAATTAGCAAGTCACCGCTTGATAATCTCAAAATCGAACCTTAAAATATAATATTAACTATAAAATAATCATCGGTAGAATATTATCAGTTTAATTATTGTTATCGGGTCAAAATAAGTGTTCAGATGATAAGTTTGTTCTTTTGTTTAGGTGGTAAGGAGCGGAACCCCGTAGATCAATAGATTGGAATAGCCTTTTTGTTCTCATTAAGGTGAGGATTAAGCTTACCTTTTTTTGGGAAATGGATGCTCTTTGTTTGTTTGAAATTCTCGATTGTTTGAACTCCTTATGTTTATCTATTAGAAATTTGATTGTACTTGTTCTCGTGTTTAGGCCTCTTATTATCCTATCCATTATTTGTCATATGTGCCCTATAGCCTTGTTGGCTTCCCCTTATTACATTGGTTTTGAGTTGTGCCAACCAAATCGTGTTATGTACTCTTAATTAAATCATTCTGCATATCATTCGTTTGGCCTTACCAGTAATTGTCTATGGATGCTTGAAATTGTTATGCATATCATTTGTACAACCTTGCTGATGTTTGTTTACCTCTTATTTTACCATATGGGGATAAATTACATTAAAGTTTATCCTAGCTGTTAGGCTTGGGATAAGCTGTTATGTTGATCCTAGTTGTTAGGCCTGGGACAAGCTGTCAAGTTAATCCTAGTTGTTATGCTTGGGATAAGCTATTAAGTTGATCCTAGTTGTTATGCTTGGGACATACTATTATGTTGATCTTAGATAATGAAGGATTGAGGAGAATCTGTTATGCATATTATGCATTAAGTTTCTGTTTGATTTTAGTTGTACTTTATTCAGGGAGCAATAAGGACGGAGGGGTTCCTTTTGCTGAATTGATGTTATTTACATTCTAGTATAACCATATTTCAAATTGTAATGATTTACTTGTTGATAAATTTGCTAAATTGCTACTTCTTTAATAGTTTCTTTTGACTGTTTGTCCTATCTCCCTCATTTAGTCATTAGGACTTACCCTTTTCTATTATCTTTATTCTCTTCCCAGACAGGACTAAGAGAAGGTTGAGGGCTTATTGCTTGGCCCGAAGAGATTGTTATGTAATAGATTATGTGTTTTGTGTGTACGTATAAACTTCACCTAATCGTTATGCTAAGACCTAGAGATGTTGTGATATGTCAAGTTTGAATCTAAGACTTATGGCATGCGTATATAGTATTTCATGAAATGACATTTTGGGGTATTGTTTTAAGCGGCTATCGTTTGAGTTATATTTTAAGTATAAACTGGTGGCACCTTAGCTAATCCCTTGGGTGGGGTGCCACATTCAAGGTCTTATAATCTTGAGAGGTAAGGAGATGGTAGACTTGGTTGAAATAGGAAACAAGGCTACACAACAACCAAGTTACCTGTCCAATGTTTATAGAAGAGAAGAAACATTAAGATTGGAATCGCTAATATTAAACCAAAATTATCCCACTTATAAGCTACCTTAACCTTTGCATTCAAAAAAGAAAGTCAATTAGATCAATCATCAAGTTGAACATTTTAGTAGGAAAATAGATTAACTCAAGAAGAAAGGGGCCACAACACTACAAAAGAGAAACTCACCATTCTCTGCCAAAATATTAGCTAAATCAATAACTTCACATTTCAAGCTTTCTAATTTGCCAAAATACAACAAAATCAAGGACCTATAGAAGCATGCGACAATTTTCAAGAATATCATGAACCTATATGGACAATCTAATGCCGTGAATGCTAGGATCTCTGTGAAGACACTAAGTAGGAAAGCTTAAGACTGGTTTATGGGACAAGTTCCTAGGATAATTGCGTCGTATGACCCAACTTATAAGAAAATTCTTGTATCAATTTTCCAATAAGAAAACAGATAAGAAGTTTAGTACTAACCTATTCACCATATGACAGAGAAAGAAAAAGACTTTGAAAGGGTTCATGAATATGTTCAATAATGAGATGCCTGGGGTGTAGGACTTACGCATTGACATGATCACAAGCATTCTCATCTACGACTAAAAAAAGGACTACTAGCTTCGACTCTTGCTAGAGAGTCCTTAAATGATATGGGGCAATTGATGGAGATGGCCCAATGTTATATTTACAAGGAAAAGGTTAATGTCATAAAGGACCACTAATGGACCAAAAATTCCCCCCGTAGATCTAAAAGAAATTGGGGACCTCCCAAGTCTAGATCTAAAAAAGATCACCATCGATCACCACCTAAAAACTATAACCACTTTACGCCACTCAACACTATGAGGTCCCACTACTCATGGCCATAAAGGGGTCAAAGATATTGCAATGGCCAAGGAAGATGCGGACACTCCAACAAGGAAAAATTGGAACAAATATTGTCATTTTCATAAAAACTGCAGACATGACATTGAGGACTATATTCAATTGAAAGATGAAGTAGAAAGGCTCATCATGCAGGGATACATGAATGAATTTATTACCAAGGAGTTTGATCCAAGGTGCAAGAACTTGGAGGGGAACATGAAAAGAAGATGAACTGATCCTTAAGTAGATCCTACAGTTGAAAAGAAAAGCAGGGAAATTGTAGTTAACTTTATAGGCAATAACTTGCTACAAAAAAAGGTCATACATATGATAGCAGAGGGTCTAACCATAGGGGATTCACACAATGCAAGAAAGAGGCACACCAGATCCATAAGGAACCAAGTTAGTAGAAAATAGGTCCAGTACTAAATATTGCCGATGAATCTACTACACTTTTGATGGCAGGGACTCGTAAGGGGTCATTAGACCACAAATCGATCCCATGGTTATCATGATGGACATATCTAATTACTTGGTTCTTAAGGTGCTGGTGGATAATGGAAGCTTAGTAGATATCATATTTTTTGGAGCTCTTGGAAAAGATGGAGCTCACGATCACAAGGGTCACACCAGTCTATATTCCCCTAATAGGATTTGGCGGGGCTAAAGTTGTGCTAATAGGAACTATCAACCGCTCAATCTCTTTAGGAACAAAATCCCGCTGAAGCATGCTTATGCTAAAATTCTTAGTGGTGGATGCACTGTTTATGTATAATATGATTTTGGAAAAACTCAGGTTGAACTAATTTTCAAGAGACTGTGTCAACTTTCTATTTGAAGATGAAATTCCAAATAAATGGGGGACTAGGATGAGTACATTGTGATCATAAAGAAACCAGTGAATGCTATCATGTGTCTCTAAAAAAAAAGGCTCAAGCTAGAGAGTTCAAGATCTAAGGCAAAGATAGTAAATATATTTTCTGTAGAAGACCTACCACATTTAAACCCTCTTGAGGAAAATAAGAAGAGATGTGCAGAAGAATATATAATAACAGTGGTGGAAGAATTCAAGGGGATTAAGTTAATCCCAGAGGACCTGAGCAAAGTCACACATATTAAAACTCAAATGGCTCTTGAGTTGGAGCTTTTAACTATTGAGTTTAAGAGGAAGAACATTAATGTCTTCACATGGAAGCTTTCAGATTTTGAGGAATAGACCCTGAGGTAATTGTACATAGATTGAATGTGGACCCCCAAATAAAACTTGTCTAGCAGAAGAAAAGAAACCATACAAGGATGAAAAATTGGATCATTGAAGAGGAGGTTAATATGTTGCTAAAGGCAGGGTGTGTTGTTGAGATCTAATTCATGAAATAGCTGTCAAATGTGGTAGTGGTACCGAAAATGGGAAAGAGATGAATGTCCACAAATTATTCAAACTTGAATAAGGCTTGTCCAAAAGACCTCTATCCTTTGCCCAAGATTGACCTACTGGTTAATTCAACAACTAGTTGTACTCTTTTTAGTGTGATAGATTCATTTAAGGGTATCATCAAATCTTCATGGCAGAAGAAAATAAGGATAAGATGAACTTTGTCACTAAAAGGAGGATATTCTATTACAATGTCACGCCCTTTGGATTAAAGAATGTTAGAGCAACCTATCAGAGGCTAGTAAACATGATGTTTAAAGACCAGATTGGAGTAAGCATGGCGGTCTACATTGATGACATGCTAGTAAAGAGCATGAAAGAGCTCAATCACTTAACATATTTGGAAAAGGCTTTTACCATCATAAGGAAATATAGGATGAATTTTAACCTAGCAAAAAGCACATTCAAGGTCAAAGGTAGAAAGTTTCTGGGCTACTTAGTCAGTGAGCATGGAATATAAGCCAATCTAAAAAAGATTAAAGTAATAACGAGTGTGAACTCGCCTAAGTCAATAAAGGATGTGCAAAAATTAACTGGCAGGATCACATCCCTAAATCGATTCATCTCGAGGTTGGTGAACAAGAGCTTGCCATTTTTCAAGATCTTAAGAAACATGAGGAATTTCTAGTAGGATAAGGAGTGTGAACAAGCATTTCAAGAACTCAAAAAGTATCTGGCGTTGCCACCTTTGCTGGTGAAGTTGGAGTTAGAGAAACCCTTATACCTGTAAGTGCCTGCCTTAGAGCATACAGTGAGTTCTATATTAATTTGAGAGGATAACATGACTCATAAATTGATTTATTATGTGAGCAAAGTGTTGTAGGGAGCCAAAAATAAATACTTAGAGGTCGAGAAATTGGCTTTAACTCTTATGGTGATAGGAGAAAATTGAGGCATTACTTCCAATCCTATAAAATTATTATCTTAACTAACCATCTATTGAAATAGGTTCTTCTAAAACCAGATGTCTTTGAGAGATTAGTTAAATAGGCAGTAAAGCTGGAGGAGTTCAACCTGGAGTATAAGAGCAGAAACTCTATAAAAGCGCAGGTCTTAGCAAATCTCCTAGTTGCGATGATTGAGTAAGACCTCAAGGCGAGTAAAGAAACATGGATGATGCACGTCAACAAGCTAGCCACTTCTTAGCATGGTGAAGTTGGGATTTTCTTTAGAGGCTCAAATTTGTGGAGCTTAAGTTTGCGGTGAAGCTAACCTTTGAGGTAAACAATAATGAGGCTAAGTATAAAGCAACAATCATTAGGTTGAAGGTGGCACAACACATAAACATAGAAAATTAAATGTTTACACTGACTTACAGTTGTAGCACTTCAGATCGAGGGGACATTTACAGCCCAAGAGAAATCTGTGATAGATTACCTAAAAAAGATAAAAGAACACATGTCAAAGTTTACATTTTTCCAAGTAAATCAAATTCTGAGGGAGGAGAACGAAAGAGCAGATGCTTTAGCAAAGTTTGACAACTCAACCAAGAAAACTTGAAATGTGTTGATAACCCTGTTAATAGCCAAACATTCCAAGTTGGAGGATGACACTTTTGAAAAAAATGTAGTAATGTAGATAGAAGTAGAGGGAACTTGGAAAGATAACTTGATTCGATACCTAGTTGATAGGATCTTGCTCGAAGACTCGAAAGAAACAAAGAAGGTAGCATTCCAGGCAAATTAATTCACTATTATTAGAGGGGAATTGTATAAAAAAATTATCAAAGTGTTATTGAAAGCTCACTATGTGATGAGGGAAATCCATGAAAGGAACTGTGGAAATCATTTCGAAGGGAGGTCCTCGGCCCTCAAGATCCCCAGGCATGAGAATGCTGTTGACTTTGTCAAAAAAGTATGAGAAGTGCCAGTTCCATGCCAACCTTCTTCACTGACCAATAACACCAATAGAGCCAATCTCTATGTTATGTCTATTCAATGAATAGGGGATGGATATATTAGGTCTTTTCCTGCCAGTAAAAGGCTAGAAAAAATTTGTAATAGTGGTGGTAGAATATTTTAGTGAGTAAAGGTAAAAGCATTAATTAAGGTCACTAAGAACGAACTTATGAACTTTCTTTGGAGGAATGTTGTATGTACGTTTAGGATCCCAAGGGTATTAATCTCTGATAATAGAACTTAGTTTCAAGAGAAAAAGATAACGAGCTAATGTTAAGAGCTGAAGATTAAGCAACATTTCATATCTGTACAAAACCTGAAGGCAAACAGTCAGACAAAGATGACCAATTGTGATATCTTAAAATGCCTCAAGGCTAACTTGGTCGAGATGAAAGGATGCTGGGCTAATGAGCTCTGAGGAGTTCTATGGGCACATCGCACTACCCTCAAGTTAACCACTGGCGAAACCCCTTATTGCTTGGTGTATGGAGTAAAAGTTGTAATTCTAGCAAAAATAAGTGAGCCCACCAGAAAGGTCTTGAAGTATGATCTAAAAGTTGATAGTGAAGCATGGGTATTCAAGCTAGAGATGATAGAGGAAAAGATGGATTTAGCCAATATTAAGATCCAAGAATACAAAAATATTATGGCAAACACTATAACAAAGAGTTTGGTAAAGGAGCTTCTAGGTTGGAGACTAGGTTCTGAAAAATGTTAAGATCCTAAAACATGTTGGGAAGCTAGACCCAAACTAGGAAGGACCTTACCAAGTTATCAAGGTAACCAAATAGAGATCATATAAGCTAAAGGATGCTAAAGAAAAGGAACTACCAAGGCCATGGAAAGTACAGATTTGAAAAAGTTCTATGTTAAGATTGAAGTTGATTTTGTAGAAGTCAATCAAATTAAAGGATCTTCTAAATCTCGAACAAACAAGTAAGATCTCATAAGATATGAGCAAGATCTTGTCTAAGAGAGATCTCAATGAATATTTGCACAAGATCTCATCTAACAGAGATCTCAATAGAGATTTGTGCAATATCTCATAGGATCTGGACAAGATCTCATCAAAGAGAGATCTCAGCGAAGATCCGTGCAAGATCTCATCTAAGCAAGATCTTATTTAAGAGAGATCTCCATGATGATTTGCGTAAGATCTCATCTAAGCAAGATCTCATAAGATCTAAGCAAGTCCTTATCTAATAGAGATCTCAATAGAGATCTGCATAGGATCTCACCTAAGCAAGTCCTTGCAAGATTTGAACAAGATTTCATCTAAGAGAGATCTTAATAAGATGCGTGCGAGATCTCATCTAAGTAAGATCTTATAAGATCTAATCTCATAAGATTTGAATAAGGTCTTGGTAAGACCCAAACAAGTCATGTGTAGGATCTTGGCCTAAGATTTCATTAGAAAAAGAAAAAATCTAATTATTGATAGAACTCATAGGGACCTCATAAGATCCATACGCACTCTTAATCGAAAGACATTATGTGGGGTAGGAAAGAGATCCCTAATTAAAATAGATCCTTGCTAAGTCATAAAGACTGTTATCAATCTAAGAAACATACATTGAATTAAAAAAATACCAAGAACTTTGATTAAATGAACCTACATACTTGGATCGAATTTTGATTACAAATATGGATTTCAATTACAAAAATTCACTTACAAATGCTTGTTAATGTCCTAGCTTGAGTTTATATAGAAAAAAAGCATCAAAAGATCTTGAGCCCAGACTTTCAAATAAGAACCTGAAGATAGAAAAAAAGTAAAAAAGAATTGAAGATTTGGAGTTCCTGCTTCATGGCTCTGAGCACCTAGCATTGGTAATGGTTTTGTCAACCTCCTCATTACCCCTAATGTCAGTAGTAATAGAAGACCTAATTAGGATTTCACCTTCTTTTGATGCTTTCTAGGTGACATCCTCCAAGTCTTCAAAAGCCAAGAATGCAAACTTATCTTCAGACTCTTTCTCCTCAGTCGAAGGGCCAATAGTAGGATAGTCTTTTAGGTCAACATCTTTAAGGGGATTAAGCTTTTTCAAGTCCAACCCTCTACAATCCCCCCCAATTTGGTTAGTTGAGCCTGGCACTTTAGGATCCCCACCAACGCGTCCTTGGCTACCTTTTCATCAACTAAAGACTCAAAGGAATAGAATTTCTTGAAAGCATGAGCACCATCCAGTCATATCTTTTAGATTAGCTCTTAACCTTAAAGCAACTCTCAAAAGCTTTTCAACCTTGAGTGCACCCTCGCTCGTAGGAGGCCTTTATATTAGATGCCAAGGACTTCTTCATCTTAGCTAGCTTTTGCTTTATCTCTCAAATTTTTTTTTCACGAACCTTGAGCTCTTCTTTATGGGAAGCTAACTTACTGTCGATAGACTTCTAGGTAAACTTTAGGCTGGCTTTGAGTTCTACCTTAGCTTCTCGGAGCTCCATGACCTCTTTGTCCCAGGTTATGAAGTAATTTCTCTAATAAGAGCATTGTAGAGTGATCTGATGAAGATAAGTGATCCCCTACAAAAACAAAGAGTTCAGCAACATAGCACAAGAACTAGAGAACATGAATTGGGTGTTAAGGCATACTTGCATCATGGTGTGAGCTCTGTTCTCACTAGCTTTGCAAAGTTAATTAGAGCAAGCATGGCTTGATCTTGGGTCATCAATGAACCCTTGTAGAGTTTGAAAGAGGTCTCCTCCATGCCAGAGTTAGAGCTCTAATCTATAATTTTCCAATTGGGGATTAGAGCTAGATGAGAAGGGTCCTTAGGAAATTAAGAATTGATGGTCTTATAGCTCATATATGCTTCTACTAGAAGGGCCTTACGTTAGGCATGGATGCCAATCTCGCTAGGAGAAATAAAGTTGGTTTTAGGCTCCACACAGGTCTTTTTCTTCAAACGTCTCTTACTAGATTACCTTAGAAATTTTCTTGAATAGACTCTGCTTGGAATGGCTAAGTGAAGAGTGCTTATGGCTCTTTCCCTTAGAATTATGCTTGTATTTCTTCCTTTTATCTTTAGAGGCCTTCTCGATCCCAAGGGTTGGGTTAGAGTTCAATGGCACACTCTCGACCCTAGCTACTTTGACATTAGAAAGTAAGGCCGAATCATGGTGCAATGGTTACATAACCTCATTTGTTCAGTAGGCTCCTCCATTTGTTGGCTAGAGGTTGAGATATGAGTTGAAGAGGGTGGAACAAACATGAGCTTGGAGGATTGTGCCTTAGCCAACAAGGTTTTTTTCTAAGCTTTCATCTTGTTGATAATGCGGAGGTCACGACTCAACATGACTAGCAAAGAATAGAGGATATTAGGTTAAAAAAAGGGAAAAAAAGAATGAAAGGATAAACGATAGAAAGATCAGTTATTGAGAGGTATTTGAACTCTAATGTGGGTTGGAGAAAGGCCAACAATCTTTAGCACTTCGTCTTTCAAGAGCTCACCAACCCTATACAAATTATTAGTCAGGAGGTTTATGAAATCCTCTCCCTAAGTAACTTCATCCAACATAAAGGATTTGGGCTTACTATGCCTCCATTCAGACCTAACTACCGAGGGCGATTGGTAAGAGCTCGGATGAAGAGGATCCACTCCTTTTAATGACCTAAGACGTTGGGATCTTAGCAAGGAATTTACACATCAGCTATGTGGTGAGATAATAGAAACCATATTCCTTAGCTTGGGTCGAGGTCATTATTGAATAAAAAGCCCAAAAGTGAGCAAAAGAGGGTTCACTCCAAAATAGGTCATTAAGATATAAAAACAAAGTATGTATCTTATTACATTGGGAACCAACAAGGCTGGATAGATATCAAGTTGTAATAGGATATTCTTAATAAGGTCGAGAATAGGGAATCTAAGACCCTCTTCAAGCATAGCAACATGGAAGGTAACATAGCTTTTAAGGGGAAAATGCATCCTATCTGACTTATTAGGAAATATTATTTCATAATCAAAGGGAATAAAGAATCCAGACTTGACCAAGGTAACTTTGAGAGCCCCAAGTTTCGAAACTATAACCATCTAGCGAGACATGCAAGGAAGTATTCTTGAGCCTTGGGGTCTAAGGTTGGATCTTTCGTAGAGGTAGAGGTAAAACCTACTATAGGGGAACCAACCATGGGTTCGAATCCAGCGAGCTGGCGAAAAATAGGATCGCGTTGGAGCTAGAGAGAAGAGAGAGCTAAAGGGAGGTCACATCCTCCAAGCCCAAAAAAGAGGGACTACTTTTGCTCGACCCCCGATTAACTAAGGCTACGAGTCTTATTAGAAAAAGAGCCCAAGTTCGAACTCATTCTTGTGTCAAAAACAAACCTAGTGAGGAAACTGGTGAGTGGCTAATTAGATCATGATCTGAACCAAGGAGGTGAGCAAGAAATTTACAACAAGTGAAGAAGTAAAGTAGAGTCCTGTGGAGGCCTAAGGAGTATTTATAAGCAACTAGATATGATGGTTTGTTTACCAAGGCAACATTAATGGTCTAGATTGATAGTGCCAAATCAAATGACTAAGAGGACCAAATGCCTACTTTCAATAGTGTATAGGCTCATTCCCCATAGCAGAGAAAAGAACTTATAAACTTTGAAAATGGAGGGAGTTAATGATGATGATAACTAAAGAAATGGCTAAAAGGATCGATTTGTCACTAGGTTTTAGCAAGAACTATCCTAATAAGATGATCCATGCCTTTTTATTTAGGTCTTAAACCGACCCACAAGAACTCGACTTGCTCTAAAGAACAGCGACTTGCCACCTCAATCAGTATAGAATAGGACAACTAACGCCTATAAAATGGAGAAATTGCATAGTATCAGGTCATGTTATCTTAACTATCTTTTACTTGAGTTCTAACTTTACATTTGAGCTCTCATTTAATTATCTCAGCAGTTCACTAACTTAGGCATTGAACGGCTTTAGTTGAAGGCAATCTCAACTAGCCTGACATGTGCTCTTGTGGTCAAGTCAAAGATCTAAATTACTTGTGCAAAGCGCGATCTGGTTTGAGGTCAAGATCGAGAGTAGGGGCTTTTTGGAAAATTGAGTTCAAGATCTAGACCTCAAGATCTCGAGTCGTATCATACCTTATCATTATAATACCACATCAATCAAATTCAAATTTAATTTGACATAAACTGCTCACTATCATTTTAAAATTAATAAAATATAGATATATTTTAAGAAATAAATCTTTTTAAACTAATTTTTCAATTTTATGCCATTTCTAATTATTACTTTCCAATAAAATATCCAAATACAATTTTATTTCTCATTTTTAAATCATAACTAAGTTTTTCAACTTTTGAAAATGCTTATAAATGAAAATGGATTTTGAAAACATATTCAAATGGACACTTAACTCTACAAGTTGCTATAAATTAATATAGCAGATTGAAATTCCAGAATAACATTAAAAAAACAAAAAAAATCTCATTTGATTGGATATCGGATGAGGTGGCAGCAGGTTTTCACAATAATATGATCTTGAAGGGGCATTTCCTACTATAACTTAATGCTCAATAAGCATTTTCTTCATTTTGATTTAAATTTAAACAAATTAAAAGAATACTTGATTACTAATTTATTAAAAGAATGAATAGTTTGTATGAAAATCAGTAATTATGTATTTACAAGTTTCACATGTTCCCTAATCTAACGTCAGAAAACCTTTGGAGCTGCCCCTTGAAATTGTACTTAATTAAAAACTAGCAACTCCAACAAACCTACTTTCTGAAAAGCCAGCGGCAACCATATTTTATGAATCAATTAATTCACCATTAATATGGCCATTCTGCTCGATCTGATTTTTATTTGAGCCAGCAAACACATAAGAAAGGATCAATTTTCAAAATAAAATATTATCATTTCCTTCGGTTTGATATTTATCACATGTTTTTTTAATTTGCTGAGCAGCCATTTGATTCAATAGCATAATCCTCACACATAAAGTGTTGCCGTTAAGGATTCGAATGAGACAAACTTCCAACATGCGGTATGTATAAAGTAAGAAAAGTTTCAACCTATAAATATTAGGTAGTTATTCACTATAAAGGAATATGATATTAATGACAAAAAATAGGTAACAATATAAAAATTATCACTTATAACACATATTAAGGGACAATAATTTTTTATTTAGTCACCAATGATATTTTTTAAGTGCTAAAAGTGTTTATTTTGTCACAACATCGCGTAATAGTGATAAGAACTAACTTTTAAGTCGTCACCATTAATAATTTGTGACATTTCTATAATAGCAACCTAGCGATAAAAAAGTTGCTGCTATAATTTGTGATGACAATTTTATTATCATTAAGTTGTCGCGACAGATGTGTTATCAATTGTCAATAATGACAACTTGAACACTATTCTTTTCACCTATTAAATTTATAAAAATCATTAAAATGACAATATAAACTGTTAAATTAATATATATATATATACACACACACACACACGTAATTAGTGACAACTTTTGCATTATCACCTATTATTTTGTGATGCGTATCCTTTTTCATACAGCGATTTTCATTTAATGTTTGCTTTAGAAAATCCATAAATAGTAGCTTGTAAACCAAAATTTTAACTTTTATACCGCAAGTATTTACTTTAACAAAAGATTATAAATAATTAATTTTATAAAACAAAAAATAAATATCAGTTCATCATTCAAAATTCTCTAATTCTATAAGATTTAAAAGATAAAAAATAATAAAAAACATCATAGTGCGGTAGCTAGCAGTATTTTTGAAAGACATGATTTTTGGTCAAATGATGAAAGTATATAGTTAAAGAGAATGACATTTGTTCATTGTATTGAATTGGAATCAGAATTGTTTCTTCTGATTGGGGTGGGTCACTTGGATTTTTCTAGGAATGAAGAAAGATATCACGGAATATATACAGCATTTTCAGATTTTGTTTTCTAGTTATAATGAGGAATAATTTAGTCAAGTCCACCAAGGAAAAGGGGATTTGAGTGAAAGAAATTGTGTTAACTTGATAGAATGAACTACCGAACAACAATATAAATATTTTGGCATGTTTTCCTTTACCAGTAATGTTCATTTTGACATACGCATCGCGATGGTATGTCGTTTTCGCTTCTATTAACAATAAAATATTCAATTTTATAGTATATGTAATTTACTAATCATATTGAATAATATATATAATACCAATTATTAATTAATCCAAACTTATGTTATGGCCAACAATTGTTATATACTAAAAGTTCAAAAATTAAAAAAATACATTCTCAAATTATATTTACTCTTTATTTTCTCAACATGATAAAATCTCAGTAATTATATCATGTTCTTCTTCCATCTCAAGACAAGAAAATTTTATTTTACATGGAGACATACCTACTTCTCACATGTCAAAAAACACAAAACTATGAATGTAACCAAAATAATTATGATAAAAAAATGAAGCATGACGGAAAGCAAAATCTGAATAATTAATAGAAGTTTGCTTAAAAGGCTAACTTTTGATACCCAGAAGTGTGTTACTGTAAAACGCCTAATATTGTTTAATTTTCATATTAGAGTTTCTCTTCCACGGCAGTTTTGAAAAGTTATGTTCATATTGGAATAAGTGAAGAAGAACTTGAGTGTGGAAGATAGTTATGTTAACTGAGCATATGATATGAAATTATGAGGAAAAAAATTAAAAATGTCCTATTGGTATTAGATTGAATATAATTATTTAAAAGGTAATTAAAATTAAGATTAAAATATCAATATTAAAATTCGCTATTTATGAGTGGGCAAAAAATATTCTTTTTTTATGGTCTGGATACTAAATTGTGAATCTTGCCTGTTGAAAAACATACATAGTCCGATTGCTAGTAAACTTGATCACGCAATTCTTCCTTAAGTGATGCCCTTTGAGCTTCCAGTAATAACATGAAAATGACATGTGTAAATTTGAGATTTATTTAGATAAGTAAAAAGAACTTAATTCAGATTCATATAAGGTTTATCAATGATAATAAATTATTAACAACTAGATAAATTATTTTGTCTTAAATAGTTAAGATAATACTATTGTATCTTTATTTACCTACTTTTCCAGTAAAACTCAAAATCATTTCAAAGATAAGAATTATGTAGTATTTACATATGAAAATGCTCAGTGCATTTCTATAATATTTTAGATATTATAATAATTCATAAAACACAAAATACAAAAACATTGCTTTCTATTGTTAAATTTTTGTCCATATTACATTTGTTCTTATTGAAAGTGATAATCTTCAAAGAGATGATCTTCAAAATTATATATATATATATATATATATATCAATAATTCCCCCAGCTGTATTAATTTAGTATTATAGTTATTACATTCAAGAAATGTATTGGAAAACACTGTTCAAGTATAACTCAATTATAATAATACTTTTTTACTTCTACATAATAACTTTTCAAAAAGCCCTTCAAATAAGATAAATAAAGAAAATTATTTTCTAAATATCAATTATATTTCATCATTCATCAATAATTCGATGAACAAAATAGGATAAATAAAAGTATTTTAAATGCACATAGTGGTAATTTCATTAGTTCATTTTGTTATATCACTAAAATAAAATTAGATCTTTGGAGGCTAATTAAATAGAGGCATATTTCAAAATAGTCATCAGTTATATTTTAAGTGGACAATTCTCTTATAAAGTATTATCATATTTTTACAAACCTATACATTGAGACACATATTAGAATAGTCAATAGATGATGATAAAACAGTCCCTAAAGAATAAAGAATGCCTCTATTTCTATATATAAAAACAATCTTTAAAACGACCTCGAGATATTTTATGATTGATTGTAGCTATACAGGCTATTTATTCAAATGTCTTCATATGCATTGGAGCCAATTTTCAAGCTTTCAAGGAGAAAAAACATAGCCCTAAAAATCCTCTATTCTAATAATGTATTAATCAACAATTACTACAATATTACCTCATAATTTTTTTTTCTTGTTAAATGCTTTAAAAAGAAAAGGATAGTTTTCTTGAATCATTTGAAATAATTATTTTTCTATTTTCACAAAAGAAACTATTATGTAGATGTTTAATGTCTATATATACATCAAATGAAATAAAAACATTGAAACTCTCCAACTTATGATCATATTGAATATGCATGAATATTTTAAAATTTTACTTTCAAGAATGCAGGTAAACACCTGTAATTTTTTCTTAAAAAAAAAATAGAGACAAATGCATTAAATATTAAAAATATGTATTATTTGTTCTAAAACTCAATTAATCTAATGTGTTATGAATTTGCATAATTTTAAGAATTATATTTTGTAAAAATTATTCCAATAGTTTAATTTCTATTATGTTCTCTTAATAATAATAATAATATATTATTATTGTTGTTGTTGTTGTTGTTGTTGTTGTTGTTGTTTATATAATATTTATATTCCGTGTCTTGGCAAGAATTATAACTAGGGTTACATGGCATATGTTTGTATTAAAAGTTTCACCTAATATATATACCACCCCATTTTTTGTTCTAGTGGATAATATTTATCATTGCTACTTAGTTATTTCAAACAGTATCTTTTAAAAGTAATAGAACTTTACTGATTCAATATAAAAAATTATAATATGTTATTTGTAAATATAATTAAGTGAAATACACCATCCACAACACGAAATTTAGGCTAATATTATTTAAATAATATCATATAAGATTAATCACTCTAAACCACTTCAACTATCAAGTTCATGATATTTTAATGCTCCTCATGTTTGGTGGCCTGTAATAAAATAATTCAAGTAATATCATATGATAAATATAACGTCTTTCATTTATCATACTTCAAATATTCCTACAGTAAGAGGTGTTTGCTTGATCTTAAAAACTTTTAAACATCTTCCAAACATACATAAATAAAACGTTTGGGTCTATCTCATGATTTATTAAAATATTCACAGATAATTTTAACTTGGCTATATGAATAATTACTAATATCTTTTATGCTTTACAATAGTTAAAATGGATTCCAACATATATTTAAAATTATCTTATATTATATTTTAAATAAATTTAGCAAAACACAACATCTCAAATTTGCATAAGCCCCTCTCTAATGATTTTTCAATGTAAAAATTCAAAAGTAAAACAAAGAACGTACTACACTTGTTGGATAAATCTGAGTTACAATGGATTCAAAAAATTCTATCACCTGTTAATTTGAGTTTTTTTTTTCTGTAAATTTAAATTCATCTAATATTTAAATTATTTAAATATATATATATATATGTATATGTACGTATGTACACATGTACAAATTCCCTCATCAAATTTAAAATCTCTTAATTCTGAAACAGCAAAAAATCTATTAAAGAAATATAAAGTCAAAAAGAAAGTTAGGCAAAATATATAAGATGTGAAGTGATGAAGACGTGGATCTCTGATTAGACTTTTGAATAATCAAAATGTGAGGTGAGACCTAACTTGCACATTATACTAGAGAATTTCACTACTCCACGTACGTCCCACCAAAATGTCAAACTCATGTTGTACCCTGTACTTACTACTTAGGGCCAGGCCAAGTCTTTGATTTTTTATGTTTTTTTCTTTCATTTACTTCTTTCGTCGGAGTGCAAGTGAAAAGGAGTTGGTCTTCTCTATCAAAATTATAAAAAAAAAAAAAA
>JACGDI010004886.1:149072-201930 GCA_014898725.1 Jacaranda copaia | reverse complement strand
AAAAAGAAAGAAAGAAAAGAAAAGGGGTTCGTCTTTAGACGTGGACTTGGACCATGGACGCGCCAGATTTTTCAACTCAGATTTTATTAAAAATTGATAACTCCAGAAAATTATTTTGTTTTAATAATTCGTATAAAACAACAATTGAACTGTTATCATTCGTGGTTTGTTAGAATGGGAGTATTTCATTTCTTTTTCTTTTTCCATTTGATTCCCGTAACCATTAAAAGTTTGATCAATTTTACTGACGTTCGAACTATAAAGAACAAAGTATAAGCTGCAAAGTTTAAATGCTAAAATGCCCAAATTAACAAACTGAAGTCTTATTCTACACTTTCAATATGAGAGCTGAAATTCTTTACTTTTATTATTTTTTCAGTAATATATAAATATATGCATACATATATATATATATTATGTAATTATAATATTATGGTTCAATATAATTATGATCTAATTAATTATTATAAATTAATAAATTGTGAATCAATAACTTTTTTTAATTATGAACTATTCGATCTTTTTAACCTCAAACTTGAAAACTAAGATTATTATATTGTCTGTCCATGAGAAGTGTTTTGTTTTTGCTCATCTTAGACAAACATGCAATAAGAATTTACCAAACCTAGATGAAATTCTTTGTTTTTCCCACTTTCTTTTTGGGCTCACACTATCATCTTGTATTACATAATAGTATAGTGCCATGATTCTTTTTATCCCAACAGGGAAGAGATAACTGTAATTTATATCACAATAGCAATTAATATTTAATTAGTTCAATATAATTACATTATAATGAAGAGTATGACTGTAAAGACACTAGATAATATGAATTATCTACACGAATCTCCCTCGGAAAATAATATAACTTTTATCATTCCATTTCTTTTTTGAGATTACAGATGCCTCCTTCCAATTTTATGTTTGTTTACCTTATTCCCCATATGCTACAAGAAAATTGACATTTAGTGGCACTAATTTTATGATATTTTATAATATAATGGCACAAAAAAATATTATGGTGATAATTGTAAAAAAATGCCACTATAATTTAACATTTGGTGTCATTTGATTATTAAATGACAAACAAAGTTGATGAGGTTGAAAGTCATTTATAGTGAAAAATGTGGTGTTTGGGTGAATTCGACTAGTGAAGTCGAATGATCCAAGTGCTATGCTTCTCGAGATCTGAGATTTGCAATAACAACACATGTTAAACTAGCCGAGGTGCCCTTGGCAAAGATATTCCGATGCTTAACTTAGTTATATCGAGAGAGCATAATTGAATAGAATATTAAGACCTTATAGTGTATTTGGCATTACCTGGAGCGTGGCTGGTTATAAGGTATTTATGGCCTTCTCCTGGTATGTAATATGTCGAAGGTGCCCTTATTAGGTATAGTGGGCCTTAGTCCTTTCTAGGGGGTTAATGGTTATTCCAGATCCCAATACTATTTCAGGTGGCATTATCTTCTGCTTTTTAAGATAAAGAGTATTCTGAGTAGGTGCCTTCCTATCAAAGATGGTGATAAGGTTGGTGGTAGAGACTGTACCAGCTATCATGTGCCATTAATGCGGAGGCATGTTGTTTGTCAGAATATTAAATGTGGTGAGGGTATGAGTTAGCACTGGCATGAGTGTCCTGGTCGATCCTAGTCGACCAGACAGGGCGGTCGACCAAAGAGATGATTGAACAGGCCGAAAGGCTTGGAGCCTCCTATTGAATGTGGGCAAGTACAACATGTTCAACCATACGATTATCGTTAACTGGTCTAGCCTATCTAGGCCCAGAACTGATGTTGGGCCGTGCATGCTAAGTAAGCCTACTGTGGGCCTATTGAGCTATTTCATATCATGAGTCCTTTTACTCATGGTTCTGATCGAGCCTATCGATGGGCAGGGGCAGGGAGTAGATAACTGAATGATAGTTACAGCGATTGCCACAGTTATGCGCATTCGACCAGGGTTCTATCAACTTGATCAGGGTCTTTGAATACTTGACTTGGATTTTTCAATTCTCAACCAAGGTTCGTAGTGGTTTTTCTGCATTTAATGTGTTGGTTACTTCAAAGAATATGAATCGCAGGGGGTGGGATGCAATTATTACTGTTGCTTGGGTTCCCGCGCCCAAATGTCTATAAATATATGGGATAGAGGTATCCATTTGCACTTTTGCTAAAATCGTATCAGGTTGAGTTATTGCTTTTGAAGTTCTCCAAACCTTTCTTGTGCTTAGAGTTTACAGGATATCTATTCTAAGTTGCTCTGCCTATTTGATCTTTTCTTTCTTTTCTTTTGCAATAATGTCTAGTAGTTCAGATAGTGATAACACTAGGTCCGAGAGCGTAGCATTTTAGGGGAAATCTAGGGTTGGAAGTGCATCTGAAATAACTCGAGAGAGTGGTTCAGATAGTTCATCGAATGATAGCTTGAGTTCGAGTGGCTCAAGCAATTTGAGCACAAAAAAGGCTGTATTTGGGGGTGAAGCTGGCCTGAGTGATTTCTTACTTCCCAAGGTCAATTATTTACATCCGACCATTACATAGAAATAATTTTCAAAATATCCCCCGCCGACCTAGTGCGAATTAGGGAGATATATCACATCCTTGAGGAATATGAGTTGTTAGAATGGGGGGCTCGAGTAGAATACATCGACCTCCTAGGGGATGTATAATGGTATTCAAGAAAGGGTTGAAGTGCAGTCTTAGGTTTTCTCTTGCCTAGGCAATAGTCAACCTCTTTATGGGTCTAGAAGTTTGTATAACCCAACTGCTCCTCAACTATTTTGCAACCCTTTATAGTTTTGTTATGTTGATGCATTTGTACAACCAACCTGTCTCCTTAGCCAATTTTTCAAATTTATTCCATTTACCCATGTCACGGAAGTCAGGTAGTATAGAGGAGTTTGATTTCTATTATTTAATAGCTCGACCCCATCGAAAATTCTTAGTATTTGCTGCTTCTTCGTATGGCCAAAAGTGGAAAAAAAATATTTTTTCTATGTTCAGGGGCCAGGGAATTTTGCCATTCCAAAGGGTTAGTAGAGGGGGCCTATAGAAATGCTGGGGAACCAAATACTTAGTTGGCCTTTATCAGGGATCTGGTCAGATTTGAGCATATGGAGGCCTCAATCTTGATCGAAGAAAGGTGTAGCCGGCCATACTCAACCTGCCTGTAGGCGATCGACTAGATAGAGATTCTTGTTAATTACATTAACTGTGATTATTTTCCTTTCTGTTCGATTCTAATACTCATTATTCTATTTATGTTTGCAGATCGAGAAGAGATAATGGCCAAATATTGAGCCGAAGCTCTAGCCAGGGCCTTGAGAAATGAAAAATGCTATCGAGTGACTGCTGCTTGATGAAAGATTCCCATTACAGAGCTAGCTGCGGAGCTGGCAACCTCTATGTAATTGACGTCTATTCCTGTAGTTCTGCAAATTAAAGAAGTGCCTAAACCCCAATCAACTCAACGAGGGGGACCTATGTAAAGTAGCCCTATGGGTCAGGGAAAAAAATAAATGATCGAGCAGGGAGGCTCGATGCTAAAGAATGCCACAGGCAACAAGGGAAAACAGAAAGTGGTGACATGCTATAACCTATTCGAAAAATAAGACGACATGGTGCTATTTCAACTCCTTCGGTTGCCATCCCTTTGCTTTAGGTCCAACCCCAATAATGAAGTAACCGACTCAACCTCTATTCTTCAATGAGGAATGATGGGCGGTAATGCCCTAAAATGGGTGACCTCTGGGCTTTTCTTGTCTAATCAGCACAAACTAATGGGCCAGAGTCAAGTCAGAGTTCTCAGGGCATCGGCCTACCACTATAACATGGTTAGTATGAGGTCGACATTCTCTTTTCAAATTTCTCTTTTGTAGTCATATTGTGAACTAACATTTCCATATAACAGGTGAGCTAAATAGGCTACAACATCTTCCACCAATCGGAGTTACAAGGGAGAAGGAATATGGAAACCTTTAAGGTGCAACTCGAGTCCTCACAACTTCAGGTCGATCAGCTAACCAAACAAATAGCTGAGCTCAAGGAACAACTGAACTCAAAAGATCAGCAGCTGGTCCAGGTAATGGAAAAGAGTAGCCACATGGACTTAATAACCAAAAAGGCTCATTTAGACCTACAGGTGAGCTTTACCTCTGGTCGAGCATAGGGTCACACAGAAGCAACCAAGGAGGTGCAGGAAGCCTTCAATCGAAATCTCCCTACGATGTGGCACGAGAGAGTGGAACAATTTATCTAAAGCTCAGCCTTTCAAGACGTGAGTATAATCATGTCACTCGATGATACTTGCAAGGCATTCCACAAGGTTGTGAAGTAGCTCGAGTACTTGGGTTTGCGTTCCAACCCGACGATAAAATCAAATAAGTCCTATACTGAATGATAATCTGTAGCCTTATCTCGACCCCAAGGAGGATGGGGTCAGGACGTCGAGCGTAATTATGTCACTCAATGATGCTCACGAGGCATTCCACAGGGTTGTGAAGTAACTTGAGTACTTAGGTTATACTTTTCAGCCCGATGGCAAAAGTAAAATAAGTCTTGCACTGAATGACAATCTGCGGTCTTATCCCGACCCTGAGGAAGGAGAGGGTTGACTAGGCCCAAAAGAAGAAGGCTGAGGTCAATGTGAGGTTGGAACAATTGGCTGATGAATTTGTGTTTGTGAAGGACCTTGTTATCCAACTTAGGGAGGAACTGGCTGACGTGGCGCAATACATGCTACATTAGACCAACTTTATGAGTGACGTCGCAGGGCCTTCTCAACCACCTCAAGCTATTTCACCTCTTTCTTGCGCACTATTGGAGCCTAACTCAAACTGGCCAGAAGGCAACCAGGTGGGGTCCAGCTAGAGTTGACTTAGAAGCTTACTACTGTCTTGGTTTTTGTTGTTTTTTGTTTTATTTTATTTTTTTATAGAATTGTAACCAACTTCTTAATGAATGAAGTATGTTTTTCATATCAGTTTTGTGGAATTAAAGAAATCTCCTGAACTTTGTGAAGTGCAACTTTATTATCGCAGCAGTATGGGGAATGTTTGATAAAACAGTTGGTTATCACAATCATAATGTCAATTTTGTTTAATGTTGACTGATGCATGATTTTGCCAACGCATGCTTGGTAATTTTTTTCACAACTGTGTCATCGATTCTCATTATTGTATGATCGACTTATTAATTGACTACTTGGTCGGTTATTTGATTTAAGCAAAAAAGCCTAAAGTTTGCAACTTGTAGCTATTTAGGATTGATGTCATGGTCAATTTAAATATTTTAAAACTGAATGAGTGGCACGAGACTGCAGGTTTGACATGACACTAATAGTAAGAATTGCTCTTCCCTTGACTGTGGGGTTGACTACGCACTTGAGTGGCAGCATGGGGCTGCTTGTTTGTTGACTATGGGATCGACTTTAATCTTAAGTGGCAGTGAGGGGCTGCTTATTCATCGACTACAGGGTCGACTAAAAACTTAGTAGTAGCATGAAGCTACTAATTGGTCAACTGCAGGGTCGACTTTGATCTTGATGCTTGCTGGATATGGTTATGATAATGTCTACAAATAGTAGCGGTGTTGTTGGAACTTTATTCAAGTCAGGAAATACAAAGATGATTATAATATAATTTCAAATGTAAAATTTTCTTAGGTTGATAGCGTTCTATGGGCGAGGGAGTTCCTCCCCTTCCATATTAGCAAGTCTATAGGCATTGTGCTTTAATACTTTGATAATAGTATATAGTCCTTCCTATTTCGGGTCAAGCTTACCAACATTCTTGGAGACTTTCACCTTATTGAGAATGAGGTTTCTGCCCTTAAAATGGTGTGGCTTGACCCCTTTGTTATAATTTTTGACCATCCTCGACCTGTAATACTGTATCATGTTATAAGCTTCTTACATGCACTCGTCAATTATCTTAAGGTTGAGTTTTCTCTCTGAATGGAAGTGAATAACTTGAACTATGTGTTAAATGAGCTTCGAGGGGATAACTACCTTAAATCCATAGACAAGACTATAAGGGCTATGACCAGTGGCTATTCGGGGTTGTCTTGTATGCCCATAGCACTTCGGGGAGATCATCTGCCCAGTTCGAGCCAATATTTTATATCTTGGCTTTTAGATGGTCAAGAATCATTCTGTTGGTGACCTTCGTCTGGCCATTCAATTGAGGATTTCCTACTAAAGTAAAGTGTTGTGTGATCCCCAAGGCCTTGCACCAACCTCTGGTACTCTTGCTTTGAAATTGAGTGCCGTTATCAGAAATAAGTATCTTAGGTAGACCAAAGCAGCAGATGATGTTTTTCCAAATGAAACTCTTAATGGCTGCGTCTGTTATCTTGGGAATAGCCCCAGCTTCGACTTATTGGGTAAAATACTCAACTGCGATGATTATGAATTTTTGCTGTCTAATCGACCTTAGTAGCGAGCCTAAAATGTCAATGCCCCACTAGTCGAAAGGCTAAGAAATTTGAACATTGGTCATTGGCACTACGAGTTGGTGTGGCAAATTTGAATAGACATGGCATGATTTATATTTTCGTGCAAAATCTACTAAGTCTTTTAATAAAGTCGGCTAAAAGTATCCGTACCTAATTATTTTGTGGGCCAGGGATCTTTCTCTAGAATGGTTGCCACACATACCTGTATGAATGTCCTGTAACACCTCTAGAGCTTGGTTAGGATCCAGGCACCTCATGAGGGGTCCAAAAATTGACCTCTTATACAACTGATCGTGCTCGTCGAGCACAAACTTGGCAGCTTGACTTTAAAGGCGTTGAGCCTCATTCCTATCCTCAAGTATGGTGTCTTAGCTCAGGTAAAGTTTGATTGGGTCCTTCTAAGAAGGTATAATCTCCCTAATTCTTGCTATCAAATTCTCCTTGAAGAGTTTGATCGATGGCCTATCAGCAACCAAAAATGTGATTTTCCTATTTCTTGTGCCTCTAGTCGAGCTTGCAAACTAAAACTTTGATAGAGCATCCGCACGCTCATTCTCAGATTGAGGTACCTGACTGAGAGTGAACCTTTTGAATAACTGTTGTAACCTTTTCACCTAGGCCAGGTACCGACTCATTTTTTTGTCCTTAGCCTTAAAATTTCCATAAGCCAATTTGACTACTAATTAGGAGTCTACAATGACAACCAGGTGCTCGACACCCCAATCAAGCGTTATTCTAATTCTAGCGTGAAGAGCCTTATACTCTGCCTTATTATTCGTGACTGCATAGTCTAATTTTATTGCAAAATTATATTTCTCTGCAGTTGAGGAATGGAGAACAACCCCTACTCCTCCTCCAAATGTGGTTGACGATCTATCAATGTGAAAAGTCCAAACAAGAGGGGTTTTGCAATTCTTCTTGGGCAAGTCAACACGCTTGGCAATGAAGTTAGCTAGAACTTGTGCTTTGATGGTTGTTATTGGCTGGAAAGTGATGTCAAACTCTCCCAACTCAATGACCCATTTGGTCAGTCTTCCGAATGTGTCTGGCTTCAATAACACTTACTTTAGCGGTTTGTTGGTTAGCATTATAATAGCATAAGAATGGAAGTATGGTCGTAGCTTTCGAGCTGTAGTTAACAATGCCAAGATAATTTTTTTGATCTTTAGGTAATTATGCTTTGGTCCGTGGAGCGACTTACTACAATAGTAGATCGACTGATGGCTGCCATCTTAGGTTGAGACCAAGACTAAGATGATCAATGCTTCAAAAACTACCAAATATATCTAAAGCACTTCTCCCAGTTTGGGTTTAGCAAGCATGGAGAGTGAGGACAAGTACTATTTTAGCTCGACTAGCACCCGATCATACTGTTCACTTCACTAGAAACCCAATTTTGTGGCATTTCTAAAAATTTTGAAGAAACGTAAACTCTTATCGATCAATCTTGTAATGAATCTGCCTAATGCAATAATCCCCTCAACTAGTCTCTGAACGTCTCTAGCTATTCGCTGAGGAGTGATGTCAAGAACAATCTGAAATTTTTGCGGGTTTGCTTCAATGCCCTATTAACTGACCATGTAGCCCAAACATTTATCCCCACAGACCCCGAACGTGCATTTGTTTGGGTTCAATTTCAAACTAAATGCTTTCAAAAGTATGATCGAAGTCAAGTAAGTGGTCTTGAGCCTTTTCCATTTTTACAATCATATTATCGACATATTCCTCCATTAACTTCCCAATTTCATTTTTGAACATAAAGTTGACCAGTCTTTGGTAGGTTGCTCCAGTATTTTTCAGTCTAAAAGGCATGACCAAAAAGCAATAGACCCCATTGGGAACAATAAAGAAAGTTTTATCCCTATCCTCGAGAGCCATGAAGATCTGATGGTAACTTTGAAATGCATCCATCATGCTCAACAACTCACAACCAGTAGTTGAATCAACTAATAAATCTATTCGAGGCAGGGGTAAGGATCTTTAAGGCATACTTTATTTAAATTAGAAAAATCATTACACATTTGCTATGGTCCCTTATTCTTTGGGATGAGTACAATATTACAAAGTCAAGAAAGATATTAAATTTCTATAATATAACCTGCATCTAGGAGTTTTCTGACCTCCTCCTCGATGATCTGAGTCTTTTCAACATTGAATGTCCTCATCTTCTACCTGACTAATTTGTATGAGGGGTTGACATTAAGACGGTGCACAATCACATTAGGGTCAATTCCCTAGAGGTTGGATGCTTTCCATGCAAAGGCATCAATATTCCTCCTTAAAAAGTTGACCATAAGATATTTTAGATAGGGATCTATGTCTGTCTCGATGCAGGTTGTCTTGTTGAGGTTTCCCTATTCAAGCTTGATGGTTTTAAATTCCCCGATGGGCACTACCCTGGTATCTTCCAATTTTCTCTTCTTGCTGGTTGAGACTTCTTGGGTTCTACTATAGAGGTCTCCCCCAAGGTCTTCAATTGTGGTCGAGTCTTCTGCTCACTTGACTCGATCAAGATGTTGTAACATCTCCAAGCTTTCTTCATGTTGCACAACAGTTCCCCTATGTCCGTTGGGATCAAAAATTTGATCTTCATATGGTAGGTCGACATAATGGCATGAAAGTTATTGAGAGCTGGTTGACCTATTGTGATATTGTAAGTGAATAGGGGGCATCCACCACCAGATAGTTCACCATCAAAGTTCTCCTTCGGAAAGCCTCCCCAAATGATGTCGACATGTTGATGGATTATTCCGGAATGATCACTGAACCCCCAAATCTGACCAATGAGGTTTACACTGGTTTTAATTTTAGTTGGCCCTTATTCATTCTTTTCAAGGTGAAAAGGAAAATGATGTTGGTTGAGCTGCATTATCGACCAAAACTTTACGTATTTCAAAGTTCGCAATCTCAACAGAGACTACCATAGGATAATTTACTTTATGGTCGATATTTTTACCCTCGAGGTGGGCCAAGTCATTGTCAGTGAATGAGATGGGCTCTGTGCTAGTCAATAAATAGAATGTTATTTCGACAGGCGAGGCTTTAGTCGACTCCAGCCTTCTTTGGGTTTGCCTTTGAGCAGATTTTGAGTCCCCCTTAGTAGGAACTCTTGCAATCATGTCGATCACTCCTCAGATGGATGGGTGATCCTCGTGGGTGGGTTTCTTTTCTTTGTCCTCTCTTCTAGGACTAACTAACCTTTCTCTATGGGGAGTTCAGTCAGTTTTGCTCCCTTCGACCTATGTGTCCACGATTATATATTTCTTGAGATGGCCCTGTTTGATTAGCCTCTCAATTTTATCCTAGAGGTTGAAGCATTCATTTATGTCATAGCTCTTCTGTTTATGAAAGTGGCAGTATTTCTTGAATTTTTTCATTGCCTTAGCCTCCGTTAGTTTCCTCAATTTTTGAGGAGATTATCATATTGAATGGTATACAGAACCTCTCTCCTCGAGATGTTTAGGGCTATATAGGTTTGGAAATATTTTATTAGAGATCGACCTCTTTCTTTGTGCTTTTGGTCATTTCTCTCTTTCTTCTTCTTGTCGTCCTCAGAGGATCTAAACTTGAGCTTGTTCATCTCTTCCTAGGTCATGTGTCTTTTGACTAGGTTGAGCAGTGCCTCCATTAACCTGGGGCATTCATGCACCAACGCATTAGCACATTTCTTGTGTCTAAGCCCTAAAAATAGTACATCAATCAGGAACTCGATTCGGGGGTTATCTATCTTGAAGACCTCCATATTAAACCTCATAAAGAAGTCACAAAGGAACTCTCCCTCGCTCTACTTAATGGAATAGAGATAGGTGTGGGGAAGTTTTGCATTTCTCCTACTGGCAAATTGGTGTAAAAATTTGTTGCATAGTTGGTCGTAAGAGTATATCGATAAAGGCTCAAGCTTCACAAACCAATCGAGTGCAAGACCTTGAAAAGTGGTCACCAATATCTTGGCATTGATGTATTCATTGTGCCCATGTAGTTGCATCATATGCTCGAACTACATTAGGTGCTCATTGGGGTTCGTTAAGCTATCGTATCTCGATAGTTCAGTTGAGACCTTAGCATTGAAAGTAATGCACTCATTGATGATCTCTTGGATGAATGGGAAGCCTCTTTCCTGATGAAACCTCTGAGGGCCTTCTAAATTGGGCACTCTATCGGTATTTCTCCTTGAGATCTCGTTAAGGTGCCTGTTCAGCTGCTGGACTTGATGGGAAACTTCTTCTTATTTCTCTCGATCAGCCAAAGTGGTATTTTGATCAAGATATGGCTCGCACGCTCGGCCCTATTGCGCTATGAGGCTCAAATGGGCCAAGCTGCAAGGTATGCAGATTCTTCCAAATCCTTACAGTAGACACACCTAAAGCGTTTGACCCTATCGCACTATGGGGCTAGATTAGGTTGAAGGTGATCAACGAAGTCGGCAATCTCCTTTCTTAACTCCAATCACCTCTTTTTCTCTTGAAGGCATCTGGGACTAGCTTCATGTTGGGTTGGTGGCCGCCTAGACTCCTGGTAGCCACGGTTGTCCTTGGGAGACCTATCTTCTGGTAGAGGCAGTTATGGGGTGGCACTGCTAGCCGAGGCTGGCACGGTGGTATGCCTATTTAGTGCGACAGACAATTGGGTTGAGATTTAAGCTGAGATTTGCTCACTTATCAGCTGCATCAACTGGAGCATAGTTAATGTAACAACTTACTCCTAATGGGTGCTGGGGCATGGAGCGTGTGCACCTTGCTAGCGCGAAGGGAAATGTGGAGATGTGGACCTCTTGTTCTCTTTCCTTTCTTATGCGCTCTACGTGTGTTCCCCATTTTTTGTTGCAATCTCAAGTGTTTCCCATAGATGGTGCCAAAATGATGAGGTTGAAATTTGTTTATAGTAAAAAGGGTGGTGTTTAGGTAAATTCAATTAGGGAGGTCGAATGTTCCAAGTGCTATGCTTCTCGAGGTCTGAGATCTGTAATAGCAACACACATTAAACTAGTCGAAGTGCCCACAATAAAGGCATTCTGATGCTCGAGTTAGTTCTGATCTAGAGAGGATAATCAAATAGAATATTAAGAGCTTATAGTGTATTTGGCATTAGTTGGAGCGTGGCTGGTTATAAGGTATTTGTAGCCTTCTCTCGGTATATAATATATCTAAGGTGCCCCTATCGGGTGTAGTGGGCCTTAGTCCTTGCCAGGAAATTAGTGGTCATTCCAGATCCCGATACTATTTCAGGTGGTATCATCTCCTATTTTTTAGCATAAATAGTACTTTAGGTAGATGCCTCTCTATCAAATATGGTGCTAGGGTTTGGTGGCAGAGACTGTACCAGCTATCATGCGCTAATAATATGGAGGCATGCTACTTGTCAGAATATTAAATGTGGCGAGGGTATGAGTCAGCACCGGTGTGAGCGTGGTTGGTTGACCAAAGAGATGGTTAAACAAGACGAAAAGCTTGAAGCCTCCTGTCGAATACAGTCGAATACAGCACGCTCAACCATACAATTGTCGTCAACTAGTCTAGTCTATCTGGGCCTAAAACGGATGTTGGGCTGTGCATGCTAAGTGAGCCTACTATGGGCCTGTTGGACTATCCCATATTAAAAGTGATAACACTTAATTGAAAATGTCAAGATAAATGTATTTCAAAGATATTTAACTAGTGTCACAATTTTTTTGAGGAAAATACTACTAATATGTAGTTATAATGTCGGTTGAGGAAAAATATGATAAAGTATTTGGTGGTACTAATTTAGTGGTATTTATAATGTAAAGACACATAAAAGTAATATAGGATAGTCATTTAGTGGCTTTTGATTTCTAGATGACATATAAAATAATGGCATTTGATTAAAAATGCCAACAAAAATATAATTTGAAGTCATTTAACTAGTGCCACTAATTTTTTTTAAAAACACTCATATTTATGGTATCATTTAGAAAAAATGCCACAAAATATTTAGTGGCACCAACTTAGTGACATTTGGTACTATGATGACACACAAGAGTAATATGATTAAAATTGTTTATAAAGGCCATTGTAATACAATATTTAATGGCATTTAAATAATAAGTGAATAGAAAAAATAATGACATTTGATTGAAAATATCAACATAAATATATTTGCATGGCATGTAATTAGTGTCATTAACTTTTTTCTTAAAAAAATGCCACTCATATTTATTTATGGTGTATGATGAAGTTGAAAGTCATTTATAGTGAAAAGGGTAGTGTTTAAGCTAATACGACCAAAGAGGTCGAATGATCCAACAATGATATTTCTCGAGATTTGAAATCTGCAACAACAACAAACGTTAAACTAGCCGAGGTGTTCCTGATGAAGGCACTTCAATGCTCAGGTTTGTTCTGGTCGAAAGAGGGTAATCAAATAGAAGATTAGAAGCTTATAGCCTTCTCCTAGTGTGTAATATGTCAAATGTGCCCTTATCAAGTATAGAGGGCTCTTATCCTTGCTTGGCGGTTATTTGTCATTTTCAATCTCGGTACTATTCTAGGTGGCATCATCTCCTGCTTTCTAAGGTGAACAGTACTCTGAGTAGGCGCCTTCCTGGTAGGGTCGATGGTAGAATTGGTGGTAGAGACTATACCAGCTGGCGCGCACCATTAATACGGAGGCATGTTGCTAGTCAGAACATTAAATGCGATCAAGATATGAGCCAGAGCCAAAATGAGTCATTTAGTCGAACAAACAGGGCGATCAACCAAAGAGATGGTTGAACAAGCCAATTAGCTTGAAGTCTCCAATTGAATGTGGTTGCGAACAGTCCGTTCGACCAAACAGTTGTAGTTGAGTGGTCCAGCCCAACTGGGTCCAAAAGTGATGTTGGGCTATACATGTTAAATGCCTGTTGGATTACCCCATATCATGAGTCTCCCCCACTCACAGTCCTGATCGAGCTCATCGACGAGCAGGAGTAGGGAGTAGATAACTAAATAACGATTTTAGCTGTTACAATGGTTTCGTGGCGATTGTATGCATTTGACTAGGGTTTCTGTCCACTCGATTGGGATTTTTGAATTCTTGAATAGGGTTTCTAATGATTTTTTGCATTTAATGCATTAATTACATTAAAGAATACAAAGCGTCAAGGGGCGGTAGTGCAATTATTGTTGCTACTTAGGTTCTCGCGTCCAAATGCCTATAAATATGGGGGGTAGATACATCCATTTACATTTGCTGAAATCGTCTCTAGTTGAGTTCTTGCCTTCCAAGCTCTTAAATCCTTTAGCGCTTCTAGATTTCAATATATCTACTATAAGTTCTTCTACCCATTTGATCTTTCTTTCATTTTTTTTTCTCTATAAAGATGTCTAGTACCTTAGATAGTGAAAATACTAGGTTCGAGGGTGTAGCATTTTAGGATAAACTGAGGTTGAGAGTGCGTCAGAGAGTATGCACAAGAGTGGTCCTGATAGTTCATCAAGCGACATCTTGACCTCGAACAACTCGAGCACTAAGAGGGCTAACTCTAGGGATAAGGCTGGCCCCAGCAAAGCACTTGTATCACATGGTTAATTATTCATACCAGACTATTATACCAAAATAGTTTCCAAAATATCCCCAGCTGACCTGGTGCAAATTAGGAAAATATACAATATCCTTGAAGAATATGAGCCTTTAGTGCCTGGGGCTTGGGGTAGGATACATCGACCTCCTAGGGAATGTATAATGGTGTTCGATGAGGGGTTAAGGTATGGCCTTAGGTTTTTTCTAGCCCAAGTAATAGTCGACCTCCTGGTGGGCCTAGAGATCTATATAACCCAACTGCTTCCCAACTGTTTCGCTACTCTCTATAGCTTTGCTGTGTTGATATATATATTCGACTAGCCTGCCTCTTTTGCCAACTTTTCAAGCTTATTCCATTTACCCATGTCCTGAAATTCAGGCAGTATTGAAGAGTTCAGCTTCTACTATCTGACGGTGCACCCGTATCGAAAGATTCTAGTAGCCCCTTCCTCCTTTTATGGCCAAGAGTGGAAAAAACACTTTTTTTATATTTGGGGGCTAGGGGATTTTAACATTCTAAGGGGGTGATGTAGAGGGCCTATGGAAATGATAGGGAACTAGACACCAAATTGGCTAAACACCTCATTAGGGATCTGGTCAAATTTGGGCATATTGAGGCCTCAGGTTTGATCAAAGAGAGGTATCTGGTATTGGCTGGCCTATTGTTGATTGAGCTCGACCTATCTATGGGCGATTGATTAGATAGATATCTTCATTAATTGTGTTAACTGTGATTTTTGTTCAGTTTGCTCAAATCTAATATCTTTTGTTTTGTCTTTGTTGGCAGACCAAGAAGAGATAATGGCTAGAAGTCAAGCAAAAGCTCAAGCTAAGGTCTTGAGAAATAATGAGCACTATCAAGCAGCTGTTGCTCGAAGAGAGGTCTCTACTACAAAGCCAGTCACTTTAACTCGATCGATCTCCACTCTTATGGTGCCCCAAATCAAATAGGCACCTGAACCCCAATCCTCTCAATCGAAAGAGCTTGTGCGAAGTAGCTCCATGGGTCGAGCCAAAAGGCAAATGACTAAGTATGGATGCTCAATGCCTAAGAGGATAGCAGGCAATAAAGTGAAATAAAAGGCAGTGACAGGCTATGACCTGTTTAGAAAGAATAGGGATGGGGTGCTGTTCCAACTTCCTCAGCTGCCATCGCATTACTTTGGTGATGACCCTAACATAGAGGTAACCGACTCGACCTCTATCCTTCAAAGAGGAATAACGGGCAATGACGCCTTTAAATGGATGGTAACTTGACTGTTTTCTATAGATCAATGTAAACTGATGGGCTTGAGTCAGGTCAGGGCTCTTAAGGCTTTAGCATACTACTACAATTTGGTGAGTATGAGGTCAATGATTTATCATCAAATTGCTTTTCAATAGTTGCACTATACATTGACACTCTTATGTTATGAGTGGGCCAACTGGATACAATCTCTTCTGGCAGTCAAAATTAGCCTTGGCAGATCGGGAGGAGCTATAAGGAAGAGGGGATGTGGAAACCCTCAAGCTCTACCTCAAGTCTTCCCAGCTTCAGGTCGATTAGTTGACCAAACAGGTGGCCAAGCTCAAGGAGCAATTGAACTCCAAAGATCAACAGCTCATTCAGGCAGTTGAGGAGAAGAGTTAAATGGACTCGATAATTAAAAAGGCTCACTTAAACCTATAGGTGAGCTACTTCTCATGTCAAGTGGTGTGTCGGACAGAGGCGATTGAAGAGGCATGGAAGGCCTTCACTCGATATCTCCCTATAATGCGGTAGGAGGCGGTGGAGCAGTTCATCTTAAGCTCAGCCTTTCAGGATGCGAGCGTAATTATGTTATTTAATGTTGCTTGCAACGCATTCCATAAGGTCGTGAAGTAGCTCAAGTTCCTAGGTTATGTTTTTTGACCCGATGACAAGAGTAAAGTAAACTCTGCGCTCAATAATAATCTACAACCTTACCCCGAATCTAAGGAAGGTGGCATCGATGGGGTCAGGAAGAAGGACACCATGACCAATGCACCTATTGAGCCCCTGAATAAAGCTTAATTAAAGAAAGCGGAGGTCAATGTAAGGCTGGAGAAGTTGGAAAATGAATTTGCTTTCACCAAGGACCTTGCTATGCAGCTGAGGAAAGAGCAGATCGATGTGGTGTAGTACATGCTGCACTCGACTAACTTTATGAGTGATGTTGCAGGGCTTTCTCGACCACCCCAAACTATTATGCCACTTGCGTCTGCACTACCAGAGCCTAGCTCAGATTAGCCAGAAGGTAACCAAGTCAAGTCTAACCAAAGTTGATCTTCAAGCTTCCTACTTTTGTCTTTTTCCTTCTTTTTTTTTTTGGTAATAGAATTATAATGAACTTTTTAGTGAATGAAAGATCTTTTTCATATTTGTTTTGTCAAATGAAATGAGCTTCATACCTCTTATCGAATGCAACTTTATTGTCGTAATGTATGGGGAATAGTTGACAATCTAATTAGTTATCAAGACCATTATAAAGAAACTCTAAGAACGTTGTGGTCGATTTTGCTTAATGTTAACAGACACATGGTTTTGCTAAAACATGTTTAGCAGTTTGTTTTTCACAACTATGTAGTCGATTCTCATTGTTGTATGATCGACTTGTTGATCGGTTACTTGGTCGATTACTTAGTTTAGGCTAAAAAGCTTTGGGTTTGCAACATGTAGCTATTTTGAGTCGACAACATGGTCGATTTTAGTTTGGAAGCATAAAGCTATATTTCTCTATCGACGACAAGATCAACTTGAGACCTGAGTGTTAGTGTGATGCTGCTTATTCGTTGACTATAGGGTCGACTTCAATCTTAGGCTACAGCATGAAGCTATTTCTCTATTGACTATGTGGTCAACTTTGAAATTGAGTGTCCATGAGGGGTTGTTTATCCATCAACTACAAGGTCAACTCAAGACTTGAGTGGTAGCATGAAGCTGCTTATTCATCTACTACGAGGTTGACTTCAAACTTGAGTGACAGCGAAGGGCTGCTTATTCGACGACTACAGGGTCGACTAGAAATTGAGTGGTAGCATGGAGCTACTTACTCATCATCTGCAGGATCGACTTAGGATAGTGCATGCTAGATACGATCATGAAAATGCTTGTAAATGGTAGCGGTATTACTGAAACTTTATTCATATCGGAGAATATAAGGATGATTACAATACAATTTCAGATGTAGAACTTTCTCAAGTTGATGGTGTTCCATGGGCAAGAGAGTTCATCCCCATCCATATTAGCAAGTCTATAAGCGTTATGCTTTGACATTTTCACATCGATATAAGGTCCTTCCCAGTTCAAGTCGAGCTTGCTAATATTCTTGGAAACTTCCACCTTTTTGAGAATGAGGTCTCCGACCTTAAATTAGTGTAGCTTGACCCCTTTGTTATAGTTCTCAACCATCCTCGACCTGTAGCGCTGCATCGTGTTGTATGCTTCTTGCCTATGCTCATCGATAGTCTCCAGGTTGAGCTTTATTTCTGATGTGTTTCTGAGTGGATGGAAGTGAATGACTTGAGCCGTGTATTGAATGAGCTCAGAGAGGATGACAGCCTCAGACTCGTAGACCAGACTGTAAGAGCTATGACCTGTGGCTGTTCAAGGAGTTTTCATCTATACCTATAACACTCTTGGGAGGTCGTCTAACTAGATTGAACTAATGTCCTGAATCCTGGCCTTCAAATGGTCGAGAATCATTCTATTTGTTACCTCTGTTTAGCAATTCGATTGGAGATTGCCACTGAAGTAAAGTGTTGGGTGATCCCCAAGGCTTCGCACTAATTTTTGGTACTTCTGCTTTGGAACTGAGTCTCATTATCTGAAATAAGAACCTTAGGTAGGCCAAAATAGCAGATGATGTTCTTCTAGGTGAAACTTTTGATAGCTACATTAGTTATCTTTGGAACAACTTTAGTATCGACCCATTTGGTAAAGTACTCGATCGCCATGATAATAAATTTTTGTTGGCCAGTCAACTTCAGCAGTAAGCCCAAAATGTCAATCTCTCACTGGTGTAATTGCTAAGAAATTTAGATATTAACAATGAGCGCAGTAGGTTGAAGGGGCAAGTTTGAATGGACCTATCATGATGTACACTTCCAAGCAAAATCCACTGAGTCCTTCAATAATGTTAGCCAAAAGTATCCGTACCTAATTATTTTATGGGAAAGGACTCTTCCCTTGGAGTGGTTGCCAGACATGCCTACGTGGATATCCTATAATACTTTGAGAGCCTGGTTGGGATTCAGGCACCTTAGGAGGGGTCCATAGATCAATTTCTTATACAATTGACCATGCTCGTTGAGTGCAAACTTGGCAGCTTGTCCTCGAAGGCATCAAGCCTCATTCCTATCTTCAGGGACTATGCCATGGCACAAGTAGAGTTTTATTGGGTCTTGCTAAGAAGGAACTATCTCCTCAATATTCGCTACTAGATTCTCCTCGAATAGTCTGATTAATGGTCTATCAACAACTAGAAATATTATTTTTCTATCTCGCGTGCCCCTGGTCGACCTTGCAAATTTTAACAGGGCATCCACCTGCTTATTCTCAAATTGAGGTACTTGACTGAAGGTGAACCTTTTGAATGACTACTGTAGTTTTCTATCCTCCGCCAAGTACCAGCTCATTGTGTAATCTTTAGCTTCAAAATTTTCTTCAACCTATTCTATAACTAGTTGAGAGTCTATAATTGCAACTAGGTGGTTGACTCCCCGATCAAGCGCCATCTTTATTCCAATCAGAAAGGCCTCATATTCTATTTCATTATTAGTGACTGCATGGTCAAGTTTTATTGCAAAATCATAATCTTTCGCTGTTGGGGAATGAAGAGTTACTTCTACTCTTCCTCCAAATGTGGTCGACAATCCATCGATGTGCGAAGTCCAAACAAGAGGGGCTTCGCCATTTTTCTCTAGCAGGTCCACTCGCTCAGCGATCAAGAACTTGTGCTTTGATGGCTATTCTTGATTGAAAGATAATGTTGAATTCTCCCAACTCGATGGCCTATTTGGTCAGCCTTCTGGATGTGTCAGGCTTTAACAACACTTATTTCAACGGCTAGTTGGTCAGCACTATAATGGCATGAGACTGGCAGTATGGGTATAGCTTCCGAGCCAAGGTGACCAGTGCCAAGGCAAATTTTTCGATCTCCAAGTAATTATGCTCTGGTCCTTGGAGTGACTTACTACAATAGCAGACCGGTCGATAGTTGCCATCTTTGGTCGAGACCAAGACCAAGTTGATCAATGCTTTGGAGACCATCAAGTATATCTAAAGTACCTTTCCCAGTTCAGGTTTGGTGAGCATAGGGGGTGAGGACAATTACTGCTTCAACTCGACCAGTGCCTGATCACATTGTTCATTCTACTAGAAACCCGACTTCTTAGAATTTTTGAGAATTTTGAAGAAAGGTAAACTTTTGTTTGTCAATCTTGCAATGAATTTGCCTAGGGCAATAATCTTTCCGACCAGTCTCTGGATGTCTATAACCGTTCATGGAGGAGTAATGTCGAGAATGGCTTAAATTTTCTGTAGGTTGGCTTCAATATCTCGCTGACTGACCATGTAGCCCAAACATTTACCTCCGTGGCCCTTGAACGTACACTTGTTTGGATTCATCTTTAGACCAAATGCTCTAAAAATTACAAAAATATGGTTGAGGTTAAGCAAGTGATCCTGGGCCTTTTTCGTCTTTACAATCATATCATCGACGTACACCTCCATCGACTTGCCAATTTCATTCTTAAACATAAAGTTGACCAGCCTTTGGTAAGTTGATCAAGCATTGTTTAGTCCCAAAGGTATGACCAAAAAACAGTAGATCCTATTGGGAACAAAAAAGAAGTTTTATCCCTATTCTTGAGAGCCATGAAAATTTGATGGTAACCTTGAAATGCATCCATCATGCTCAACAACTCACAGCCAGCAATTGAGTCAACTAATAAATCTATTCAAGGTAGGGGATAAGGATCTTTAGGGCATGCTTTATTTAAATATATAAAATCATTACACATTCACCGTTATCCCTCATTTTTTGAGACGAGTACAACATTACAAAACTAAGAGGGATATTGAATTTCTATAATATAACCTACATCTAGGAGTTTCCTAACATCCTTCTCGATGATCTGAGTCCTCTCGTCATTGAACATCCTTATCTTTTAGATTGGCTTGTATAAAGGATCGACATTGAGACAGTGCATGATCACGTTGGGATTGATTCCCTAGAGGTTGAATACTTTTCAAGCAAAGACGTCAATATTTCTTCTTAGAAAATTGACCATAAAGCATTCCAGATGGAGGCCTATGTTTGTCCTAATGCAAGTTGTCTTGTTAGGATTTTCATGTTCTAGCTCGATAATTTTAAATTCCCTGATGGCTCCTCCCTGATGGCTCCACCCTAGTATCCTATGGCTATATATTTCTTGAGATGATCCTATCTGATAAGCCTCTCAATCTCGTCCTGGAGGTTGAAGCATTCGTTAGTATCATGTCCCTTCTGTTTGTAAAAGTAGCAGTAATTCTTTGATTTTCATTGCTTTAATCTCTGTTAGCTTTCTTGATTTTTTGAGGAAATTGTCATGTTAGATGGCATACAGGACCTCTCTCCTTGGAATGTTCAATAGTGTGTAGTCATGGAAACATTTTATTGAAAATCAATCTCTTTCTTTATATTTTTTGTGGTCTCTCTCCTTCTTCTTTTTGTCGACTTCAGATGATCTAAACTTAAGCTTGTTCATCTCCTCCTAGGTCATGTACCTCTCCACCAAGTCGAGCAGTGCCTCCATCAATATTAGGTGTTCACACAACAATGCATTGGCGCATTTCTTATGTCTGAGCTCTAGGAACAACACATCGATTATGAATTCAATCTTGAGGTTATCTATTTTGAGAACCTCTGTGTTGAACCTTATGAAGAAGTCATAAAAGGAATCCCCCTCGCTCTACTTGATGGTATGGAGGTAGGTGTAGGGGAGTTTCGCCTTTCTCTGGCTAGCAAACTGGTACAAAAACTTGTCATAAAGCTAATTGTAAGAGTATATCAATGAGGACTCCAGCTTTATAAACCAATCAAGAGCGATGTCTTAAAAAGTTATCATAGCATCTTGGCATGGATATACTCATTGTGTCCGTGCAGCTGCATCATATGCTCGAACTGCATTATATGCTCATCAGGGTCTATTGAGCCATCGTATTTGGGCAGTCAGATTGAAACTTTTACATCAACAACAATACACTCATCGATAATCTCTTAGACAAAGGGGGAGCCTCTCTCTTGACGAGACCTCTAGGGGCCCTCAAGATTGGGCACTCTCTCAGCATTTCTCTTCAAGATTTTGTCAAGGCGCCTGTTTAATTGTTAAACTTGGTGGAAAATCTCTTCCCACTCCTCTCGATTAGCTTATGTGGCATTTCGATCAAAATAGGGTCTCACTCATTTGGCCTTATCGAACTGTGAGGCTTGAATGGGTCAGGCCTCAAGGTTTGTGGATTTTTTTATTTTCTTGTGGTGGTCACGTTTGGAACGTTAGACCCTATTGCATTGTAAGGTTCAATTAGGTTGAATGTGATGATTAACAGAGTCAACGATTTCCTTCCTTAATGACAATCATTTCTTCTCTCCTTAGAGGTGTCTGGGATTGGCTTCACGTCTGGTTAGTGGCCACCTAAACTCTAGGTGACCACGGCTGTTCCTAGGGGACCTTTCCTCTGGTGGAGATGATTGTGGGGCTGGCATACTGGTGTGCCTGTTTAATATGGCAAAAGGTTGGGAAAAAATTTGAGTAGAAATTTGCTTGGTTATTAACAGCATCAACTGAGGCATAGTCAATGTCACAACTTGCTCCTAGGGGGCACTGGGACCTAGAGTGTGTGAACCTTTCTAAGGCAAAAGGAGAGATGGAGAAGCGTCCCTCCTGCTCTTCTCTCTTTCAGATGCAGCTCTACGTGTGTTCACCATTTTTTTGTTGCAATCTCAAGGTTTTCCACAGACGGTGCCAAAATGATGAGGTTGAAAGTCATTTATTGTGAAAAGGGTAGTGTTTGGGCTAATTTGACCATGGAGGTCGAATGATCCAACAGCGATATTTTTTGTGGTCTAAGATTTGTAACAACAACAAACATTAAACTAGCCAAGGTGCTCCCGGCGAAGGCACTCTGACGTTGAGGTTAGTTCTAGTTGAAAGAGAGTAATCGAACAGAAGATTAAGAGCTTATAGTGTATTTGGCATTACTTAGAGTGTAATTGAAAATAAGGTATTTATAGCCTTCTCCTAGTGTGTAATATGTCAAAGGTGCCCTTATTAGGTGTAGAGAGCTCTTGTCCTTACTTGGGGGTTATTAGTCATTTTCAATCCCGGTACTATTTTAGGTGGCATCATCTCCTACTTTCTAGGGTGAATAGTATCCTGGGTAAGCACCTCCCTACCAAAGTTGGTGGCAAGATTGGTGGCAGAGATTGTACTGGCTAGTAAGGGTGTAGACAAGCCGAGCCGAGCCGAGCTCGAATCTAACAAATTCATGCTTGGCTCATTTATTAATTTATGAACTCAAACTCAAACTCGAGTTGAGCTTGGTCGAGCCTAAAAAGCCAAGCTAAAGCTTGGCTCGTTAAAATAGATGAATGCTCGCAGAGCCTTATCGAGCTTGACTTGATAAAACTCATTATAAAAAAGCAAAAAAACTCAATTCATTAAGCTTAGATGAGCTTGAATTCAAGTTTGTATAGGTTTGAATTGACTAGAGTTCATTTAAATTCAAAATAAAATCTATAATTATAATTTTTTTAAATAGTTTTGTTCTATATTTTTCTAAAAATAAAAAACTGAATTATTATTATTATTATTATTGTTATTGTTGTTGTTGTTGTTGTTATTTTCTTATCTTTATAGATTTTATTATATTGGCCCAAATTATAATTATATATATGTGTGTATGTATATATATAATAAAAAAGCTCATTTAAGCTCGTAAGCTTTTTGAGTTAAATATTATTGAGCTCGGCTCGGCTCAACTTATTTGACTGACGAGCTCGAGCTCAACTCGGCATGAGCTTGAAAAAATCAAGCCGAATATGAGCTTTTATCGAGCCGAACCCAAACCATTTGCAAATCATCTTATTTCATTTACACCCCTCCCGACTGTCATGCGTCATTAATGTAGAGACATGTTGCTTGTTAAATTATTAAATGCAGCTAGGATATGAGCCAATGTTGAAGTGAGTCGTTTGGTCGATAATGGTCAAACAGACGCGGTGGTCGACCAAAGAGATGGTTGAGCAGGCCAAGTGGTTTGAAGCCTCCCGTTGAATGCGGTCAATAATAGTCCGCTCAATTAGATGATTGTGGTCGAGTGGTCTAGCCCAACTAAGTCCAAAAGTGACGTTGGGTTATGCATGTTAAATGGACCTAGACCTATTGGGCTACCATATATCAGTGTCGTTTATAAAAGATACCACAAATTATTTAGTGGCACTGATTTAATGCCATTTTATAGTACGATTCATTAAAGTAATGTAGTGATAGTAATAAAACAATACCACTACAACATAATACTTAGTAGTAATCGATTAATAAATATTAAAAAATGTAATATTATTGAAATTACTAACGTAATTATATGTTAAAAGCATTTAACTAGCAATACTACATTTTTCTAAAAAATAAAAAGCATAACTCATAATTTAGTTATAGTGTGACATGAAATAAATATCACACAAAAATAGATAAAGTTATATAGTTATTAATAGCTATAAAATATATAATTTTATTTCTAATCATAATGCGTTGATTAAATTAACTACTTAATATAATTTTAGTGTACTGACTAAATTAACCATAGTTTTCAAGAAGAATAAAAAATTTAAGTTTTTGCCCATTTTATCTCCTCACTTGTACATTATTTTTTTTTTAATATTTTCTATCTCTAAATTTAATGTCTCAAACTTTTTCAAATGTATTATTAAATACAATAATTTGGAGCATATTCAATATAAAGTATAAAAATAAAATAATGATTTTGAATATTTATAATAAACTTTTGGAGCTTGCCAATAAACTTATATTTTTTCAAGTAAAAAGTTACAGTAAACAACATGTTCGAGTCTAATATATGAGGTGCTGGAGGAAGATTAAGATGTCACTCAAAAGAATATTTTTTGCCATTTAATTTAGCATGCATGTTATTTAATTAATTTTTATGACATGTTAGCATGCCATCTAAAGGAATTTTTTATGGCATTTTAATATTACTATATGTATTTTTTATGACACGTTAGCATGTCATTTAAAAGTATCTTTGTAAAATTTTAAAATGCCATTTATCATATTTTTTATGGCATGTTACCTAGTCATTTAAACAAATTTTGTAGCATTTTAACCTGCTCCTATATGCAATGTTTAGTGGGATACTAGCATGTCATTTAAAATAATTTTTAGTGGCACATTAACATGTTATTTGATGCATTTTTATGACATTTTAACGTGTCATTTCATGCAATTTTTTTTACATTTTATTAATGCCAAAACAAATATAATTTAGTGGTATTTATACTTTTAACTACATCACTAAAAGTGGCCTTTTAAAAAAACCATTAAATATAAAATTACTATTATAATATTATTTAAATGACATTTTTAAGTATCTTTACTGCTTTATTTTGTTGTAGTGACATATTTGGATTTTGTATGAAAATAACGATGCTATCAACAAAGGTATTTTAGCATTAAAAAAATTAGTTTTTTTCACTTATATTGTCAATATGAAAATTAGCTTTTTTAAATCATTAATGTACTTTTTCTATAAATTTAGCATAAACGGGAAGTACTTAGTTTAAATATATATTAACTATTAAATTTATAGTAACTATTAAATTATAGAAATTTATATTAACTATTAACTACTAAAAAATATATTAACTATTAAATTTATAGAAGTCCAGTAAAACACAATTTGAGAAAAGAAACTACTATAAATTGAAAATGGTAATTATGAAGGGAAAGTAGATAGTTTCCTTTTATTTTTATTTTTCTCTTAGTTATCTTTTCCTTTCGTCTCATTATCTCTCTCCTTTAATTTCATAGCTTCTTTATTAGCCACGAGCAGCTACCTCAACCAAGCACATTGTATGAGTACTAAACTTCAAACTGCGAGTAGTTTATGTACCGATTGTTAATTATTATTGTTGTGAAAATTCAACACGGACTTGAGAGTGTAAAATAAATAAATAAATAAATAAATTGACACGGTACACCCAAATTTTGGTTTAAGTGTTATGGGTGACAAGATTATAATTACTGCTCTAAAAAAGATACAATTTGAAATGGCATAATGTCTTCATAAGTTTTACTCAAGTGATGTTCCCAATAATATAGAAACACTCCTATTTGGATAATTAATAAGATGGAATAATAATCTAGATAGAGTTCTAATCAAACTTGATATCCCCAAATCAAATTAAATGCTAGCCAAATTGAGAGGGTGTTTGGCTAAATTTATTTAAAAGGTCTTATAAACTCCTACATCTTATAAGATATTTCTAAAGTTTATAAGATATTATATATTTTTTCAAAAATAAATTTTTAAAGTGTTTGGATAAAATAAAATCTTTGAGCTAGCTTATAAGATGTTAGTAATAACAATTTTGTAATTAATGTAATTAAAATTGAGAGAGCATGTTAAGATCTTAAAAATAAGAAAATTCTTATCTTTTTAAAAAGAGCTTATAAGCTCATAATATCTTATTTCATGAGCTTATAAGCTTTTTTTTAAAAAAAAATTACGAAACACTTTGTGAGAGCTTATAAGATGTCCAACATTTTATTTAATATTTTGATGAGTTTACAAGCTCGCTCCAAACACACTCTAAATCACCAATCACAATTAGCTTGGATACTTATGACTTTTGGGACATAACAAGACATTTCGATCCTTGCTCGAAAGGCCAAATTACAAAAATAATACCTATATAAAAGATATAACATTGTAAACTTCTCCACTCTCCAATAATCCCTCAACAGAACATTTTTCATCATCACGTGGGTGAAAATTGCTCCGAGTGACCGCCATTTCAATATTTGTACCTTACAATAAACTCCTCAACGGCTCAAACTGTCGTATAGAAGTTCTAGTCTTAGCAGTATTTTTTTAAATACTTCAAATGCCTAACATCTTGTCAAAGTCTCTTTTAGGAATGGCCACAAACCAACGCACCGTGCTGAGAATATGTGACATCATGTCCTATGTGTACTTGTGAAACTCATCCTTTAGAATGTCCTTTCCACCTATCCATAAAGATGATATGTTAGATTTGTGTAATTGCATTGATGATGACTTTCTCATCAAACAAGTTCGCATGCATCCTTTCTTTCTCCAATAAAGCATCCTTCAAATCCATAGGTATCAATACCGTAACCATCTTCATTTTCCGCAAAGAAAACAAGTCTTACCGTCCAACTTTTCAATCTTTACTTTTATAGATGCCATCTCTAGGATATGATCTGGTTATGGGAATTTGGTACCACTTTTTACGAAGAGGCACCACAAAATTAAAAAAGTAAAATAAAATAAACAACACAAGAATTTATCCATGACTGAGAAGAAGGGATTATTACTATATTAACAGAGGTACCATTAGGAGATTATCTTTATGAATTTTTCTCAAATATTAGTTTTGAATGATTAAGGAAAACTCCTGTTTGTAAGAAAAAAGGAGCGGGAGCGGGAGCGGGAGCGGGAGGGGGCGGGGGGAAGACAAAAGCCAAGTTCTAGTTAAACTTAACTTTTAAGGATAAAATTAAATCCAACCAAATAGGAATGAAATCTCAATAAATTAGGATACCAAATTCCATTAGTTTATAACTTTTGAGATGCAACACGATAATTATTTTGATCACTAGTTAAAATATATAAAAATTATGGGAATTACTATAATTTTTTCTGTTTTAACATCAAAATGTATTGAAATAATTAATAATTCGTGCATTTTAGTATTCATTATTATTTAAAGCATAAGAGGAAATATATGTAACAATTCTTATTTTGTATTTTTCCTATTGGCACGAATTTAATTCCTTTGTGTTTCTTCAATAAATTTTTTGACGAGAAACTTTGTTAAATATAATGAGGGAGAGCTTGAATTGACTACAACAAGCTCATGAGTTGCCAGCCTTCTCCTATAACAAATGTAGGTCAGCCCAAACTTTTAATGTCTCATCGACTACCTTCAGGTCAATGACCCTTAATGTACATGATGCGAATGCCTTTGTGCAAAGACTAGCTACCTTTAAGTTACTAGTTGTAAAGCTCGTCCTTCCTGAAAGTGGTCATCATTCCATTTGGTTGACATCCCACATCAATCATCATAGTTAAACTCTCCATTTAGCTAGTTGCCTGCTAGCCAACCCATGCAAGCTATTTGGTCGACTTCCCTGAGATCGATCTCCCATTTTGCACCAAATGTGGTCAAGCTCTATTATAAGGCTAGGCACCCAGCAAGGAGACAATTTGGGTTGCCATCATTAAGCTCAAGAGGTCGAACTCCTACCAAGCAGTTGCCTCATTAAATGTAGTTGCCCCTATCCACATCTATATTAAATACTTTCGCCGCATTAATGCAAGCATTTAATGTTGTAGAGCAGCCACACCAACTAGTGGGCACTCGCATTCTATTGGTTGATGATTAGCAAAAGACTTCTAAATCCCTAATAGGGTTGCATATTACTATCAATCTTCCACTTTCAGGCAATTACTTTTCATTATAAACACCTCATATGGTAAATGTTACATGTATGCATTATTAACCTTAAATTCTCTCAACTTTGCAACTTTCTTTGCTTTTGCCCAATCTAGCTTACTTTGCTTTTGCTCGATCTGATTTAAGTATAGGAAAATTTTAGTCGAGGGCCCTCAACAAGATTAATGTGCTCTTCTTTTATTTTAGATTTGGTTTGCACTTGATCACTTAATCTACCAACTTAAGTAACACAATCCCAAAGCACGTACTCAACTTTACATAAATCTTCCAAATCCCTCCATCACATGTAGCTAAAAAACTACCACATCAAAATTAAGACAAAACTTAAGTATTTATTTCACCATTATTATTAATCATCTAAACTAATTTTTAACTCCATGTGGAGTAGGAACTAAAGCCTATATCAATGGCGGTACCATTGAGACTCCAATTTTTTTTTTTCTAGATTTAATAGCCATCTACAAGTTTTAGAAGCTATCTTAGTTTGGCATCAATTAATCTATATAACACCCCTAAAATTTGCGATATTTTAATATTTTATCTAAATATTATTTTCTAAAAATTTATTTGATATTTGTAAATTTCAAAAATTTTGTGGGTTAAAATGCAATTCTAAAAGATGTAATTGCACCTTTTATTTAATTATGGGGGGGAGGGGTTAATGTCAAATTTTAACAAATTAAAGGACCAATGTGAGGACTTATGAAATCGGTGGCTAAACTACATTTCACTAAAAATATTTTGGACTCAATTGCATAACTTAAATTTTCTAGGGACTAAATTGCAAAATTAAAAAATTGGATTTAAATAAAAATGGGCAGCACAATTTCTCCTTCCATTTTTCCTTTCCTTATTCACCTTTCTTCCTTCTCTTCTTTCCTTCTTCCTTCACCGCAAACAACCACCTCCAGCACAATCAACGATGGCCATTTTTTTTAATCAACACCATGGTTGTACTCCCCTCACCTTTAGCTTTCCAACAACACCAGCATGCATGACAAACATGCACTAAAAAGGCGCGGCAGAGGAGACTGAAAGAATGAGTCCCCAACGGGCAACTAGATTTTGAGGTTTCTGGCGTCTAATGGCTAATTTGAAGGGTGTTTTAGGTAATACTCAACGAGGAGAACCATATAAAGGAATTGCATGGTTGTGAAATGCAGTGGAGAAGAGAAAAATTGATGGTAGAGATAGGCAATTTTAGGGGCTTTTACACAACATTTGACCCTTTTCTTAATGAAGAAACAAAAAACTAAGGGTACAATTGGAAAGCTTTCGATGAGAAACGTCCAGAGGTGGTGGCATTGAACTTTTCAGTAGACGGTGGCGTCGACTGGATAGAATCACTGTCTCATCACGGTGAACACATGCCCACAGTCTGATCATTGAAATTCCGTCTCATTTGTGAAAAATTGGTATAAAAATGATGATGATTATATATGTAATTGCATGTGTGTATGTACACCTTTTGATCATTTCAAACCTTGTATTATTATATATAATGATAGAAATAATCTATCAGAACACTTATGCATAAAAAGAGAACACCTTTGATCAATTAAATAAGCCTACTGAATCCAAAATGGTATTATTTCATGTAAACTATAGGTTATATAGCATATTAAGTATAGAAAACCCTAATTTTATGCAACCAGGATTTAATCAATAAAAGCTTGGACTTTTATTGATAATTGGATTATTATGATCAATATTGAGTATCATTATGAAACTATATGTATAAGTGAATCCCGTATATATCTATATATCCGATGCTAATAACATGCTTAGGGTAGTTAGGTGGCCTAAGAGGCCTAGGCCCAAGCGCATTTAACATGTATAGCCTAACGTCACTTCTAGACCCAACTAGGCTGGACCACTCGATCGCAACCGTCTGGTCGAGCAGATTGTTCTCGATCATATTCAATTGGAGGCTTCAACCCACTTGGCCTGTTCAACCATCTCTCTAGCCAACTACCCCATTTGTGCGACCATTCTCAACCAAACAACTCACTCCGGCGCTGGCTCATATCTTAGCTACATTTAATGTTCTAATAAGCAGTATGCTTCTGCATTAATGGAGCATGCCAGTCAGTACAGTCTCTGCCACCAACCCTGCCACCAACTTTGATAGAAAAGTGCCTACCCAAAGTACCATTCACCCTAAAAAGTAAGAGATGATGCCACCTAAAATAGTATCGGAATAAAAAATGACCAATAACCCCCAAGCAAGGACAAAAGCCATCTACACCTAATAAGGGCACCTTTGACATATTACACACCAAGAGAATGATATAAATACCTCATTGCCAGTTACACTCTAGGGAATGCCAAATACGCTATAAGCTCCTAATCTTTTGTTTGATTAGCATCTTTCGATCAAAACTAACTTCAATATTGGAGTGCCTTCACTGAGGGTATCTCGGCTAGTTTAACGTTTGTTGTTGTTGCATATCTCAGACCTCAAGAAATATTGCTGTTAGATCATTCGACCTCCCTGGTTGAATTAGCCCAAATACTGCCATTTTTACTATAAACGACTTTCAACCTCATCAACAGCGATATCGAAGCAAACCCTAACCAACGTATCAATAGGAAAATCATTCAAATTTGGGGTTGTTATTGGTATGATTCTAAGTGTTACTGATCATTAGTATTGAACATGGATTTTGATATAAGGTTACTCTTTTAAATAGGCGATGGAGGATTTCACCCTAAGGATCACTAGAGTTTGACTGTATTGCTGACATGATTAAGGTGAGGATCCACTGACCTGGTAATTCTTTGAAATGTTATTATGATTAAGCCATGTGAGGTTCAATTGATCTTATGCCTGTCTTTGCCATCGTTATCGTTATCGATTGACTATCGCACCCTATGAGGTTCTACTGTTTAATATCCGATTTGATTATCATTATTGTTGTCGCCTGAACCCTATGAGGTTCCACTATTTTAACTATCATTCATTGAATATTGTTGTATGCCATTAATTGTTGAGCTTGTAAATAGTACCATTACCTATCATTTATCGAAACTATTCTGAATCAACTGTTCATTCTATTATGGTACCATTAACAATTTTATGTCTCACATGTTACCATACCAATCAAACTACATCGTATATTGCTATTAGCTGTGTCAGCTTTTTTGATTGATTTTGATTGTCATTATTACATATTAACTTTATTGAAATCGTTTTGTGAAACTCATTATTCAGCTATGTTGACATTAAACTGATTGACTGATCAAACTGAAAAGTATGTGTACAGGAGAATTGTTGGCTGAGTGCCTTACCAAGCTATTACACTTAAGCTATTGTTAATGCCAAACTATTATGATTAAGCTACTGTTATTGCCGAACTATCATGCTCGGGCTATTGAACTGATTATTACTATATTGAACTGAATTATTATTGTACTATTACAGAGGCATAATGATGTTCCAATATGCATGATATATTTGATCCTTGACTTGCATATGTGGTTTGGTTTGCTATCCTTGTAATTGTATTAAGCTCATGGAGCAATAAGGCTAGAGTGGTATCCCAATCTAAATCGGGCTAATGTCCCGGGCAAACGAGCCACATTTATACCTCCCGACTATGATTGGTTGAGATGTCCCCAAACCTCCTGAGTAGGATCAGTTGAGACAAATAGGCTGTTGAGCTGACAATCACAACTTTCGACCTAGCAATTGCTAGTAACTTAGTTTTCTTTGTTGTTTTCTTTTGGCACTAACTTGTCGTTCTTGTACTAAACTGTCATCAATTGTTATCTATGTACCCCGATTTCCAACTAGTCATTTATTGCTTTACACTATCCTCACTGAGTCTTTATAACTCACCCTCGTGTATTACTAGTCTCTAGTCAGACAAGAATGAGACAGGAGAATATGAGGACTCAAACCTAGTAGAGATAATTTGTACTGGAGCTTGTTTATGTACATATATATATATATATGATTGTGCTTTGGGTTGTTTTGTTTAGAGATGTTGTGATATGTCATAAATACTAATATACTCATGGTTTGTATGTATGAATCATGGTACTAGTGATGACATTTTGGTTTGAATGTTGTTGAACTTCTCATTATGGTAATTAGCACTCTAATATAGCTTCCGCATTTGGATTAAAGTATGTTGTAAAGTTGTGATGTTGTTGATGTTATTGTTGAAAATTAGTAAAAAGTTTTATGGGCCTATTGATTTTATTGATGTATGCTTAAGGAATGAACTAGAATAGTGTCTCAAATTAGGAGTTATTCTGAGAGGGGGGGTGAAATTGCAAATTCCCATTTTTATAGATTCAATTTTTTTCCAACATTGCAAATTGACCCCAAGTATTTAAGAGTTCATTCAATTAAGTCCCAAAAGTTTTTGGTGTAATTCAATTTAGCCACCGATTTCATGAGTCCTCACATTGGGTCCTTTAATTTGTTAAAATTTGACATTAACCCTAAATAAATGGTGCTAAAATTGCATTTTAACCCACAAAATTTTTAAAATTTACAAATATCAAATAAATTTTTAGAAAATAATATTTAAATAAAATATTAAAATATCGCAAATTTTAGAGGTGTTACAATCTTGATTAACTGGATTTAAACATGATGATATCCAATTTTGTTATATTCCAAATATGATATTTCATTAATAAATATTAATGTTCAGACGTTACAAATATGACACTTATCATACGAATTCCGTACGATGGTAGTGATAACACTTTCGATTAGTACAAAATTTTGTTTTATTTATTATATGCTCGATAATTTGCTTAAAATTTTTATTTAATAAAGGGATAATTATTTAAATTCGCCAACTGCAATGTGGGCACTATCCGTAAAAACAGCCAAAAGAAATGCTAAAACCATTGGTTCAGTTAAGGAGGGCCCACAGCAGTGACGGAGAGAAACGCGGACGCCTGGTGGGCCTACGTCTACTCAAGATTTGACATAGAGATGATTCATCGGGGCCCACTAAGCATGGCTCAGGCCCAAATATGCTCGACCCACTTATGCCATCACTGCCACCGAAATTGCCTTTTTCTTTTTCTTTTTCTTTTTCTTTTTTCTTTTGCCTATCCCTCCCACCTTCCCATAAATCTGTGTATTCTAATCCTGCTTTCCACGATTTACATGGACATTATTATTGCCTAGTGTGGGACGAGAATTTTTAGTGGTAAACCTGAGGGTGGGAATAATTTTTTCAATTTATATAGCATCTTAGGTTAGGTGGCTTATGAAATTTTAGATCAGATATGATTAGATTTAATTCATTTACTTATCAAAATGCATATATTTATAATGTTTTATTTTTTTTTAATTTTAAAATGTACTACTAAGTCTTTGAAACAAAAAAAGAAGACCTACATGTTAGTAGATTCGATTCAAAGCATATACCCTTCGTCTGGCTCAATTTAGAATGAATATGGGTGTGAGTGCAATTAATAATATTTTTATATTGTTGCTTCTACTTTACGGTTTCATTTTTATAATTTTCCTTTAACTCGACATATAAAATAAAAGCTTTACATCTGTTAATAGTGTTGGTTTCAAAGTAACCGTTGAAATTAAATAAAGTGGTGAATCTTTTAAAGAGGCATTTTCCTATTGAAAAATAAATCTTGAAACTGAAACTTATATTTAAATATTCTTAAAAATGAAATGAAAATAATAAGTTTAGGACGTAGTTAGGAAGTATATTTGAAGATGATTGATTATCTCATAATGAAATCAATGCAATTACAATTTTCATGAAATTATTAGTTGTGCGGGTTGTGAAAATGTTCATCTATTGCTAGTGCCATTAATTTTGCAACCCCTTCCTATTTTGGGCTAAGAGACATAAGACAATTTGCATTCACAATTTTCAATTTAACATCACTTGAGATTTCGATTATTGAGATGCTTTAGATGGTAGGAATATTTGGGCTATCCCTCCGTTTTCCCACAAAACTATTGCCAAAAGTGTAAAGTCGATCATTATATATGCTTGGATTATAAAGCTATGATTACTTGAAGCCAACTTGTTAAGATATTAGGATAGATTCTAGGAACAAAATTACTGGAATCTTCTCAAATCGAATGTGTGCCATTAAGTAATCATGATGGTATTATTCTTCTTATTGTTGTAGTTTTAGAATTTTTTTTTCAATCGTTTCAATAGTTTAAAAGTCGAATCTAGTTATTTGATAATTTAAACAACTTTTAGATACATGGGATAGAGATAATTTTTCATATCAAATGATTGTTTTCATCAAAAGAAAATTTCATACTATACATATACAAAAATCATGAAATAAAGTTCTTATTTCATTCTGTGCAGTCCACTGGTTTACAACTCAATTTTATCAATAGAGTGGCCAAAGTGACAATAATTCCATACATAAAGTGTGAGGTTGAGAGTTCAAATTTAATGAACTCTTGAGGTGTGTGCATAAAATAAATACAAAAAACTCTAATTTTACCACTAGCTATGTGAGTATTCCCTCATCATATACATTTAATCTTAATCGAATTTCTTATTCCTTTTTTCCAAATCCATCGGTTCAAAGTTCACTTTGTTGATGCAAATATAATATTCTCAATTAAGATTCTTAAGATAATGTAGCTACTAGTTTGTTTGTATTGAAAAACTAAGCTCAATAAAGATAGTAAGCAGCTCGAATTGGCCATATTAACCTTTTGACACTACCAAGTACCACAGCTCTCCAGTTTTTTATCAGCCTTTTGAAATAAATAAAGAAGAGGCAATCACACTTTTTGTAAATAATCCATAATTAGAAATTTTTAAGGTTGAACCTATATTATATTAGTGCTAATCTACTTATACCTTGATATTAAAAAGGAAGACGAAATAAATATGGAAAATAAAGCTCAAAAAATTAAAAACTTATATGCTACACATTTTTGTTCAGCTATAATATGCTATAGGTAGAAAAATGAATTATTTGTTAGATGAGACAAAAATTGTAAGACGAATATTTATAATGTACGAAATATATGCGTGGAATGTATATTTTAATATACATTTTTATTTCTTAAGGTTGGCAGGCTAATCCACGAACCTGATGGGGCAAGGCGGGACAGGGCGGGGTGGGGGTTTTTTTGGGTTCAACCAAACTCGCTTTGTTGCCATCCCTAATGCTATATGTAAAATAAATAAATTATTGGTTAAATGGGAAAAAAATATAAAATGGATATTTACAACGTACGAATATACACGTGCAATGTGTGGTATGTCAATTGAGAAAGCTTAAGCCAAGTTGAGAGTCATTTTTCTGATTGAAAATTTCCAATATCACTAAAATCCTTAGAATGAATGACTGTGGATCTAATATGGCTAGCAAACTCAATATTCTTGATGTGATCACACCTTTATCCCTAAGTTGATAAGATCTTCGCACCCATTTGTTGCCAATCAGAATATCAGAACTGATTTTTATCTGAACAAATTGTAGCATAACTCTCATGTGATTATTACAAAGAAATATTTATCAAATTTATTTTGTGGATCGATCATTTATTATTTCAGACAAAATGAAATGATATCTTTATATTGCACTTAGAAAGTCAGATTGGCAATCAGCAGCACAAATTGGGCTATTTTTCTTTCGGATGAAGGGAGTGAGTATGTGTATATGTATGTCAAATAAAAGCCAAAATTCAGTTATCTTTATGGTTGCTATGAAATGTTATAAGTTATTATTTTTATAAAATGAAGTATATTTTTAAAATTCATAATTTCATTTAAATAATATTCAATTAGGTTATATCACCCAAGTTAGTATGGCCTAACAGCCACAATTAATGTGGCATGGGATATAGCAACTAGTTGGTGAATGTAGTTCACTAGATAAAAAATGCACTTTTTGTTTCTGAATGAGATCTTTGTAGGATGGGAAATTCCCTTAATTGCTAGGGAACAACAATTAAAAACGTGAAAAAATATCCACCTCCAATCCAATGTGGTGCCTTTTGAATTTTGACATTCGGGAGAATTCATGTGAAGGGAATTTATATTTTGTAAGGAACTCGACCCATGCCAATGAAACTATAAAATCAATGGGTGTAAATGAGATAAGACTATTCGTGGATGGTTCGGACTCGACTAGATGAAAGCTCGTATTCAGCTCGATCTTTGCAAGCGCGAGCCGAATTCAATAATATTCGACTCGAAAAGTTCACGAGCCTGAACAAGCTTTTTTATTATATATACATACACATATATATATATATAATTGTAATATAAGCCAATATAATAAAATCTATAAAGATAAGAAAATAATAATAACAATTTAGTTCTTTATTTTTAATAAAACATAGAACAAAATTATTTAAAAATTTTATAATTATAGATTTTGTTTTGAGTCTAAATGAGTTCTAGTTAATTCAAACCTATATGAACTTGAGTTCAAACTTAACGAATTGAGATTTTCTTCTTCTCTATAATGAGTTTTATCAAGTTAAGCTCGATAAAGCTCGCCGAGCATTTGTCTATTTCAACGAGTCAATCTTGAGCTTGGCTTTTTAAGCTCGACGAAGTTCGGCTTGAGTTTGAGTTAGCGAATTAATAAACGAGTCGAGCTTAAACTTACTAGATTTGGGCTCGACTCGACTCGTTTACACCCCTACCAACACGCGAGTTGACATATAAAATTTAGATAAAAAATGCAAAAATATTGTCGACTTAATTGGACCTTAACCAATATTTCTCCTACACCCATCCAATTATTGTGTACCGCTTTATGATTAAGTCATAATGATTTTAATTTAAACTGTATATTGTACTATCAATATCTTTTGTTCAGTACTATTAATTTCATATATAAAATATGAAGTTGGAGAATCAATTACCAAATTCTTAATATGCATATGTAATTTCTTGTTCGTATAAACATGTTAATTTGAGGAGATATTTATAAATTTTAGTGGTAGGACAAGTTCACGAATTAAATTTTAATAAAATTAAGTGTTTGCATGGCTTCAAGGAATCAGTATCATACCAAGCTATCACATTATTTGAAAATTTGAAAAATATTAAAAAGGAAAGATACACTTTAACCGGACAATTCTAGAGATAATTTATTTTTAGTGTATAAAAAGCATTGCCATGTATATTTTTTTGGATTTGGTGATTAATAATGGGGACTTTCAGTTTATCCAAAGTATATCCCATTTCTTATCTTGAAAAATTCATGGCCTTCTTTACAAGTCATCCCTGGTAGTAGATCACAATGCTTTTTCTTTAATGGAAGCAACAGAAATGCATGTATAGACACTTGGCTTCTGAACATTTTATCCTCAATATGTTGGCCATTCAACTATTTTTTACCTTATCTTCCATGTTTAAGCCTCTATTCAACCCAACAATAATAACAACAACAACGACGAGAGGAATTGGATGTAATTTATGGAAGTAATAAATTAAAATGCAATATTATATGCCCTACCATTATCCTTTTATCACCTCACTTTGTTAATGAAAAACATTGTTAATTTAAATAAACTTTTAAAAATTTATAATATAATTAGAGGCAGTGGTAAGCCGACATGCGATATAGAAATTTTCTAATTAACTAGAACTAAAATATGCTATATGTTATAACTATTGATACTTTATAATTGATTCAGGTAAACAAATTAGTCGAAGTTTTAACAAATATAGTATACATTAAAATAACCTCAATTGTTTGTTGTTTTGAATAGTAGACAAGTAGGGTTTCATTGTAATGTGAAAATGAGATTGTGGCCAATTCTAAACTTTTCTTCAATTGAGTGAAGTTAGCTGATTTTTCCAATCTAATATCAGTCTCCCATGAATTTAGAAAAGTCATCATTCCAATAAACATTTTTGTTTGGGGAAGAAAGACTGTAAGATTGTGGCCAGCCATGTCGAGTGAAGGAGGGAAGAGAAACAGAAGAAAAAGTAATAAATTGTCTATCCCACTATTGGAAATCCAAAGAAAGGAGATGGAGATCGAGGACTCTCTGAAATTTACTTGCATTGTAGACTTGTAGTTAGCCGAATGTTTAGTTAGTCTAGCCCATAGGAATGGGCCAAGCCCATAACTTCTCTTTGGACATAATGGCGCGCAGAATTGAGGACTTGTAAATGGACCGACGAGAGAAAGTGGTCACTAGATGCCCATATCACATCCAGGAGACCAGAAGACAACAAAATTAAAAAATAGGATAATTACACAAACTAGCAATTTCAGAACTTCTCATGCGTAGTGTTCAAATTTTTATAAATTTTATAGTATAAGTTTTCCATAAAATATTAATCTTTTAAAAATAATTTTTATTTATTTATTTAAATTTGATATTGCTAAAAATTGGCTATAATGATAATTTGATAAATTGAGTAAAACTAGCACTAGATTTAAAATTAATTAATTGAATATAAGAGTTAGAGAGTCCAAAAGACAAACAAAGCCCACAAAAAAGGAATAGAAAAATCTTAATGGGCCTCAGCCCATCAAGACTAAAATCTATAAATATGGAGTTCTAGAGAGAAATTAGACACAAGAAATAATTTGTAGAAATTCTCAAAGTCAAAAAATTTTTGAGAAGAAAATATCTCTTTGCATACATTCCAAAGAAGACAAGCCAAAATCTACTGTTTTTCGAAAGGGCCTCGCTCGATTTCCAAGCAGTATCATTTTAGCATCATATATGGGAAATTCAAAACAAGAAGAAGGAAAGTTGAGGAGACAAATAAGATCAAGAGCTCGTGGACCTAACAATCAAGTGACCCCCAGCATTGGAGATTGTGGAGTGTTGCCAATGAGAAGTACCACCTAGTCCGATGCCAAACCCTGCTCTTCACATGCAACTTGTATCTAAGGAGGCACTCATGTAATAGGCCTTTCCCTTTGGAGAATCTATTTTGCCTATCATGCAGGAGGTGTGGAGAACTCTACTAGAGAACCTTACTACCCAAGCTATAGCAAAAGCCGTCACCAAATATACTGAGGAGCACATCTTTAAAAACCACAACATTCTTTTCATAGGAGCCAAAGGGCTTCATCAACCCAGAGAGGTCTGAGCAAAGAACTGATTTAGGATGCAACATCACTCCCCCTTCCCTACCTCACTAAGGAGACACTTACTCTTCGCTCCATTTGAATTCTATCTTACATATACTAGCACACGCAGGAATTCAAACACATTCTTTAGTAGCACAACTATCTAAAGGAGTAGGGAGCTAGTATCACCCATTGGTTGTTGTTTTCTCCAAGCGTAGTTTATTTTCTCTGGTGATCCTAGTAGAAGCATTCTCCCATGGGATGAAAATAGCTTAATTGTCGAAGTTGATGGTACTACAAACCCCAAGAGCACCAAAATAACATCTTGGTATGGATGGAGTTGCACAACCTACACAAGGTTGTGTACTACAAGCTCTTTTGTACCACCATCACTAAGTGTGCCCTAACAAAGTTCAACTAGATGCTGGTGGGATTAGTCGCCAGGTGGGAAGCATTTTTTTCACAACTTCTCCATCAATCGCAAACACCCTAAAACAACAGATTATCTACTCACCATCTAGCAACAAGATATAGAGTTTGTGAGGACCTACCCTAGTTGTTATGTCCAAGCCATCCACAAGATCCCATATGTCAACTAGGAGTTCCTTCCCAATATTATCCAGCAAAACTTGGAGCACCTCAAATTTCATGAATCGATTGCTAAGAACCCATCTACATTGTTGGAAGAGACCCTCATGCTCATTGAGAAACACATCTGCATAGAGGAAGTTGTGATCCCTCAAAAAGTTTCTAAGGAAAGGATATGTGAAGAGAGAGTAACAATAATAAGAGACAAGGGGACTAGAGATACAACCATCCTTACATGCTCTCTATATACACATTACTTTCCTAGACAAAAATTTTGGCTATAGTATTGCAACACGGCCTCAATTAGCAACCACCATAGAAAATCTTAGTGGATCCTAAAAAGCTAAGATCAAACAAATAGTGTCATTTTCACTGTGTAAGGGGGTATACCATGGATGACTATTGCTATTTGAAGGACAAAGTTGAGAAGTTAATACAACTAGGTTAACTCAAAGAATATGTAGCTCAAAAGGCATCTAACCTAAAAAAAGACTTGCCCCTAGAGGAGAGCAAAAGCTATAGTAAAAGGCAGATAACCCCCAAGTTCCAAAAAGCACCAGTGCCACCATGACCCTGACAATCTCACCATAGCAAAAGTCAACTCAGTGAAATCTAGAGGACCATCTAGAGAAGACTCCATTAATGTAAGAAAAATGCAAGCTCTTTCAGTTGATTCCGAATTTTTAGGAATATTCAAAATACGCCCATCTATACCTTGCTTCACCTTTAAGGAAAAGGACATGGAGCTTGAAATAAGTGGTCATAATGATGCCTTAGTAATCTTAGCATCACTCTCCAACTTATAGGTCAAAAAGATCTTGATTGATAGCGATAGTTCGGCAAATATCTTATTCCATTATGCATTCTTCCAACTTGGAGTGTATAATTCCCAAATGCAAAAGATTAATACCCTCATGGTAGGATTCACAAGAAATACTATCCAGGTGCTTAGGGCTAGGGGAGATACCGCTATCTCTCTCTTTATGATCTTGCCCAAGAAGAGCAATAGAGATCATAATATTTTTAGTTATTTAAGGTTATAAATGAGCCGAGCCAAGCCTGAGTCTAGCAGGTTTAGGTTTTGCTTGTTTACTAATTCGTGAGCTCTAGCTTTGGCTCGGGCTTTGCCGAGCTTAAACCACTGAGCTCAAGCTTAGCCCATCAGAATAAGTAAAGGTTCGAGCTTGGCTTGCTAAAGCTCAATAAGGCTCGATTTGTATAGGCTTAGATAAGCTTAAGCTCGTGTAAGTTTGGATGTGCTCGAACTCGTATGAGCCCAAATAAGCTCAACCCTATTTAGGCTTGAAATAAAATTTATAATAACAAACACCATACCACAAATAACATTATAAAAGTATAATCCAACAATACCAATACAATTTTGATAGTTATTAAATTCCAAATTACATAGTTTTTAATCAAAATACTACATTTGACATCAAAAAACTATTAAAGAGGCCATCATGAGATATTCCAAGTCTTCTCAACTTACCAACTAAGATAATCACTACACTCGATCTCCCTTACCTATCACAACATAAATAATTTTGCATCATTTTACTGAGTGTTGTTCCCCAAGAAACAAAATAAAAAAACTAACATCATTGAAGAGCAAAGCCAAGAGAGTACATAAGTCAACAATCTAGAATAGCTTAAGTTCTCATCAAAATTAGCAAGTTGTGCAAAAGCAAGAAAGAAAGAAAGAAAAAAACTGTCTTGTGATCAAGGACCAACCTTCCACACTTTAAAAATTGGCAACATTCTTTCTCACTGCTAGAAGCAATTTTACATCAGTCCAAAGCACATGGAAGTCAAATGACAACCACTCAATCTTTTATATAGCTCACAAGCTCAATCAATTTGATCAAGAAAAACTTATTTACAAGGTGACATTTTAGACCAGAAAACAAATCCCTTATCAACCTTATTAAATCTTGAAAGTTCTTACAATATTGAAGGGATGCAAAAAATGCAAAAACTCAAGCACAAAATCAATATGGCAAAAAAATTTATACGAAGCATGTAGGTTTGCCATAATCAAGGAGCAAGAAGAGAAAGAACTATACCTTGGTGATAGTAAGAAGGCTCAACCTGCAAAGATAAAGAAGATATTACATCAATAATTGCCCTAATTTAAGTTGCGCATGTAAGCAAATGGCAAACAATATGATCACATATTTATCATCGATCAGCTTTAATAAAGAAACCAATTTCTTCACAAGAAAACAAACACAAGACTCATTTAAATTACATATTCCAATATATATATAAGCATATCCATATTCATCAAAAATAAAGTTTATATCTCCCTCATAATTATATAATTTCAACCTATATTCAATTGAAATCTTATGAGTTTGGTTTACAAATCACAGGAAGTATTTCCCATTAATTTATACTCACATCCCAAAACAGAAAACAATGTAAACATAGTATATATTTTCTAATATTTTTGATTCATCTTCATATTCAATTGAACTTATTTCTTTTCTTCCAGAAAAGGGTTTTTACCTTAAAACCCCAAAACACTTATGAAAAGCAAAGCAAAGGCTAGAAACTTATGAACAGAAAGTCAAAACTAAGGTTTGTGCTTTTTCCTTCTTTCTACACAAGAAAGTTGCATATAACCATGACAAAAAGCCAATTAAAAGGCCTCAATGGAATCAAACCACTTTTGAAATGTAATTATGGTAATCCAAACAAATTTCATACCATTATTGTAGCTCGATCAACTAAAAGAGGATCATGGAAGTACAATTTCTATTGATTTCTTGTCTTCCTTCAAATCCAAGCAAAATTATGTTAAATTAACTATAACTTATATTAGAGATATATGAAGGAAGAAAGAAATATTTATCACCTTTCTTTTCTTTTTCACTCTAAAGAGATTACGTAACCAATCACCTCCATATAGTAACATTTGCACTGTTTCTGGAGATAATGAGGAACGCTATAAATTAATCACTCTAGTACTAGTGCTAAATGTAGCTTCTAAAGCCACTGTGGTGATAGGAATAGTAAGGATATCATGAGCCATTCTCGATGGAATGCGATACTTCGTTGTTGATTCCTTTTTCCACCAACTTAATGCATCAAAGGAAAGAGGATACCCATCATGAATATAGCATCTATCCTCCAAATAGCTATCAAGTTCTAACCTTTGAGATGAGCTACTCTTTACCCTCCTCAAACACTTTATGTAATCATTCCAGCTCAAAATAGAACTTTAATCCATCAAACTATCGATCTGCGAACCTCATGTTAAAGCTCTCTCTCTTTTAGATCCAGTGTGATACTTATTCACATGTTTTGCATAAATCTCATATAAAACACTTTGAACTATAGTGATGTTTTCATGAGCTTCTTGTTCCAAATACATGTGAGAATAGGCAAATTCAAAAAGTCTCATCTTCAATCTTGGATCCAAAATAAAACCTATCACCATTAGTAAGTTACATTCTCTCCAATATTTATCAAACTTGGTCTTCACCCTACGAGTCATGTTATAAATGAAGTCATTTCATCTTGTGACTTATGATCTAACATTTCCCTGACATTACGCACTTCAGTCAAATATAGATTGGAAGTTAGATAATCACTACCACAAATTACCTTAGTTACTTCATTGAAGACTTCCAAAACTTGACAAACCTTCTCCCCTTTAAGCCAATCTTCCTCACTTAGACAACAATAAAAGTTAGACTCATAATTATGAAATCTAGGAAATACCTCGTTCAACTTTGTTGCAGTAGCTAAGATCTCATAAGTGGAGATGTAATGTGTTTTGCAATCTAGAGTAAGTCTCTTATCTAGCAACTGAAGTTATTACACAATCTCTAAAAAACTCTGAAGTTTAGCCTCACTCTGATTGACATAACTAACTCTTTCATGAATGTCTTCAATTATGTATTTGATATTTGAAAGGCCATCTTTAACCAAAAGGTTCAAAATATGTGCACAATAACACACATGAAATAACTTTCCAACACATGATAACTTCTTACTCATTGAGAAAATATCCTTCAAAAATCAAATCGCTGAATCATTACTTGATGCATTGTCTACTGAAACTGTGTACACCTTATTCTCAATCCCTCATTCTTTCAGACACTTGTATATAGTATCTACATTCTCTATACCATGATGAAGCAAAGGTATATGAACAAAGTTGAGAACATGCTTCTGCAAGCTCCAATTGGCATCCACAAAATGTCTTGTAAGCACCATATATCCAATCTTCTGATTACTCGACTTCCACTAATCCGTTGTCAAATTAATTTTGCTAACACCCTTCAATTGTGCCTTTAGCTTCTTCTTTTCAACTTTATAGATGTGCTCACAATCATTGTTTATTATACTCTAAGATATCTTCTTTCACTCAATTGTTCCCTATTTTTGCATTATATTAAAGCCTTCATCCTCCATAATACTAAATGGGTGCTCCTACATCATAATCCAATGTGATATCCCCTTTCTCATTTTCATCATGTCAAATCTTTGATCTATGATAGCAAAATCAAAAGTAATTACATCTGCTTTGGAATGAGCTGGGGGAAAGTTAATCCTTTGTTGTTCAATTTTAAACCTCTTTTGCAAAGGACAAGCTTCAAGGTGTCACCCCAAATGATTCGTCATATTGCTTTTCATATTGAAATATCTTTTGCAGTGAACACTTTGAGCTTTCCTCAAGCCTTGAACCATTTCCTCCTTAAACTCAAGCCAAAAAGCGGAAGTCTTTGACCTTTTCTTCTTTTTTAAATGGTTATCATCATCATCATCATCATCATCACCATTACGTCACTCCTCATTAGTACCATTATCTTTAGTTGGGTCAGGGGATGGATCATTGATACTGTTAATATTTATATTATCAGTATTCTCTATCTCCATTGTTGTATATAAATTTGCCTCCAGTATAAATGAAACTTTTGGTGTTCTCAACATAGACATACCTATGAAAAGAAATCCCAAAACAAACAAATATTTATCATAAAATATACAAAAAATGCTCTCTAATCTCTAGAAATTAGAAAAGAAATCATATGGCATTTATGTAGAACTCCTTGACTTAGTATTAACTTTCTCCAACGAAAATTTAAAAGGTGTAGATTTTTAATTTGCAAACATGCTATGTTGACTTGCTACTTCATTTCTAAATCCTAAAACTAAGCACCTATGCACATAAAGAGCCCACCAGAATTTAATCAAACCAATATTTAGACTCTAAATTACTCAAAATTGAAATCCATGGGATCAACAAAACATTTCTTCATACAAGCAATGAAACTATATTCATGTTATAAATATATGAACCCTAAACAAATAGCCATAACAGAGTTCATATGATCTAAAGAAATCACCCTTCAATTGATGTGATGCACAGAAAAATTAGAAAGAAAACCAAATATAGACATTTGAATTAAATCCTAAAAATAAGAGATAGTTATATAATTAAGAAAAATTATAATTAATCCTGAATTTATCACTAAAATATCGTCACATGAACTTGAGTTTTTCTCACAAAAGTAGAAATAGTCTGTTATCCCAACAAAAAAAAAAGAGAAAAGAAAATACTATAAATGATAAGGTAAAGCAAAATATAATAAAAAGAGAATAAAATAGAGTAAAAAGGTAGGAAAGCTAATAATAACTCACTCAAAATCCCTAATCATATGAGAGAAGGAGCCAGCAGACAAAAGGTCACCATAAACTTTAGAAATCTTCAAAGCACTCAAACCCCCAAAAGGTCATCTATGAACAATAGTGAAAAACCTTGACCAACTTCAACAATCTTTCAACAGTTTTAGAAAAGTTAAACCCTTTTTCAAAATCTACAAACCACACAAAAAACTCAGCACCAAGATAGGTCTAAGACTATGCAACTCCAGAGCCCCCCAAGAAAATTGTCCCCACAAAATTTCCAATCAATAAAGAAAAACACAAACACAAAAGACAAAATTTTCTTTTTTCCTTTTCTCTTTGAAACTTGAACTAACTATTTGGATGGATAAAACAAGGAAAACACAGATGAATTAGCAAAGAAAGATATCTACGAAGAGAGTTTTGAAAATTCTTACCTTTTGTGAGTTTAAATATCTCCACAAGCAAATCAAAGGAGTACCAGGGAAAAGAGAGGAGACACGGGAGAGAGGAATAGAGAAGAGGCATAGGCACATAGTAGATGGGATTCGAGATTCAAGAACACAAAGGAGGCGTAGCAGATGGTTTTTTTCGAAGTGCCGAACAAAGAGAGAGAAAGAGAGAATAAGAGATAATTAACAAAACTGTGAGGAAGGGGAACTTAGGGGTTTTTTCTTTTCAATTTTTAAATAATTTTATTCTTTCTTAATAATAATAATAATAATAATAATATATATATATAATAAAAAGCTCATTTAGACTCGCGAACCTATTGAGTGAAATACTATTGAGCTTGTCTCGGCTTGCTTGACTGGTGAGCTTAGGCTAGGCTAGGCTAGGCTTGACTCGATTCAGCTAAGCTTGTTTGAGTTCAAGCCAAATTTGAGCTTTCATTGAGTTGAACCCAAACTATTCATGAATAGTTTCATCTCATTTACACCTATAGTTGTTAAGACTTCATCTATATACAACACAATCTCAGGGAGACCAATCCTAAATCAATTCCAAGTAGCCATCTCCACATACCACTTAAAGATGAAGTTTCCCACATCAAATGGAGTTGGAGAGATGGGAGATAATTTGAGAGTAGCCAAAGAATGTTATTCTAATACTTTGAAGAGTGTAAAGTTTCCCACTTCCTAGGCTAGTCAAGCAAGAGTCCAGCAATGAAAATAAGGAGGAGACAAAGACAAAAGTATGCTTTATTGAACATGGCTTTGTGGAAGCACGCATGCCACAAGACGCTCTTGATAATGATCAAAATGCATTGTTGGCAACACCTTTCCCCAAATGATATGTTATTTGCTTTAGTTTATTTTATATTTCAACTTGTGTTATTAGTCTTTTTTAGATTCAAATAAAGCTTACCCACTCAAGGATAGCATTTATCTCTTATTTTGATCTCCTAAATAAATGCGCAATCTTTCATATTCTTCATATTGTGCTATCTTTTCTATGATTTTAAACCTTATACATCTATGAGGAGTTATTGAAAACTTTTTGGCATGCTCCTACTATAATGCTCTTCAAGGAGTACGAATAGTATGTGGTAGCCACCGAGCGTAATCCCACTATAAAGACCCTCGTGGGGTATGTAGTCACTGACGTAATCTCATTGTAGGCCCCTAGGGAGATACATGGTGGTCACTCTAAAAAAGTCAATTATCGTCTCTCCTTCGAAGTACAGGGCACCTTCTAAAAAATCCTACTATCAACTTTCCTCAAAAGGATGTGGCATCATCTTGAAAATCCTACCATCAACTCTACTCAAGGTACATGGCAATCTCTAAAAACGCCAACATATGGTCCTCTCTAGAGTATGTGGCAAACCTTCTGGAGAAACTCACTAAAGAACACTTTGGATGACATATGCAAAATCAAATAAAAGAAGCCTACCTTGAGTTCTCACAAAGAGAAAGGTGGCAATATCTCATAACTTAGAAGAAATATAAAGGAAAATCTCTAACTCCAATGACTCAATATGTCATTATGAGCTTATTATGAAGTCTCTTAGGTGACTTATAAACACATTCATCTTTATCGTGATACTTAAACTCTAACATCTACCCAGCTCAAGCGCAAAATTAATTTTTTTCCCTTGAGGGACCTTACTTTGTATGAGAACTAATTTTGATGAAAATGTAGCTCTACGCATCCCTATGATGATTCCACTACATGTTACACCCGCAACTACGATAATCACTTTGAACTCATAAACCTACTAAAATGGCTATGCAACTTTATTGATTAAATTTTCTAAATCTCTAAGCGATCTCCAAAAGCATCACGCTATCAATAAGCTTAGCAAGAAAAAGAAAAAAAATAGAGAAGAGAAGTCCCATGCAAGCATCCAAGGTACGATATCCTCTTATGGCCTTATTAACAATATTCTCATACCTCCTAAAACTCAATTTTCCAAGTATGAGTATGCAAAATCAAAAGTTATTTGATTGACTAAGTATTCTCATCAACACAAAGTAAGTAGAAGCAAAGAATTTTTATTGAAATCAAATAAGAAAGACAAATAAAATGTTCACCCAACATTTGGCCATTGAAATTAGACAACAATGTGAACGGAAAAACATGCCGAAGTGTTGCTAAGCTAACTAGAAAATGCTAAGCAGTAACAAAGTCCTAAACATAAATCCTACTCACTACCACTATTCTAAGCAAAGTATCTTTGTTCTTGCAAAGCTGCTTCAACTGGTTCCTCCACTATAATCTATGCCTTGTCTCACGACCTTTCTTAGGCTTTCTAATAGCAAGATTGACTAGGATAATGGGGTCTAACATCAACAATTTCTTTGCAAGATATCGCTCAGTTTCACTCAAAATGCGGTGACAACTTTGAATAATCTATTCATAGATTGCCATTTCTTTGCTTCAATCACTTCAACGAACTCATCAAAACTCTTGAATTCCTTGATCGTATCTTCATGAGAAGCATTAATGTGGGCGATTTCAATAGATTAGTCTATGAACTTCTCCTTGCTCTTCACCTCCTTCATATGCCTCACCTTCAAATGCTCATGCTTCTTAAGGAACTCAACTAGCTCTGTCTCTTTTTGCCCCTATTGCTTAACTACTTTAATAGTTTTCTCCTTAAGATGTTTTACTATTGCCAAATCTCCATCTACTCAATGATACATCTACTTGACCAAGTTCCATTCTTGCACTCCAAAAATACAAAAAATGGTCAAGCGTGAGAAATGACTGCAAAATTATTAAAAAGAAATAATGATGAAAAATAAATCAAAGCATTTAAACAGACTCATATACGACTGAAATCATCAGCAGCTATCTTAGACAACTAAGTAAAGGAGAATAACTCCATCTTTCATTCATCATACTCATTTATTATGCCCCCCATGCGATTAGTGCTAAAAGTAATCTCATCTACATCTCAACGGGAATTTATCCCATAATTCCACTGCAAGCCATAATGAAAAAACCTCTTATCCTCACCAACATAGAAAGGATAAGCAATCTATGGGCAAGTGATGGATCCACAAGTGCCATTCCTAGCAAGATTAGAAAACAATACCTCAAGCTCATTATTCACAGTAGCAACACACACCATTAGTGTTGATTCTTTAACTAGGCGATGTCTCCCTATGATGCTGCTCCATGACATGTCTCTTGCACATTCCTCCTTTTGCTCTGCTAGCATGGATCTTAGTAAAATTAATCTTCTTTCTTTCCATGAAATGAAAGAAGAATAAAGTCAAAACACTAGAAGAAAAATAAAGTAAAAAGACTAATAATGCATGGAAACGTGATGAAGCAATTCATGCATGTAAACAAAGCCATGAATCAAAAAGAAAAATATGCTATATACCATCAAGAAACATATAAGTGATGTCAATAGGAGAACAAAACAACCTCACTTCGGTTGAACTCATGCAAACGTTGTGATGAACTTGACTAGAATGAATTAAAGGGAGAGAACTACTCCACTTGCAAGGAATGTTCCAACCGCCATCCTAAATGAAGAAATACCTATCCTTTCAAGGACCCCTTCACGAATGTAACCCACACAAAAATTTACTATTTAATTTGAAGAAAAAATCAAAAACAACTTGTTTAGCAATTTACATACAACAAACAAAGTGTGATAATTGTGTAAAGATATTGATAAGCCTAATTCACTCAAACATTGTTGAAACTCTGCAAAAAGACTCAAATTGTAAGCCGCAAATTGGCTTATTCACACACACACCATAATATCTCGCTATATCAAACAAAAAAGAGTTTAGAGGAAGTGAAAATCCACAAATGAAGTAACTATGAAAGATAGTGAAATACCCTTTGGGATGTTTGACCATGTTGTCTCGAGAAGTATGGAGGAAAAAATCAAACTCATTGAAGATATAAATTCTAAGCCTAAAAATATCTAACTCCTCTAGTCCAAGTAAACACTTGATTCCTATTGCCTTTGCAAAGCTATTATCCACAGCATAAATGCTCTTAGATTCCTCATCAATAGAATTCTCCTCTTTAGAGTCAAAACTAAGTAATGAAGATGACACACTAGTCCTAATTCTACAATGAGAACTTTAAGGCTCTTCAAAATTCTCTAAGGCCTAGACTAACAGCACATCTAATGGAGTACTAACATATGCTACAACACCATGCGAAGGATGATCCCCAATGCGTACAAAGCAATAATGATGTGTCACAGGCGTTATCCCCAGGAGCCCCACAAGTGGCCAAAGCCAGCGACTAGCAGGCGTTGCACTTACGCTTTGGGCAATCCCCACGAGGGCTCTCCCTTAAGCACTCTGCATCCTGAGCACTTTAAAGCGCCCAAGGCTGGCACTCCATGGGTGTCACAATAGGGCATTGCATAAGCAGTCGCCTTAGGCACGTGCCCAGCACAAGCTTGACATCATCACCGCTAATGATCGACCAGTCAAACAAAAGGCCGTCACCACTACTTCTCCTTTGCTTCCCCTATTTCAACACTTAAAGACTCTTTTCTTAGACTCGACTTAAAATACAATTGCTCTCAAACATCATTTAGCCCAACAAAAACTCCAAATTTTTTTATTGATTTAAAAGAAGTTGCGAAAAAAATTTCAAGCAAAGGAATCAAGAAGGAGAAATGAAACAAAGAGTCCAAAGAGTATGAAAAACATTATCTTGAGGGCTCATCTCAACACTTTTGATGGTACTTTCCTCTTTTTCTCTCTCTCCTTATTCAAGATGAAGCTTTCTTTCTTTTCACTAACTCCTCATGTACCAACAATGCCACCTTTATGGAGCACCTCTTAGATATTTTAAAAACTTTAAGACCTACTCAATTTTATTTTAGACAGAAGTTGAGATCTTGCAAACTCCTAACTCAAGAGTAATTACTCATTTAATGAATCTTATAACAAATTAAAATAAAGAAAAATATAATAAATTAAACTTACAATATATTGTCAATATGAAATTAAAATTCCCCTATCAAAAATGGGGGGCTTGATAGTATTGTTAAAAGTTGACTATAAGGACAATTTGGTAAATTGATTAAAATTGACAATAAACCTAAATTTTATTAATTAAATAAAAGGACAAAGGAACCCAAAGGACAAGCCAAACACATAAAAGAGGGGCAAAAATCTCTAATGGGCCTAAATTCATCAAGACTAAAATATATACATACTAAGTCTCAGAGAGAAATGGAGTAAAAAAACCATTTGTAAAACCTGAAATGTTGATACGTGGAGCACTATCAACATAATAAATGTGCAGAGAGAGAGAGAGAGAATGAATATCTTAAATTAAATTTATTTAATTTTTTAGACATATATCTCCCTAAGGATAGGATAACCATAAAAAATTACTAGGGTAAATTTGTGGCACAATATTGGATATATTCTTTTTGTTCATTATTTTATTCTTTTGGCTGTTTTATTGGATGTGCAAATATATTATCTTATTTTCTTCATTTATTTCTTGGCTTAAAAATTCTAATAGAGGGTATCGATATAAATTTTACGCCAAAAGTTTATCTGTACAGGAACTTCCTATGTTTTAATCAAAAACCTCAAGCATATCTATATTATTAATAAATTGCATATCTATATTATTAATAAATTATCATCATCTTTTGATTTTTTTCAAACAATACTTTAAAAACATCTTCATTTTTATCTTTTTCTTTATGATTATGAATTTTGTATAAATATCATTTATAATCCATTCACCCTATACCCCACAATACTATTTTATCATTATTTTCTTCTTTTGTTTATGTAAAGATTTTGATGTTGCTTGAAATTAAACGAGGTCTTTTTTGAAAAATAGTAGTGTAGGTTCATCTTCATTGGAATGCACACGGAAGTTGAGATCTCGCAAACTCCTAACTCAAAGAGTAATTACTCATTTGATGAATCTTATAACAAATTAAAATAAAGAAAAATATAATAAATTAAACTTATAATATATTTTCAATATGAAATTAAAATTCTCCTATCAAAAATTTGGGGGTGGGGGTGGGGGTGGGGAGTGTTGATTGTACTGTTAAAAATTGACTATAAGGACAATTTGATGAATTGATTAGAAATGGCAATAGACCTAAAATTAATTAATTAAATAAAAGGATAAAGTAGCCCAAAGAACAAGCCAAACACATAAAAGAGGGCAAAAATCTCTAATGGGCCTAACTCATCAAGACTAAAATCAATAAATATTGAGTCTCACAAAGAAATGGGGCACAAGAAATTATTTGTAAACACTCTCAGAGTCAAAGTACTTTCGAAAAGAGAAGATTTCTGTATGTGCATACCAAAGAAGACGAACCAACACTGCTATTTTTTGAAAAGGACCTCGCTTAATTTCAAGCAACATCAAAATCTTTACATAAACACAAGTAGAAAATAATAACAAATTGGTATTGTGGGGTGTAGAGTGAATGGATTATAAATGATATTTATACATAATACATAATTAATAATTATAAAGAAAAAGATAAAAATGAAGACATTTTAAAAGTATTATTTGAATAAAAAAAATCAAAAGATAATGATAATTTATTAATAATATAGATATGCCTGAGGTTTTTGATGAAAAGATAGAAAGTTCCTCTACAAATAAACTTTTGGCGTAAAATTTATATCGATACCCTCTATTAGAATTTTTGAGCCAAGAAATAAATGAAGAAAATAAGATAATATATTTGCACATCCTATAAAACAGCAAAAAAATAAAGCAATGAACAGAAAGAATACATCCACTATTGTACCACAAATATACGCTAGTAATTTTTTATGATTACCCTATCCTTCAGGAGATATATGTCTAAAAAATTAAATAAATTTAATTTACGATTTTCAATCTCTCTCTCTCTGTCTGCACATTTATTATGTTGATATTGCTCCACCTATCAACATTTAGCATTTAAAAATTTGAAATATGTAAAGCATAAAAAAATATGATATTTTATTTGCATGAAATGAATTTAAAGATTTTTTTGTAAAATTGAAGAAAAAACCCAAATAAAAGCCAGTAAGCAAGAAAAAACAATTAAAAAATTTACATTTAAAAATAAAAACAAATGACAAAAATGGAGCACAAGATTGATAAGTTAAAAGATGGAAAAGTTTAGAATTGTAAATTTTAAGTTACTTTATACTAAAAAATGATGATCATATTTTAAATTGAACGCTCAAAATATCAAGTTGTAAATAATAGGATAGAAAAAAAGTTCAGATTTTATTTAAATATTGACCAACCAAAGTAAAAACATAGTAGAAGATGGCAACCCGCTCAAAACATATAATTTGGTGTAGGAAAAAAAATAACAGAAAACCTCATTCAAAACCTTCTACACTATGAAAAGAGAATGAAAACTATATAAGAAAATTGAGGGGGGCC
>JACGDI010004886.1:134355-145232 GCA_014898725.1 Jacaranda copaia | reverse complement strand
AAAAGAAAATACTACTAGTCCTAGTATTTTTGTGTATCCTGGATGGAAAGCCCTCTTCCTTGACCATAGTCCATACATGGGGATGGATTGGTGGATATGGTTTAAACATATTTAACCAATGAATGATGTAGTTTCTTGTGCATTTTATTGCTGTCAAGTTTTGCTTTTTTGGATCAATGTCTGCTGCTGAAATCCAACTGATGAATTAAGACTGTGAGTCTGAAACGCCCGTTTTGTGGCTTTTTTGGGGTGTAATCACGATTCGTTTCGGGTTCCTCGCCAACCTTATAGATAGTTTGGTAAAATGAAATTTAGCAGTTCAGACGATTTTAGTAGGCAGTTTAGGTTGTGATTGATTGTGTTTTGTTTTTTTATTTTTTATTTTTTAGAGAAAATGGTAAGATTTTTGTATTTTTGGGATTAAAATTAATTTAACAAAAGAGTGATGGTTTGTGAAGTAAAAATATAATGATTATAATTGATATAATAGGTGAATGTGTAATTATTATAGTTGATACGATAGATAAAAGTTATTATATGATAATTGATTGTGAGATTTAGGTGAAAGTGTGATTATTATAGTTGATGTGATAAATGAAAGTTATGAGATGTTAATTGATTGAGAGATTTTTTGTGAGAAAAATTTGCAAGTGGTGTTTGGTTGTGAAACTTTTGAAGAAAAACTTGTAAGATGTTGATTGATTTTTAGGTAAGAGTTAAAATGTTTCGTGTGTAATATTTTTTTATATAATATTTACATATAGGTTTTTATTAGAATAAAATAAAATTAATAAAGTATTTTTTAGAATATCTTATAATACATATACTAAAATAAAATAATGAATTTATGTAATGATTTAATTAATTAAATTTTTAAAAAATTTAAGTTTATACAGAAATAAATGTGTATATACTTATATATACAGAAAATAATATTATGAAATATTAAAATATACATGCAAATAATTATATTATGAAAAAATAATTTTATTTAAATAAAAAAATTGACATTTAAATATAAATACATATTATGAAGTAATTTTATTTAAATAATACAATATAATGTTTAAATATAAGTATATATTATGAAAATAAATATATTATAAATAATCTTGTTTAAATAATAAAACATTATGTGCAAATATAATTATGTATTAGGTAAATAATTTTATGTAAATATTAAAATATACATGTAAATAATTATTAGTTTGATAAATATAATTATATATTACGAAAATAATATTATGAAATATGAAAATATACATGTGAATAATTATATTATCAAAATAATTATATTTAAATATAAAAATATTATGTATAAATAAAAGTAATTATTACAAGAATAATTCTATTTAAATATTAAAATATTACGTATGGATATATACATACTATGAAAATAATTTTATTTAAAATGTTTAAATATACATCAAATAACTATATTAAGAAAATAATAATATTGTAATATAAAAATATTATGTGTAATCATCACTACATATGATATGATTTAATTTAAATGTTAATATATAGATGTAAATAATTATATTATGAAAAAAATTATTTAAAGATAAAAATATTACTTGTAAATATAATTATATATTATGAAAATAATTTTAAATAAATATTAAAATATTATGGGTAAATATAATTATCTGTTATGAATTAATTATGTAGAATTAAACCTTATGTATATAGGTAGATGAAAAAGCAAGAGAAATTCAAAAGTGTTGCTTGGGAAGGAGAATTCATTTCTTGAGAGAAACGAAAGAAATTCTAGAGGAATCTATTTTTGGAGGGAAATTTCAAATATGGAATAAGTAGGAAAAGAGTATTTTTTGGAGAGTGAAAAAAATTCTCACATCCAAGCACTACTGCTCCATTCTTTTTTATTTCAAAGAAGCAAGCCATATTTTGAAAATCGGATTGGACCGGTGGCCAATCCAATCCGATTGAATCGTATGAACCGGTAGAAGTCAAAACCGATTAAGAACCAATTGAACCGATCAAAATCAGTTGAAAACGGATCAAAATCGGACCAGTTCAATTAGTTCACTTTTTTTCTTTTCTTTTCTTTTTTTTGAAAATTTTACATTTTTTTAAGAAGAAAAAAAGTGAAAAAGAAAAAAGAAATTATGAGTTAAAGATAATGATTAAAGATTTTGGACATGTAATTTTTTGAAACATGAATTTATTTTTCTTGAAATTTAATAAAATGGTAGTTATATGTGAATGCTTATATTTAATTTATTATTTTATTTTGTTTAATCTCTTTTAAATTATGTTGAATATTTAGTGTAAAAAAATTTATTTTTACTTTGAGTTGAAGCAAAAAATGAATGATTACTTAAATTAATATGAAATATTATTTTTTATTTATTTATAGTTGATAAATTGTGAAATAATATTATTTTCTGAGAAAATTTATTTAAAATTAAGTAAATTAATTTTTTTTAAATAATATTCTTTTTTTATCAATTGAAAGTTTTATTTTTTGTAATATCAAAATATTATGTATTTATAAAATAAATATAATTATTACGTTATTATAACGTTATATTGATTCAACCAGTGGTCAAATCGATTTGACCAATTGAACCAGCAACTAGTAAAATCATCAATTCATTATTCAATCAGATTTTGAAAACATTGGAAACAAGATTTGAGAAAATCCTCCACAAGCAAGCACACTTATGCTACAATTGCTTATGGGATTTCATCCCATTTTCTTGTCTCTCAAACACGAAACATGGAGTAAGGTTTGGTTGGATATGAGATTATTTTTTGATCTTTAAAATTTAAAGACAGTCTTGGATTTTGTGTTTGAAAATGGTGGGGAGGGTAAGCTGACAGTTGAAGTTTTCTCTTTCCTTTTGGTTTCTTTTTTGTTTTGTTTGCTTGTTTGTTTCATATATATATATATATATATATATATATATATATATATGTTTTAATATTTTTTATACTTTTGTTAATATTAATTTATTTGAAACTTTATTGACCAAACAAAAATTTGAATTAGTTGACAACAATTAACATTATATTTTCTAATGAAATGCCAGTTTATTACTTTTACAAAATAAAAAAATATTAAAAAAATCTTAATTCATTTATTTTTTTCTTTTTTGATTAATCCAATGAATTATGAATTTATTATAACTTAATTCATGATAATCTTCAAAAACTTTTTTAGTTGGAATTTGATTTGCTGAATTTAGAAAATGTTTGATTGTCCATTTTATAAAAAAGTATCAAATATATTAAACATGCAAAAGTAGAAAATATATTATAAAACTATAATTTATTAAATTTTAAAATATCAACAAATTTTGTCTATATTATAATTTTAGCAAAATTCGATATATTAATAGTTGATGTATATTTTAAATTTTTTAAAAAAGTATTGATTTAGTGAATTTATAGAACATCTAAAAAATTTTCTACACCATAAATCTTAAACAAACCCAAAACACCAAAAATTTATTTATTAATACACGATAAGTTTTTTTTATGTTTAAAATAATATTTTCAGTTTAATATATTTATAGATTTTTCCTAATTTTCTAATATATTATTACTACCAAACAAATAAAATAAATAAAAATAGATTTATTCATATACGATATTTTGGTAAGAGTTAAAGGACAAAATCGATTTATTAAAATAAAAAATTTATTTCAAATCCCAAATAAACCCAAAAAAAAAAAAATCCGATACAACAATTTCATGATCTCAAATAAATTTCTTAAATATACTTTAAAAACAATCTTACTACCATTCATAACCTCAAATCATATCAATACATCACATCACTAAATTATTACATTTTATCTTATAACCATTTACATCCTCATCTCCCATTTTCATATCTCTTAAATACAAAAACATTCCCAAAATCTTTAAAACACAAAAACATCAAACCATTCTCATAAGCAATCACAACCTTAAGCTGTGATTGCTTATAGGAATGATTTCATATTTTTTGTATTTTAAAGATTTTGAAAATATTTTGGTGTTTAAAAGATATAGGAAAGGGAGATGAGGTTGTAAATAATTGTGAGATAAAGTGTAATGATTAAGATGATGTAATGAGTTGATGTGATTGATTTGTATGATTATTTGTAAAATATGTTTAAGGAATTTGTCTGAGTGGATGAGATTATTTTATGAGTTTCGATTTTTGGGTTTGTCTGAAATTGAGAATATTTAAAATAAAATAATTTATAAATTTAATAAATTGTATTGTTTTGTTATTGTTTGAAAATAGATAATGAATTAATTTATAATTTATTTGTGAGATATATTTAAGATAATGAAATTATTTTATGATATTTGTATTGATTTATGCGAGATTAAGAATAGTTAAAAAATTTTAAATAAAAGATAGATTTAATATATTTCATATTTTTGATAATTTATTATAAAATGGACAATCAAATATTTTTTTCTAAATTGAGAAAAATTAAAATCTAACTAAGAAAACGTTTTTGTAGATTTTCATGAATTTAGTTTCAATAAGTTTCAAATTAATCAGATTAATTAAAAAAATTATAAAAATAGTCATTCAATTTTTTCGTTATTGAATTTTTTTATTTCATTAAAAATAAATTATTTTTGAGGCATATTGAGCTGACATAAATTTGTGGATAAGATGGAGAATGGCTCATTTCTCATTTCCTAAAAAACAAAGATGGGTTTCACTACCATTCGTGACCTTCCCATTTTTCCAGTTTCAGAGACAAAATATTTTAGATTTTTTACGCAGGCAATCACTACCTTAGATTCTCTATTACGTTTCTAGTGATTTCAATAGTTTAGTTTCTTTATTTCGTTTTTTTTTTAATTTTTTATTGTATTACGTGAATATAAGACTTATGTATATTAAATATTTCTTTATAAAAATTATTAATTGAGAATTGGATAACTTGGCATATATTCAGCAAATTAGACTAAAAGATAGAGAATGCAAAATGAAATTTTAATTTTGGTGAGAAAAAAAAAGAAAATATTAAAAAAATAATTTTGATTGTTTGGTTGATAAGGTGATATATTAAGGAAAAGAAAACTTGAAAGGAAACACAATAAAATTAGAGAAAGATCATTTTTCTTCCAAAATAATGAGGAAAGTGAAAGAAAAGCTTTTGTAGTGGCTCTCTTTTCTTCTTCAGCGCTTTCATCACCCCTAATTTTTTTTTCATTTCATTTCTCTTCTTTTCCTCAAATAACCAGACAAATGATATTATATTTCTCTAATTTTTTTTCTTAATATTTTTTTTTCTATTAAAATCTTTAAATCGAACAAAGTGTTGGTTCTTATTTAGGCTGGTCTAACAATTGATTAATGCTGGCGTCGCTTCGTCCGTTAGTCCAGGGCTCCAGGCGGTAGGCGGTGGGCTTGCGTAGGGATCTTTTATGTATTGACAATTATGCAATCCTCTAAGCTAGATTTTGCTGTATGTTGCTTAAACTACCAGTGATTTTTGATAAGTTACTATAGAATTTACCACTGTGCCACAATGTCTTCTCTTAAAAAGCAAGTCTCCTTTGCACATCTTTAATTAAGCCCTTGAAACATTGTATGGTATGGTATGGTATGGTATATATGTCAGGCTAAATTACTCTTGCATCTGAGGTATGGCGTATAATAGCTTCCTTGATGTTTGAAAAATTACATGTATACTTCTTACGGTATGCCTATGTTAGAAAAACTGAAATGAATCAACGAGATATTTACCTTTATGGAATCTATGAACGAAAAAATCACATAAATAATTTATAAATTAATTGAACTTTTAATATTTCTATACCAGTAACATGTTAATATGATATATTCATTGTCTTTGATATTTTTCATCCTTCGCTTGTGAAGGATTTTATGGTAGTTTTAACTTTTCTTTTCCTATAACTATATATGTTGGTTACAATTTACGACATTATAAAAGGGTATTAAGACTTGCATATGATAAAGGGTATTAAGATAATGTTCAAAAACAAATATGGTTATCTAAGTAAGCTTTATATAATGAAAACAATGTTGTTGCAACTTAAGAATGATAATTTGAATAAAATAATATTAGCCTTTTTGTAAGGGAAACTTTTTAGCACTAACCCTCTTCAAAATTGTTGGTAACCACATGGTTAAGAGGATGATGGCAAAATACGATGAATTTAAATCAAAAAATTGCCTTTACTTGGCATTATTTGGTTGAACGATTCAATGCATAAAAATCATCCCCACAACCAAGAAGGATCCTCATGCAGCTATGATAGATTGAAGAGAATAGGAAGCCAATATACATCAAGATTTGTCTTGTGCAAAATATGGAGTAAATTGTTTCCAAGTACAATCCTTGAACTCTTCAAGTACTCCTCTCTAGACGGGTTGCTTCTTCTACCCACTAGCTCTAATGGAAGATTTCCTCCTTGCTCAAAAGAGAAGATCTCAAACACTCTTTTGGGGCTATTTTAATCAAAGCTTAAATTTGGTGGGTCTAAAGGGAGAAAGGCCTAATATTTATCTCAACCCAAAATTTAGAGGTGGCAACTTGCAGTACGATATGATGATCCGGCATGAGTTTAGCACGAATAAATTGAGTTCAGGTCAACCCATTTTGGGTTTGGGTTCAATAAGGTCGACACGAATAAAAATCCAAAAATAATGGATTGAGTTGGCTAGAATTTCAGATTACACAAACAACCCAAAATTTGATTTTGGGACATATGACAACCTGAACCAACCCAACCCAACCCAAATTAAATAAATAAAATTTAAATTTTTTAGGAATAAAAATATAAAATAACAAAGTAAAACTTGAAATTCTGAACTTTAGCAATATCAAAATTACTACTTTGGTATTTTCGTCTTATTTATTTTTTGCAAACAAATAGGATGAATGATTATAATTTAATACTACTTCTAATAGTTATTTTTGGGGATCCAAGTGAATATGAAAGTTGTTCTACAAAGAGTTGAAAAAACATTGATTTGCTTTCTAAATTGTCCTAGAAATTTTTCTTAACCCTTATGCAATGAAAGATTTTGTATATATAAATAGACAAAAACTCTTTCTGTTGAAAGGTTATAAAAAATTCAAAAGATTCAGGCAAGTTTTTATAATAATTATGTGTCTCATTAAAATACTTGTCTACTTAATTGCTTGATGATATATATTTTTTTATTTATGTGTTGCTTAATTGAATCAATATAAAGTGAAAAAATAATGTCATTCTAAGAAGTTAAAAAGACAGTTTGATTGACACAAAAGGTGCAAAAATTAAAGAGAACAAGTGAATAAAACTTGAAAAAGTATGCTATTTTTAAAATAAAATACCTTTTGATTTCAATAGTTTTATAATACTAATAGATACTACAAAATAAAAGGAAAAAAGTCCTAAAATCAATATATTATGTGGTTCAATTAACATTTTTTTAGAAAGCCGCTATTATGAATTTATGATGATAACTCCTCACTCCTATTATACTTTATTAATAATTAAGAATCGATAAATTTAAAAAGTAAAAATACCAAAAAAATTCTAAAAATTACAACAAATATTTGAAATAATTATTTTAAATCAGGTTGAAAGGTTGGATTGGGTTATTTGAGTTGGCAGTTGACCTAGTAAAAATATTGTCGACTCAAACTGACTTGATATGATTCAAGTTGACTTAGAGTTAAGCATTTTCAGGTTGTCATTAGATTGGATTAGGTACGAGTTGAGAAAATTAATATTATACCCTTAACTCAACCCAACTCGAACCCACTCGACTCACCTAAATTCCCTCCCCACCAAAATTCATAAGTGACTAGAGGGTCAATCTACCTCGAAGGCCCATAATAAGGATAGTTCAATACCCATAAGTTGTAGATATTGCACTTATCTTGTAATATCTTGAGGTTAAACATTATCATAAAACAAGTAAGCACCCATAAGTTCGGGCTTTCTATGATCAGGTAGGTATCATACCTACTTGATGATTTCCAACCGTTAGATTAATTTAATAAAATCTTAACTGTTGAAGAGGTGCGAATGGTAAGAAGAGAAAAATAAAAATATAGCCTTGTACTAAAATTGAGAGAAAAGAAAAAATTGCTGGTCAAACTAGTGATTTTTTTGTTTAAATGCTGAAAACGCTACTAATGGTTGAACGAGTTAGAGTTGCTAGTACGTTGGAGCAAAAAAAAAAAAAAAGCTAATCAAACTAGCAATTTCTTCGTTTAAATGCTACATGTGCCAATAAGTAATAACTAGCCAAACTAGTGATTTATTTGTTTAAATGCTGAAAATATGTTGGAGCAAAAAAAATAATAGCTAGCGATTTCTTTGTTTAAAACATGTGCCAATAAGTAATAGCTAGTCAAGCTAGTGATTTATTTGTCTAAATTTAATATCCTCCTCAAATAAATATAATATTTCTTAATGTTCAATTAAAATTTAAATGTATTTAGTATAATATTAATTAAATAACAAAGTAATTTTCATTTGAAATAGCGACTAGTAGTGTTGGTCTAGCTTGTCAAAGTAGCATTTTCTTTGGCTTAATTCATCTATAATTATGCCTTCAATTAATCTTAAATAGATATAAATAATTTAATAATGAAAGCTAACTAATCGTTCTTTGACATGACGACCAATGTTATTATGAATAATGTTAATATAATAATATTAAATAAAAGAAAAATGTAAGTTATCACTTCGTAAGATGACAATTATGTAATAATATTAATTTTTATCATTATGAAATGCATAAAAATAAAATATAATGAATATATTAATATTTGAATAAAAGAAATTAAACCAAGTAATGGCTATCTAAGATGGCAACTAGTTTTTAGTAAGAAATGCATATATTAAAATATATTATTTTTGTATTTCATGGAATACATTAATGATATAAGTATATTAATCATATTAATATTTAAGAAAAGAAAATATCCAAGTATTCTCTATTTAAGACGATACTTAGATTTAGCATGTCACTTTTAGTGTACTATATGTAAATGATTAAAAAAAATTAAGAAAGGTAACTTATATTTAAAGAAAAAATATGGTGCAAAAATTAGGGGTGCAAATGAGACGAGTCAACTAATGACCCTCACGAGTTGAGTTCGAGCTAGCTCAGCTTAAACTCAGGTTGTTTCAAACTCAAATTGATCTTAATCAAGCTCTATCTTTATTTCGAGCCGGTTCCGAGGCATTTGTACAAGCCTAAGGCTCGCAAGAGGTATATAATTAGACATTATTTTTTGTTTTATTAAAATAAATATATATTGTCTTACTATTTATTTTTATTTCGAGATCGTGCTCATAGTATTTACAACTCATTTGACATTTTGATCTTACACAATCTAAGCCGCGCCTCTAGTTTTCATTGAGTCAAACTCAAACTTAAAATATTGATTTTGTCGCACTCAAGTCTAACATAAATATTTTAAGCCCAAGTTTAGAATTTCTCCCAAACTCAAATCGACTTTGATCAATTGCCCTCTTGTAAAAGTTAAATATCAGAAAAAAAAAAATGTCAAGTAAAATGAATAAAAATTAAATATTACTATGACCTATTAAAATTTAGTATCTAAAAATCGAAAATATGTGAAAACACTAAAAAGAAAAATTGATCTATATAAAATGAATTTAAATCTTATTTTACGAAAAGTTGAAAACACTTAAATTTTTCATACATAAAAGCCTAAATAAGATTAAATACCTTATCAGAAAAGAAAAAATATATTATATTAAAGAAGAATTTAAAGATATCTATGCTGAAAAATAAAAATGAATGAAAAGAATAGAGCACAAGATAAATGAGCTAGAGGTGGTTGGAACAACTTAGAATTCTCAAATTTTAGAATTATTTTGTACTAAAAGATGATGATCATAGATCAAGTTGGTCACTTATATTTTAAGTATTAAATAATAGGTTATAGAAAATGTAGAAAATTTTGTATTCTTTTAATTTTTGCTTAAATGTCAACCAAGCCAAGACAAAAATATATGTTTTATTTAAATATTTTATTATTTATTATTTGTACATAGAAATTATTTACATTGATTATTTTATAAAAACAATTAAAATTAAAAAAATACAATATTCACAAATCAAAATATATATAGAAGAACACTATATCAAAAATAAATTAACAATCACATTTTTTTGAAAAACTCAACTAAATAACCACATTTATGGTAGTCTTTGGATTTCAATTTATGAGTGGGGTGAGATAATAATTTTGTATAAAAAATTCATGCTATTGATTTTCATAATTTTTTTTTCAAATTTTTCATAAACATAGACATATATATATATATATATATATTAAATGTGCTTTGTGAAACATAAAAGAACAATTTTATTTTACAATAATATTCATTTTATTCATATCATTAAGAATCAAAGTTTTAATATTTAAGAACATGAAATGGATTTTGTTTGAAAATGTTGATCATTATTGATATGGGATAACTCAATAGGCCAAACAGGCCCAATCCTAAATGATAAAGCCCATGAGGCCTAAAGAACAAGTACCTGGTCAACTTAAATCGATCTCTTGTGATAGCACTCATGGTCGACCTGTATCGACTCCACGTGGCAGCATCCGCAGTCAACCTGCATCGACTTCAGGATCAAGCCACGCATGCAAGCTATTGTCTCTGGTCGACACGAATCGACCACCGAATCATCATCTATTTGCTTATCTGATAGGTTGAATATCTCCACATCGATGACATGTGGCGGCCGGTACAACTGCTGTCAACAACTCTGACAATTCTGCTAACAACTTTGACAGGCACGTGCCCCTTCTGGCATGATTATCCGGAAAAACTGAAGATTTAGCCACCTGGCACTGTACCAGATTCTAAATATGAAATGACTTTCAACC